>JAXDDW010000004.1:1645000-1687500 GCA_034670385.1 Hoplostethus mediterraneus | reverse complement strand
ACGCACATCATCTTGAGTCCTTTTAGTTTAAAGGATTGAAGACTTCTGTTAGTGCAAGTGTTGGTCAGTCAGTTTACTGACCTCCCGATCAACCTCCTGACCGGCCGAATGTGTCTCCTTGTCCACTTCAGAATGCTCTTCTCCCAGCGAGCATGCGTCAGAAGGACCAGACGACCAAGAAAGCAACGGGAGGCTTCAACAGGGAAAGCCTCCTCAGCTACCTGGAGAAGGAGGCCCTGGAGTACAAGGACAGAGAGGATGTAGTGCCCTTTACTGGGGAGAGAAGAGGTGTGTGTGTGTATTGTGTGTTGTTTATGCATTAATGGAAGAGTGTTATTCCAAAAGGAGATTTGATGAGACTTGATGAGACTATTTGATAATAAGTGACACCTACTGTTGCCGAACTGATTGATATCAGAAAACAAAGTGATGGTACTTTTAAAAGATAGTTAACTTAAGTCCTTGGTTGACAGATTGATTGACTGAACACTTTTGCGGGCTTTTATATTTGATTTTGAATGATTACTTAAGTTAATGTGAAACATTAATTTAGATGGGTTTTTAAATTTTTTTTAATTAACAATTGACCTCAAAATGATCTCCATGTTTGCCCTTTTACTGCAAGTCAACACAGAGGACGGTGCAAATAGCCCTGCATGTTAAACAACTCCACAAAGTCCAGCATTTTCAAATAATCACAGAGAAACTCCACAAAACACAAGCGTTACTCACTAGATAGCCTGTAGTGTTCCATGCAACTTCAGCGGATAATGTTGGTGATGAGGAGCTTTCTTGTTTGTGTTCGGTTGCAGAGTTTGCCTGTATGTTCAACATTAATATCTCAGGGGATGAAGGCTGAGGTGTGTCTGTCTTCGTGTTTATCAGCAGTAATTACTGCTCTGCTTTCCTTGCAGGTTATTACTAATGCATGTCTGCTCTTATGCAACATACAGCAGTGTGGGGGAGGTGTGTTGAGGGCAGGGGATGGGAGGTAGGGAGTGTCAAAGAGAGAGGGAGGGATGGTGTAGATCAAATCCCTCAAACATTCAGGCATTGGGTGCCTTGAATCTCTCTGTTTACTAAGGTCGGCGTGGAGCTGAACCGCTACATTTCATTAGCTGTGTACTGATGTTCTCACCTGGTGGACCTGGACTTGATGTGTCTGAGGTTTGCCTTGGAAGAGGCTTTGCAATTCTGAACCTAAGACATACTAGCAGTCCTCTCAGTCACTTTCTAGAAGAGAGAAAGAGGAGATTCTTTAAGTGACAGTAACAAAGAGAAAGTCCGAACATCGGAGATCCAACTACTCCCTCGCTGGAGAGGAAATGTGGAACTGACTTATTCCCCTGGCCCGTTGAAAATTACACTCCCTCTGTGTTTGTGTGTGTGTGTGTGTGTGTGTGTGTGTGGACGTGCATGAGTGACTACATGGAAAACACAAATCACTGTGGTGGTTCTGTGGAATGTAGCTGACTCTTTTTCCCTTGTTACACTCACCCCCTGCTGATAACTGCTGTGTTATTCAGAGGACACACACACACACACACACACACACAAACACACAAACACACACACACGCTCACACATGGCTGCAGTACAAAACAGCTATGTTTAAATGCCATGGTAACTATTGCAGCCATTGCAACGCTTAAACAAGTCATTATACAGGGGCAGTCCTTCCCAGGAGTCTGTTCCATCTGTTATCTTATATCCCCTCGCTGCTATTCATCGTCAGTTCCTTTCCAGATCTGTTACAATGAATTCAGCAAGAGATGCAAGCTAGATCCTGGTTTAAGTAGAAGCTGTGCTAATGCAGCTATAAAAGAGGATGTGTAGTGTCACAGGAGTTTGAGAGGCACGCATTAACGACAGCATGCAAGGTGGGGTTCAGTTCTGAGTAATGGTAGACTTGTTTCTTACAGTGTCACACTCCTCAGAGTCTTTAAGGCATGCATCCGCTGAAGACAACTATCGTGTTTGTTGAGTAACATTTAAGGGTGTGGCCGCTCTGCTAATGAAAGCACAAGCAGACTAACACCAACCTCTAGGGGTCGTCTTTTCTTCTGTTCTCTGGCTGCTCTTGAGATCCTGTGAACATCGAGACAGCCATTCTCAACCAGCGTTCTCAATCTGTCTCTATCTATCTCTAGAGCGTTGTGTGCCTGTCCTCATACTCCAATTACAGGCAGACACTGCTACACTGACTGTCCATACTACCCCACTGTCCTTTTTCTACAGTTACTCCATTATACATGTTCCTGTGGGACCATATGCACGACTAGACCTTGGGGCTGACAGCCTTTCTGCTTCTATCTTTCCTTGTCAGTCCAATGTCAGTCCAGAGGGACTGGCACCGGATGCTGCCTGGTGACTGTATTTACTGTTTACTGGCTTTCAGGAAGTGCCAGAGCCCCCCAGAGACCAGTGCAATTTGACTGGCCTGACTGACTTAGGAGGGAAGGAGGGAGGGACTGTTCACAGGGCGTTATTGTGTAAGGAGGCAGTCATATAGGGAGGGGTACTATGGGCACCCACTGAATCTGCTCTCCAGCTAGTCCGAGTGTTTGTTACCCCAGCAGCACAGTTAAGTTTAGACTCCAGTCATTGTTCCGTGACTTCCTTCTCTCTCTTTCCCTTTCTTCCTTCAGATGGGTTACCATGGCAATGCCATGGTTGTCAGAGAGTCATGGCTGGAGTTCAGTTAGTCTGAAACATCGACATCTTCTCTAGTCCTATTTAAGTGCTGCAGCTAGAAACCCGAGTATAAACAATAGTGGTAGAGATGCACTGCGTTATTTCAACATATTGCTGTTGTTCAAGCTCCAGCTCCTATTTGGAAATGCTATCATTATTATAAGATGGCTTCAGTAATAGTTTTAGAACCATGCATGTGAGCAGACTGAGCTTTCTTCTGCAGGTATACAAGCCTGCTCTCCTGGGTATGCAGAGCATTGCGTGGCCAAGTAGGTTGGACGGCAAGCGAGAGGGACCACCAGAGTTTCTGGGAAATAAAGAGTGGAGATGGATGAATAAAAAGCAATCTCTTGAGAGGACAGGAGATGGAGGGGTGAGGTCATCAGTTGGGTGTCGCCAATGGCAACCACTTGTGTTGACCTGTTGTGAGAAAATGAAAGATGTGTCCCAACGGCCGATTTAGTGTTGGTTTAATTCCAAACCTCTGTGTATTTTATACACAGTACTTGGGATTGTCTTTCCTGGCTCCTCCATCACATACACATGCATGAACACACACACACACACACAGCTTAGCAGTCATGTGATCCCATGATTGGGGCACAAGGCAGGAGGGTAGGAAGAGCTGTAGGAGAGTAACAACAAGTTAAGTGAACCAGACTAATGTCAGCTAACAGTTTGGCTTTACAGTATTTTGTAGAAATGGGAAATTCTGCATTATCTGTCAAAACCTTCACCTAGCCTGCACATGCTTCTGTGTGTCTATACAGTAGCCCTTAATCACCGTTACAGTCTCCAAGAGCTTCACAGTGCCCAACATGTGAAACAATAAATGTTTAGTAGACGACATGCCCCAGCCTTGGACCCTCAACTAGAGGTACAAGGAAAAACTCCCACAAGACCTTTTAGGAAAAAGTGGAACCAACCAACCATGTCTCCTCCTCCCTCTCTCCCTTCCTCCTTAGGTAAAGTATTTGTTCCCAAGCAGAAACCCATAGAGTCGTGCCAGGAGGACGTCACAACCCTTGACCCGGAATTAGAGGAAGCCCTGTCCAGCGCCACAGACACAGAGCTTTGTGACCTTGCAGGTAAGAGTGATGAATACCTCTGGGAAAGGAGGACCTTGTGGTTAAAATGGCCTCAAGAAATATAACTTTGTATGCAGGTTTGTTTTTTTGTTTTTTTTAAATGAAGCACACAGTGATGTACTTGTGAGGAGCGTTCTTTTATCTGTCTGCGCTCGGCCTCTGCTGGGACAGTAAAACACTGGCTCCTTTCACTCGGACCCATGGCACCGTCCTTTACCGTGCGTCGTGATGGGAGGGCTGAGCAGAAAGGAGAATAACACCGTTGTCTGCTATGATCTCTAGACTTGGTTACTGTTCATTCACTCCCAGATGGATGTTTGACTCCTGGAGAGCACACACACTTGCACACACAGACGACAAACCACACACAATCGCTACGTAGTAGACCACTCAACCTGTTGTTTGCTATGCACACACACACTCACACACTTAGGTAACGACTACACATAATTTATATTATATTACATACATACAATTTCCCTTTTTTACTATATTTTTATTTTCAAAGTGCTCTTACTGTAAATATTGTGTTGTTTTATATAGAGCGCTTACTGTAATACTGTGAATGTGTTGTTTTTTTATATAGAGCTCTTACTGTAATACTGTAAATATTGTGTTGTTTTTTATTGTAAATAGTGTGAACCTGTTATTTTGTCCTTTGCACATTTCTGTTGAGCATTTCCACTTTACATTTCACTGCACACCCCGTGTGTGTATGTGACAAATAAACTTCTTGAACTTGAACTTTTATTTGCAGCGATCCTGGGGGTCCACACACTGGTCACCAGTACTCAGTCGTATGATGGGACTACATCTAAAGAGGGTTACAACAGTAAGTACAGTCTCATAGAGTTCTGCAAAAGTGAAATTCAAAAATGGTTTAGGACCAATAACATGACGTGTGTGTGCGTGTGCGTGTGCGTGTGCGTGTGCGTGTGCGTGTGCGTGTGCGTGTGCGTGTGCGTGTTTTCCCTAGATGTGATCAAGGGGGAGAAGATGAACCCGGTGTTCGATGAGCCTCCCAACCCCACCAATGTAGAAGATACCCTACAGAGGATAAAGAGCAACGACAGCTCCCTAACAGAGGTCAACCTCAACAACATCAAGGTACACACACACACACACACAACCACACTGAAGCATATACACGTCTATGGGAGTATTTCACGTCATGGGAGTATTTTTTTTCCCCAGAACATTCCAATTCCCACACTGAAGGACTTTGCCAAAGCCATGGAGACTAACACACATGTCAAGAAGTTTAGCCTGGCAGCCACACGGAGTAACGACCCCATTGCTGTGGTGAGTGTGTGTGTGTGCTTCACGCCTCTCAACTCAACTGAATTTGATGAGTTTTCCACAGCCCAAACTAATCCAGCCTCATTCTGCCTCTCTCTCTCTGTGTCCTCATTTCCATGCTCTTTCCTTGTCCTCCTTTACTCCTTCTCTCCGTCCTCCCCGTCCTAGGCGTTCGGCGAAATGCTAAGGGAGAACAAGACGTTGCGTAGTTTGAACCTGGAGTCCAACTTCATCACTGGGGCCGGGGTGCAGGCTCTGGTGGACTCATTGAGAGACAACGACACGCTCACAGAGGTCAAGATCGACAACCAGGTACCGTACCTTTTGTGACGAGACGCTAATGTACTAATGTCCCCCGTGGGATACCGTAGGTGAGTCCTGTGATAGGTAACTTTTTTCCAGTGTGTTTTGGGTGAGTACACAGTCTAAAGCAGGAGTATAAGAAAATATCGACCTCACACAAACCACTGCATCGACCAAAAAATAAAACAATATCATAAAAAATGAAACTAAGGAAGGGTGGGAGATGGACTGGGGAAAGGACATATCTTAGTGGTACAAATTGAGTGTTTATTTGACAACACGCAATGCAAAATTCCCTTAAAAATCAGATCAAGGGGGCAAAAAATCCACTCTGGGAAAAAAAAAAAAAATCTTACCTTGGTGTACTCATACAAAATGTTGACCCTTGTGTGTATTTGTGTTTCAGAGGCAGCAGCTGGGCACTACTGTAGAGATGGAGATAGCTAAAATGTTGGAAGAGAGCACCAACATCGTGAAGTTCGGCTACCACTTCACCCAGCAAGGACCGCGCTCCAGGGCTGCCGCAGCTATCACCAAGAACAACGACCTGGGTATGACGCGAACGCACACGCAGCACTTTTACATTATCTCTACCGGTTATCTCATCTTAGCCGTAGTTACAGATTAAAAAAAAAATCTATAAAAACCTGGGTGAGCTGTAGCCACTCCCTTTTTATATGTTATATAGTTGATAGATAGACTCAGCTTGTGGAGATCCTGTCTTGATGTCCATCCTCTCTCCACCCCGAGACGTCAGTCCTCAACGACGACCTCTGTTCTCTCTTCTAGCTCCTCGTCCTCTCAGGGCTGCTGTAGCACAGGTCTGATGCATGGGTGTGGCCCCGAGTGTGTCTCAAAGCATCGCGATAACGCCGATTCACGTTCACAGTGTTTGGCTGGAGCGCTCACCGCATTAACCGCGTCGAGGTTGTGTGATCTTACAGCTTTGAGAGCGAAGGCGTTTTTCACTTCTTGTTTTCTGTACACACTGACACTGTTAAGATGGGTGTAAACTTTGACCGCATAGCTCATGACTCACTTACTGTCTGTCGTGATAACAGGCCTGAGTAGGTTTCGAGGTTGTGCAGCATGCGTGCAGGTGTTCCTCCTTCATCCCTTCCTCCTCATCACCCCGTTTGTTTGGGGGAGGGGGGGAATTGCGTTCTCCTTTTTCCACTCTTGTTCCTCCTCACTCATCCTCTCTGTCCTCTCTAGTCCGCAGGAGGCGAGTGGAAGGGGACCTGTAGGGACGGAGCCCAGCGTGTCTCCCAGCCAATCCCGTTGTCTCATCTCACCATGTGGAATAATTTCAGCCAATCCCCTGGTCTCATCTCACTGTGTGGAATCTTAGTCTTGTGCCAAACTGTGGAGCAAGGCGCCCTCAACCCGAACATACATCTGAGAAGAAGGGAAATAACTGGAATCGCCCTCTCCCGTATACATGTTCATACTTATTTTTATTATGTTGTTACTGAAGTTATTATTGCAGCTGTAAATCTATTTTTTAGTTTTTAGTAATTCCATTTCAGTTGCTCCTTTTCTTTTTTTTTCCTCTGAGCCTATATATGATCTTTCCAGACTTGTAATTCTTTTTTTTTATATATACTGTACTATGAGCATGTGAAACAAGACATGATCATAACCAAGTTAACGGAAACATCTGCTCGTAACCATGAACTAACACTGAGGAATACCTGTAACCTCTACCATGACAGCTTCCAGTGGAAATCCCTGTAGCGAACCGGCAGAGTCTGTCCAGTCTTTAGCATCAGTGAAGCAAGGCTACACCAGTCTGCATTGAACCCGACTTACTGCTGACCCCTAGAGAACGGTAATGGTTTAGCCACGGCTGCTAACCTAGCAACCCTTACAGCTGTAGATAACAGGAAGCTGCCCCTTTACCATGTCACCAGCAGTGTGGGTAATGACTCTCCGCTCTGCTGTAACCGAGCAGATTGATGTTCTTCTACGTGTCATCTGTGGAAGGTGGTGTTATGCTAGCTCATAGGCCTGGGTGGCTTGCAGGGCTCGCAGACTGGAGTTGCCTTGCAAAGCTAGCTGAATCTTGGCTTATGCTAGACCAGTCGACTGTTGGGCTGGTGTGTGTAACGGTTGGTACGTGCATGGCATTGCTTAGCTGGTGGCCTCATGCTGTGGTCAGTGTGAAAGAAGACGGTTTGTTGAAAATCTGCAATATAGACACATAAAGTTTGCTTAGCCCCCTTATATAAAGTACCTGGACGTTTTATCTCCTTACTGTTTTATTCCAACTGAAGCTCTTGTTTTGATACAGCTCAAATTCTGATGGTTATTACTGTTAATTTCTCTCCCTTAATGGGAAACTGTAACTAGGTTTTGATTATTTTGGACCAAGTAAAAGTGGGATTGTACTCTTTAAGAGGTACAGGATAGTAATCCATTCCAGACGGAAGAAGCATTGACCCGAGTCTGCTGTCTTTACGAAAGGTGTAAATGTTTGCTCAACCATTGGGCCTCTCCGATGCTTAACCATGCCAAAGACTAACACATGCAGCGCTTCATGTACCCATACTGGACTTCTGATAGATTAGGTGTTTGCTTTATCAGCTACAGTTGTTTCCTCACAGTACAAACCGTGGGAAAGTAGGGGAGCCATTAAAGAGAGCCTATGGGTTCGCAGCAACGATCTGGATTCGTCTAGTGCATCATATCATCGTTTTGCTTGCACCATGCCATTACATGTTTTTGTTTTTTTGTGGGCCATCATTGTTTATAGCAAAATGTTACAATGAGATGTGAAGCAGAGATGGCACAACAGATGTATTTTTGTGTGAACCTTACCTAACTTGCTTCTCAGGTTAACTTGCCTGTCATTTGTGTTTTTTATGAACAACAGCACCCAGATTGAGTCGACTCCAGACCCCGAGTTTGAGCCTTTCCCACTCACTCACTCACACACACACAAACTCAAAAACATTCACTAAGCACTCAGCAGGATCCTTGCAGCGGCATGTCATTCATTCTGTATAAGAGATCACAGCATGCTGTTTGTACTCTTCGGGTACACTAACCTGCTTGAGATAGGCACAACAGGTCTCGTTCAGAAGTTACTTGAAACTTGTATATACTGTTAATGTCTCTCATAGGAACAATATGTTGGCATGAAATCATCACTTGTTGTGATCGTCATGTTTCTGTCGACCAAAAAAAAAAAAGTTCTTTGATCTTAACAACTTCACATTCCTTGGACAGGAGTTGTATGGCAGATTTCAGGACTTTGGGTTTTATTGTCTGTATGCGGTCATGTTTTTCTCTCATTCCCTTTTTTCTTTTTTGTTTCTATTTTCTTTTTACATTACTATGCTTTGCTGGTGGATCATCTGCTAAAGTGGACTGCTTCTTTGCTCTCGCCTCTTGATATTCTGTGATCCTTCGATATGTATAATTATTATTAAATGCCATCTCAGATTTAAAACGCGTATATATATATATATATATACACACACATACACTTTTATGTGTGTATCACTTAAAGCAACTAACTGCTGAAATTTTTTTGTACCTTTTAAAAAGTATATAGGTCTAGACTCAAGAAGAGGGAATATGTACTATTGTAAAACTGCAAGACTGGGAAAGGGCACTGTTGTAAGACGTCCACAACAATAAATGTTTTTACATACTCAGTGCATCTGACTTTTTTTTTTTTTTTTTTTGTCACAGGGATCTTCAAATAACTTCTTAACTCCTCTGTGTTAGTCAGTTGATATGAGTTAAGCTGAAGATCCTGATCTATACTGGAGCTGAGGCTGGGTGTGGCCACATTTCAAGTTCAAATGGTGTTTCTCATGGCGAAAAGGGCAGACCTTTTACTTTGGGAGGTTCTCTACGTGGTGTGTGTGTGTGTGTGTGCGTACGTATGCGTCCTTTAATTGGATCCAGTTTTTCAGTTTGTTTGCACATGCCTGAGAAATGATGTAATCTATGACTCCATCCCTCTGGGTTTCCTGTGCCAGAGTGCTGCGGTGAATCTAGCAGCATTGCTGGCAGCTCACTGTGGCCGGGAGGGGGAAGTGAATGACTCAAGTATTTCCACTCTCTGAGAATAGAGAGAAAGAGAGAGACCAGCAGGTTTATGTCATCTGTGTGTTTATCACACCACAAGGCTAAGTTTCAAAGGAAAAAAACCCAAACTGATACTCTGAGAATCAGCGGTGGAGTATCGTGTGCTCATACCGAGTGTCAACAAGGATCACTCCACTCCTTACACCATGCCATGTGGGATCGGAGGGAACCAGTATGATCAGAGAGTATATCTAACAGGTCCTAAAGCCTGTCTTTATTCAAGCTTACTGTTCAGAGTACTGTCATGAGCAGGACATTATGTTTAGTATTTGGGAGAAGGAAATCCCCCTGGCAGTTTCTGAAGATGAAGCTTCATGGGAGACGTTTATCTGATCTGAAATCTGCTGTAAGGCCAGGGTGTTACAACATAGCTGTGCCGAAACACAAAGGAAAGGAACCAGCTCACGGCGTGTAATGATGCAATAGCATATAAATCCATCAATAATTGGAAATGATGTAGATGCTTGTCTTGTCAGCACTTGATGTGATATGACTTTGCGTGGGTACAACCCAGCGGTGATGCTGACCTGGATTACAACACAGGACTGGGTGGGCTCCCAAGTCCGGGTGGGCTCCCAAGTCCAGGTGAACTTGTCTCCACCTGAACTGAGGCTGATGTAAGGAGCTGTGGGCGGCAGACGGCATACGTTTCCAGATGTAGACCTGTGTATTCTCATGCCACAGGTGTGCACATGCAGACATAGTTAGGTAGTAAGAGCGTGATAAGTCACCCGCCCACCGTTCACCTCCAGAGACAGTATGACTGGTCTTGCGTGTCATCGGCCAGCTACGCCAGGCCTGAACAGCAGCTCTGGATGACCTCACCTCAGCAAACAGAGGTGGATAGATAACAAAAGAAAGGAAGGACACACACGGGTTTACAAACAGTCAAACAAAAGATATGAGCTCATTCACTCACACTTTTGCTGGCGGTCTGAATGAAACGGCGTAGAAATGGAAATATTTTTTAGAGGGAAGTAGAGCTGTTTAGATCCGGCACGGGGGGGGGGGGACAGGTGAAAGTCTGACCCCCTACCACCAGCCACCATCAATACTACCACCCATGTTCACTTTCACCACCCCTACTACTATCGCTGTCATCATCATGAAAAAAATAAATACAAAAACCAAGCGTATTCAGCTGAACTCCTGTTTTAATCTTGAGTTGGTTTCATTTTGATTTCGCCATGTAAACTGTGGTCATTTCAATTTGTCCTTCTTGATCTAATGATAATAAAAACAGATTGCTGACTAAAGTCCATTGATCAGTTCAACTTTAAATTGTTTTTACAAGCTTTGAAAGACGATGCCTCTTGGGGTGAGAGGTGAGACGTCTGTGTTTACCAGGACACCGAACCAAGAAAAGCAAAGGAGGTGTCCTCCAGACACAGTCTCATAACTTATGTAATCGTCCTAATTGAAAACAGCACAAACTCTCAGTAACAACAAAGCAACATCTATGAGTGTGTGTTTGATCTAAGCCTCTAGTTTATGCAGACTCGGCTAAGCACATCTTCAGTCTAATATTAGGATAAGTGGACGCGTCACTGTTTATATCAGAGGTGAAGTTGAAGATAATGTTATTTATTTAGCCTCTGCGTTCACTGAAGACGCTACAATGAGCCAAGAAAAGCTCTAATGAGTAAAAAGTGCATTCTGTCCTGAATGTCAGCCTGTGACATGGATAACAGCTGTCTCTAATAGAGGGCAGCCAAAGCCACATACTGTAGTTTTACTTTTTTTTTTTTCCTGGCGTGTTAAAAATAGTAAGTTATTTGTGCCGCATGAGTCTGGAAGAGCAGTTAGCAGCAGCGCTGTAAAAAAAGACGCCTGGTTCTTCAGATGTTCTTTGTGGGCTGAACTGTGCTTTAATTCAGAACCGTTACTGTTTGAAGAACCACTTGAAAATCATTGCTACTATATGAAAAAGCATCTAAAGCTGCTATAGCATCTTATGGTACAACATAGAACCGAATAGTGTTATCTTATGGTGAATAATCCTTATACCTAACACTCTATAGTTGTTGAATGTTTTTGAAGAAATAGGAATGAGGAACAGTTTGGTTCTGAGATGATCTTGATCATGACAATGTTTATTTATAGCCTCCCAAAACAGAATCTATATTGAACCGAAAATCAGCCCTATAATTACACCCCAAACAGCCGTGTACTACCCGTTCTTCTTAGAGCGTGTCTGACCATTAAACAGAAATGTGCTCAGCGACCCTGTTCCATGCAGCTCAGTGGGTCTATACTACAGTAACAGTGTCAAGCTCAGGGTTCACCCATACTAGTAGTGTACTGGTTCTGTAAGGTGATTTGGTTAAGAGCATCACCTGCATGTAACCTCACAGTTTGCTTATTAAATCTTGTGTAGAGATATGAGTGCTGGACGTGTATAGGCTTCCCCAAAGCATCCAAATGTCCAGATTCAGTATTGATTGGTGATTGAATAGCACCATCTGGTGCTTGGAAAAATGAAGAGTTGACATGCCATACTAGAAAAATGCCAGTAGGGGTCAGAAGTAACTCAGTGATGACAGTGTTGTCCAGGGGGTAAAACATGGAGTATGACTAGATGTCTTGTCGATTTCTTATACTGATTTATCTCAATGTTTCAGTCTTCTGCTGGTAGCTACCCTCTATCTAACCTCTTTTCTCTCTTTTCAGTGAAACGTTTTAAAAATGGCAATGAACCAAACTACCTACATTGTCAGGAAAAAAGATATCCCGTCATAGCTTTTGTCACTAGGATGCAGCCTGGACAGCCTGCACCACGCTGACAACAGGTACAACAGTGTACCTTTTTTCCTGACATTGTATATCAACTCAGTTTTCTGGGAATGTTTTGTACATAATTAAAAAAAATGCCCTCATCTGATACACTATCAACTCAGTTTCTTACATACTACCCCCCTGTGGCCCCACGGCGGTAACTGGGGGGTCGGGGCTGGGGAGACTTTGGATCTGAAATGAACTTCATCCACCAAAACACCATGAAAGCTGAAATCCTCTCTAGGCCTAATCAGACCTGCCTTGCCGCTATCATCCTCTGCCCGGGCTAACAAAGATGATGAAACGACAGAGACGGTCGGCGTATTGACTGCCGTACCGTCTCTCCCATGGCCTGCGGGTCCACTCGGATTAAGTAGATGGCTAGAGAGGTTGTTGTCACGGAAAGAGGTTGTTGTGAAGGATGAGTCATGGGCTTTGTTGCTTCTGCTCGTTCTTTTCTCTTCTTCCTGCCTTTGAGAGAGAGAGAGAGAGAGAGAGAGAGAGAGGGGTGGGGGGGGGGGGGGATGGGGGGGCAGGGAAACAGGACATGGGACCGTCACAAATCTAACACAAATCTCCTCCTGTTGTCTCCTATTGTGTAGATCCTAGTTCCTAGTTTACTGTTGATGAGAATGAACAAAACTAACAGTAAGTAACAAAAATGCTTTTTTTCCCCTCAAACAGCAGATTTTTTTTTTTATCCTCCTGCAACATCAGCTGACCTGTAACCCACTCCTAATGGGTAGGTCAGACCAGCCATGGGAAGCAAATATGACACAAACACTGACATCATTTGCAGCTCAGTCTGGGGAGCGTCAACTCACACAGTGAATGTTATGCATAATTGATGCATCGAGGCCCCTCCCCCCTCCCCCCCCCTCTCTCTCTGTTTGTATTCTCACATGAGCTTAATGACCTGATTTCCATTAGGAAATGTCAGGCAGGAGTGACATTCTCCCAGCATCATCTAGATCCAGCAGAGACTAATTGAATGAATGAATCACTCAGAAATCATGAATCTATCAACTTACTGTTTCTCGCCGTAACCCGATATTTGTTTTTCAGCAAATTAGATTTCACCATGGAGATGTGATTGTATGAATGTGCGTGTGCCTAAAGCAACACCTGCTGTCTTTGTGTTCTTGTTTCAATTATGCATCGCTACCTTTCACCTCACCTCCCTTTGGTTTATGTTTTCATAAGTGATTGATTACGTGGCTCTAACACAGTGATTTAAAGATGACTGAGCATCTAAAGGGGATCCATTACCGGCCTAGGTTCTGAGTAATCATGTACCTCACACCAAGTGTACACACTACAGGGGCAAGGAGGACTGGAGGAGAATTTCCATCGACTACCATCCAGTGACGAGTTCCTGTTGAGGTGGGTAACGTCCTTCACAACAGTTCAGTTTGCGCAACTTGTTATTTACCGTATCTTTCATTTATGGTCCTTCATTTGCATTCATATAATGATCAACTGCCCTTTGGTCCCTAAATCTCTCTAGAATAATCAGCTAGACTGATCTCTGATAAGACAAAAGGTACAAAGAGTTCCTGCCTACTCCATTAAAAAAAAACAGAGAGGGAGCTTGAGATTCAAATAATGATGTGGTTTTTTTTTTTCCATGCTGGGAAATACAAAAAAAGGGATGGGGAGGAAAAAAGGGAAAAAAGGGGAAAAAGTGCTCAAAAAAGTCGAAATCAAAACCATACATCAAACCAAATATAACTAAAAAATGCACATATAGTGAGGGATGGACATTCACATGTGTAATAATTAGTTTGACATACAATCACCAGAGGAGAACCGGCCCCTAGAGGTCAGAACGGACGAGTATATTTAGAAAGCAACTAGAAGGTTCTTGAACATCTTATTAGAAACGTCAGACTTTTGACATTCAAAATTCCCAAATTCACACGACAAGGGTCAAAACATTGGTTTTGATAGCAGGAGTAAGGACTGCACGTGACGGACTATGGTTGCAACTTCAGATTAAAATAGAAATCCTCCAAATCACAGTGTCACAACAGGATTTATGGGAAGCATGATAAATCAAAAACCGGATTTAGACCCTGTGGATGGTGTGATCACAGTTTTTAAAAAAACCTCAATCAAATCAATTTTGTTCTCCCTTAATCTTAAATAATACCTCTTAAATAAAAGTGAATGATTTGTTTGTTCTGCTGCTGACAGTGTCATTTCAGGGAATATGGAACAGTTCGGTCAATTTTATGAGCCAGACAGTTCCTCCTCTGGCAGGCTATGAGGCTGATATCTGGGCTGTGGAAACTCCCTTTTGTTTTATTTCTGTTGCTTTTACCGTGTAGTGATCATTGAATATACGCCGTTGTCCATGACTGGACATGGAACTGTTCCACAGGTTTCTCTCACAGACGCCCATCCAAAATTAGATCCATTTTTAACAGCGCTAATAAAGGGTCCAGATGTCACATGCAGTGGTCAGTGGTCACAGAGTCCTGCTGAATGTTTCCAGCCGATGTGAAAAAGATCTCTCCCCTCCTACTCCATTCCTGGATCTCTAGTGTGGTGGGCTGGTGGCACAAAAGAAACAAAAAAGAAAAGACACCACATACACACACCTGGGCCGGGTTTGTCCCTCCTAGCCACCCGTATAAATAAAGTACCACTGTGACCCTTGTGAGAAAAATCAAGGCATAAGTTCCTGATCAAAAGGTAATCTTTATACGCCTTTTGCTTCAAAGACTGAGGAAAAAGCATAGAGGCAGGGAGGCCTCTACCTCCTCCAGGTGGACGCAACTGAAGAAAATGTATACAATCACACACACACACACACACACACACACACACACACACACACACACACAATATATATGATAAGCAGAACTAATGCCCCAGGAGCAATAAGAAAGGAACAGATGACTCACTGTTATGTTGCAGATAATAGGCCTACACTTCATACCTCATTTCCCCAGTTTATTCTGTATCAGTGAACACCATTTCTGTTTGTTCCCAATCTGACTAATCACATTGTGATGTTGTAGATGCATTATCAGGAAATGATTTCTTACAATCAAAGTGTTGTTAAATAAATGAAACTTAAGCATCGATTATCAATGATTCAGTTTAATCCTTTCATGTAGGCTAGAAAAACATTTAGATATAATTGTTTCAGAAAAAGGCGTCATAATAATCATGATAATTGGATTATTGATATGTATAAGTGCATAGATACATAGATAGATAGATAAATAGATAGGCAGATACATAAATAAATAACCTCCATAAGTAGGTAACATACTGCAGCTTGAATCCCAATGCCCCCCTGTTGTGCCTGTCTTTTGGGTGACCTGCTGGTCATGGGTGTCAGAATCAAAGATCTTAGACAGATTAAAAATATCTATCTAAGATTTATCTCCTCTAAGAGCATTTTTGTCTCCATCCACTCTCTCTCCCCCCTCTAAACTCGGCCCCTCTTCTCATTCTGCCTCCTCTCTCTCTTTTCACTTCCCTTGCTTTTACCATCCTTTCTTTCTCATCTTCCCTCTCCTGCAGGTCTGGTCTCTCTCTGTCACTCCTCCTCCTTCTGCGCTCACCTCAGCGTAGGGCGCCGTCAGCTCCTGCAAAACAGCTTGCACAAAGGTCAACTGATTATCAGAATTGAGAGAAACTGTTCTACACTAATCAAATATTTGATGAATCCATATGTGTTTGAGTGAAAATCTGAATTACACTGCATCTTACACTGCAAGGGGAAAATGGATTATACTGCATGAGATAAACATAATGGAGTGCATTGCTCTCAGGAAAATTAGCCCATATGGTGATATTAGACAAAATCTCATGAAGTCAAATACAATTATATTATATGACTTTAGATTTGATGTAATCACACCAGCAAGCACAGATACCTACTGTATTAAAGGGATGGGTGGTAAAGTTAGCAGATCTGAGGTAAACCAGGGAAAGATCTCAGTCTTTGTTTTTCTTTGTTTGATTTATTTATGGGTGGAAAATCCCCGTTATCTAAATCCGGAAATTGTACGAAGTAGATGACGAATTCATGTTGTGTTTGCAGGGATTTACGTTATAATTAAGATGACAGATGGATCTAACAATTTAAGTCAGGTAACACAGGTAACAAACATAAACATAAATAGCAATATAAACATATAAGCTAATATAAAGGCTCAATTTAGTTTAGTTTAAAAATCATTTTGAATAGTCCGCCCTACCGAAGCTTTATTTACCCGGAAGTTACTGTTTTCTGTTGTCATTTCATCACTAGGATTAGGTTTACGTATGTGGCATCTAGCACATGGTATTAAATGGACATTTTGGGGCAAAAGATTATTATAGCATTTTATAGCAATATGTTTAAGGGATTCACCCTTAAACCTATTGTTTGTATTCGCTTGAGTACTTTGTAATACTCCAAATAATATTTCAATCTACGTCCGTCAATTTTATTTTGAAAGTGTGACCGGAAGTTATATTTCTTCTTTTAAATTCTGGTTGGCTTGACACTGGGAGCCGGGTGGCTCGTTTACGTTGTCACGTCAACGTAACGGATCTATGACAAAAGAGAGCGGTGAGGTAGTGGTCCCCGAAACATGTCACTTTTCCCCGAGGCTGACATGCACAACAAACCCGGGGATGGGAACCTGCCTGCGTCCTGAATAAACAGCGGCCAGGCTTCCTTATCGCGGTGAGTCAATCGGAGCACTGAAAAAAAATCAACCACGCTCTTGATTTATTCAAGAGAAGATGGCGGAGTTCTCGCCCGTCCTGCCGATGCGGGATGGAGGGGGACGATTCGGCCAGCCTATCTTTCCACGGTCCAGGTCTGGTTCCGAGTCAGAGAGCGAACTGTCCCAGAGCCTGGCCCGAACCAAGATCCGGTCCTATGGCAGCACAGCCAGCGTCACAACCTCTCTAGGGGAGAAATTCATAGAGCATCGGGTTACGGACAGTGATACCCTGCAAGGGATTGCTCTCAAATACGGTGTTACGGTAGGTTGCCATAGATTACACAATGGTAGTGAATGCTTTCATGTACATCTAATAGAATAGGACTTTTTTGGCAGTGCAACGCGCATTTGATGAGCTGTCAGTACAGATGATGAGAACCACAACATCACGCCTATATCCTACATTGTGTTTCACTCGTATACATGCTGATGTTACAGTCATTTCACAGCTTGCTATGTTTTGATTCACTTTACCTGCACGAAAACAAGCTTGAGCCCGGAAGTAGGCGATCAGATGTCTCACTGAGGCCTATATGAGTCCTCTGCAACAGTGCCTGATAGAATTACTGTTGCTTCATCCTTTAGGCCCAGTCTGAGCAGTTTTGTCATAAGTAAGATTATATTACAAGTCATCCAGGTAGCATAGGGTCTGGTGCTTCATTTTGATTTTCAGTTTCACCACGGCTAGCTCAGTGTTGGAGCACAAGGAATCAAAGCACTCAATCAAAGTGAATGGAGCTGGAGTGATTGACAGCAGCATGCATCCTCCTTGAAGCTACAGCTTGCCATTCCCTGCATACACATATGCTTCCTACCTATATAGCTAATGTTTAAACGTGCTATGTGGGCAGAGAGTTGGATTTATGTGAATTTCCATCTTTTATATCTTATATCTTAGGCCTGATGCTCCACCTAACGTTAGAGCTGATTGGCTGAAGTAAGCTGAACTGATTTGGTCCTCCTGTCTGTGTTGCAGCACAAAGAACCAAAGCAGGAGAAACTTAAGTGTCTGGTTGGATGGGGGGTGGGCGGTGGGGTGGTCCTAGACAAGCTACTGCTAACGCTGTTCTGCTGTCACTCTGCTGTTCCAGATGGAGCAAGTCAAGAGGGCCAACAAGCTGTTCAGCAACGACTGCATCTTCCTGAGGAACAGTCTCAACATCCCCGTGGTGTCGGAGAAACGCTACATATTTAACGGACTGTCTCTGGAATCTCCTGACGGGGAAGGGGAAGCCGCCGTCTCCCAAGACCCCGACGCGCCCCGCGTGACGCAGGATATCGAGGGACCCTCGCCACCCCCTTCCCCGCCCCCCGAGGACTCCAAACCCCCCCAGCCAGAGGAGCTGTCGGCCAAAGACTTCTTACACAGACTGGACTTGCAAATCAAACAGTCAAAGCAGGCAGCCCGCAGGCTGAAAGAAGAGGAAGTAAGGTGAGGCGATGAACCACGTGGCTGCTCATTACACGCAGACATGGAGAGGAAGTACAGTAGACTGGGAACACCCCCCAACCAGCCACTACATCTTTCCTTTGGATTAGACTCTCTCTTAGACAGGTCTCTGAAAGCCCCTGGCCAATAACCTTCCTTCTGAATAAGTGTAAATTAAAATAAGCCACCTGGTCACAGCTTTTCCCTTGTTGTCCGATCAGCCTTGTGCTTGCTTGAGCATGGCGTCCAATCAGATGATGCCATTCTGAGTGAGGGCTGACATTTGCCTTACACAGATGCAGATGATTAATGCGTGTCAGCATTAAATGGTGCTGCACTCTCCTGGTCTGTGATTGACCACTGCTCCTAAATGCTGAGTCATATACCTATGCATACATATGCCTGCCAAACTGTGTGTGTGTGTGTGTGTGTGTGTGTGTGTGTGTGTGTGTGTGTGTGTGTGTGTGTGTGTGTGTGTGTGTGTGTGTGTGTGTGTGTGTGTGTGTGTGTGTGTGTGTGTGTGTGTGTGTGTGTGTGTGTGTGTGTGTGCATGCACTGGGTACTATACGTTTAGGAGGCTTAGAAGAGAAGATGTGTGAATGTATTAGTCAGTTCACCCCATTTCTGTTCGTGTCTGTTCCTGTCTAGTGAAGATTGATAGGGCACTGTGGTTTTGATACTCTTCAGCTCCTGATTCCAAACCTCTGTAGGTCAAGTTTAGGACACCAAGTCTAAAGGGAATATAAAGGCAGAGGGGTGAAGCATAACAAGCGTTTGTGGCTCTAGTAGTAGTAGTAGTAGTAGTAGTCGTCATTCAGATGCCAGGTTATGCAACAGTCAGGTATTTGGAGAGAGCTTGGGCGTGCTGCAGTGGTCTGAATCAGGCCTGAGCACGTCTCCCTGACGCTGCATGTCGGGACAGAGAACTCTCTCACATCGACTCAGCGGTTAGCTGGTAATGGGTGCCTGGCATGCACCCGGTCAGAGACAACCCGGCCTCGTCGGGACTGAGTCACACTGCAGCAGTCTTCCTTCCAGACAGATACTCTTGGTTTTTTTCCACTTCAGACTTACCAGCTCTTCGAGTAATAGGATCCCGTGTGTCGCTCCTACTATTGTGTTTTCATAATGGATACAGGCCTTCCCCTAGCAGACTCTAGAGCAGCTGTTTTGTTAATATCCTTCCTGGTGGCCTGAGGATAACATCACCCGACCCCCCTGGACCACTGCACCTGCCACGGCTGTCCATTATCATTGGTTTCCTTTATAGTCTGGAACCATGTTATCGGATTTTATGATCTCTCACTTTCTCACAAGGATGTAAGAGATCACATTGCACTGAAAGATGGCGGTCTTCTACGTTGTCAACATGTCATGTCATGATGCTGACTGCTAAGGGAGAGGATCAACCTAGAGCTTACAATTGCATATCATCCCTATAAGTCAACCACAGTGTGACAGTACTATGATTTTCAAAGTTTTGCCATATACTAAATGTTGCATTTTGATGTTGTGATTTCGTGTTCTGCGGGAAGTGGAATCATTTAGACAATACAATATAAAAAAAATCTATTATACTTGGAAGTAAAATGCCATGAGGAAGTCAGACTACTAAAATGAATTCAAGTCCTTTCAAGCACTTTTTCAAGGACTATCTTTACATTGTCATGACCGTCATTTGATGGATCATCATCACTTGGTTCTACAAAGGCATAAGCCGCCAGTAAATGTGCAAGATCAACTTTTCGATGGACCTCCCCGGTGGAAGCTAAGCCGTGCTTTGTGCTAAGCCATGTCTGTGACTGCGGCTACAGTTTGTTTATTCAAACAAGAGGCACACGCCATTGTTTCCACAGAGTCGCAGAGCAAACACAGACCACATGCCAGTCTTCACTTCCTCATCACTAGGATGTAGTGAACCACAAACCTCTATGAGCTGACCTACAGGGAAGGGAACAGGCTTCATCAGTGATGTAGAGGTAAATAGTGATAAAAGTGAGGTAAAAGCATTCATTTATACCTTTTTGTTTCTCTTAAAAGGCCACGTATCCTCAAAAAACTAAATCAGTTTGATGTCAAATGAATTGACATCATGATGTGTGTCAGCCTCACAAGGTAGAACTGATATTGAACCGATCCCATATTTCCATGGGCGGTTTCTGGAAGACTTGAACGAACTGAACATTTGCTGAGGAGTTGGACAGGTTCCTCCCATCCTACCTCAGTGCTGTTGCATTCTTGGCGGAGGTGTGATGTGTGGGAGGGTTAAAGAAAGCTGACGACTCTAAAGCAAACTCTTTTCCTCTTACTTTCTTAGCTGCGTTTTCTCTCCTCACCTTAATGTTTCCTACAAACGTTGACTTGAAAAACCCTCCTTTCCATCCCGTTTTGATCCTCCCATGTAACCCTTCCCCTGTTCAGTGGAAACGTATGACAGCTCTGCAGAGAGAACGTTTGGTGATGCGAGTGGTTTTCTCTCCTCCCTTTAGCAATCCATAACGGTTCATGTTTCTGAGCTGGCTTTTCTGAGTGGCAGGCTAAGATGAAAGATGAAAGATGAAACGTTTCAAACTGGATGATGAAGCCCAAGACATTGACGTCGTGTATCGAGAGGCCATCTTATGCCCAGATGAGCCGCCATGTGTGACCAGAGCAGGCCAGAGAGACAATACAGCTACCTCAGTCAGCCCCATTCATTATTCACATGCACTCACCTAGCCACCGTGGTGGCCAATTAACTGGAGGGGAGGAAAGGAGGGAGGGAGTGAAGGAAGAGTGTATGAGTGTGTGTGTGTGTGTGTGTGTGTGTGTGTGTGTGTGTGTGTGTGTGTGTGTGTGTGTGTGTGTGTGTGTGTGTGTGTGTGTGTGTGTGTGTGTGTGTGTGTGTGTGTGTGTGTGTGTGTGTGTGTGTGTGTGTGTGTGTGTGACCATATTGAACTGTTTTCACTGTGGGAAATGTCAAACGAATTAAAGTTGTGTGTGTTTTCCTTGTTTGTAGGGGCAGTGAGGAGGACTACACGGCCCCCGCAGCATCATACCAGGAGACCTAAAGGACAAGACGTCTGTTCACCTAAAGCCCTGTTACACACACACACACACACATACACACACACACACACACACACACACACACACACACACACACACACACACACTCAACCTCCATTGCTTCTTTGTCTTTTACCTTTTTGCTTTTACCAAACCAAGTTGAACCGTGTGTCATTTTGCCTTTTTATTTGTTGATATTATGCAATTACTATGATGAATCTGAATATTGAATATTATGGTTCCGTACACTTTTTTTTAAATTGGCGACATACAGCGCAAAAATAGTACCCTGCAAAGATGGCATCCTCAACATGTACCCATCTTCTCATCACATGCTTCTGAAGCTACACCCAACACACACACACACACACACACACACACACACACACACACACACACACACACACAGCGTTAAGCAATGCCAGGAGGATTAGCTCGATAGACTTGCTAACAGCTAAATCCCCTCCTAGAATAGTATCACTACCAAGGTAAAGACATATATATATATTCAGGCCTTCCTCATCAGTGTTTACCCCCCTGTATGAATACACTCCAACCAGAACCTGCGGGTGGACTCCAGCCTTTTACCACGTTTTGTTTGCCTGATCTCAGTTTGTTTTTTTTCCTTTGGGAGCAGAAGGGACTTCTCTTTTTGAAGTGTGAATGTATTATTTATGTGTGTGGAATACTGTGTGTGAAGCAGCTTGTTTTATTGTGCTTTTCAATCTTGTTGAGTTTTAAGGGAGAATAAATACGTATTTAAACCGGACGCGAAGATCCGTTGTGTTGGTTTTTCTCAGGATATGGATGTCGGTGCTTTGGGGGAGTCGAGCACACGGGTAAAGAAAAGGCAATGTTTTAATTGCTTTTACATTTTAGGAAAAAATCACAAATATTTACATTTAAAAATACTTCATTTTGCGTCTCTAAAGAGATGGAAATGTTGTCGACATACTGAGACATGCAGAGGGAAATCATACAGACATCGCCCCCTACTGGGCCCCCAGACGAATTACAGCAGAAAGAACAGGAGTATAGAGGGCACTGACATGATACAGAACAAATATATTTTTGGTAGCGTCAAAAGCAAAGAATACATAAAGATCTCCCATATACGCTGGGAAAAAGAAATACAATAGGCTAGGACAGGTTACACAGAATGAATTCGATCCCCCAGGGGTCAAGTTTCAGTCCTCAAGGTAGTAAATGCTATCGTTTAGTCGTGTGTGTGAGTAGGTGACGTAAAATACTTGTTTGATTTCTCTCTCAATAAAACTGTAAGGATACTTAGCCTGTGATCTTGGTGTGCAAAGATAGTTGACCAATCGGTTTGGTTGCTGCAATGAATTAATTAGACTTTTATTGTTGATAGTATAAATATTATTGCATTCCTCCTTTTGATATTCTTGGAGAATGTTACAGAGAATAAACATGTTCCTCTAAGTAGTTCGTTTTTGAGTACATAAAGAGTATATAGTTTTGACTTTTCGGGCCAAATTGGATCCACTGCCGAGACCGTGCTATGGGAGTTACATGTGAATAGTCAAGCTACTCTTAAGAGGTCACAGGGTCAGATTCAGTCCTATATGTGTGAGAGAGGCCGGAGGACGCCAGGTTCTGGGTGTGCGTTACAGGCTGCCGTAGATCCTCTTGATGGTCTCGCCTTCGTCTTTGGCGATGATGCCCTTGTCAATGTAGGAGTCCACCTGCTGGTCCATGAAGTCCTTCAGCTTGGACAGGTCGTAATCTGGAAGGGGGAAAAAAACACAAAACGTTTGGATGTTTTATATAATCTGGAGACTTGAGAGAGACTTAATCTGACAGAGAGAAGGTCATAACGACCGTGATGGTTTACGGGAAAACTACACATGGATGGGCTTAATCTTATTGATGGGGCACCCAAACAAGTCATATATCTTGGTAAGGCAGTTGATTATCAAGAGGGATTAGGGTCACACACACAACATACATGATCAGATCAGATTCCCTCTTGTCACTGCTTCAAATAAACCTTTTCTATTCACCTTTTGTCAGCACTGACCTTGCTCTAGTCTAGTTGTTATTTAAGACAGAGCCACGGAGCAGCGGTAGGATGCGGTTATATTTAGCGACGAGCACAACCCTCATCGACTGTATTATCCATCATGCTAACAAATGAGTTTCTGAGAGCAGGCAAACAGCTGCTGCACCAGAAGTATGGAGGGCAGCCAAAGAAGTCGCAACTACCAACTTCTGGACTGAATGTCACCGGCCTTTCAAATTTTTTTTTCCTGTACTTCAATTTCCAGGCAGCAGCAATTTATTTTATCTCGTCGACATTTCGATGTTGGTAGCGGGGTATTGACAGAATGTGATTAGAGTCAGCACTCTCTCTCTATCTTGGCTGTGAGGAAACCAAGAGGATGTCGCCTCTACGTCCATCTGGTGCTCTGGCTAATCTGTGTAGTGTGTAGGCGTAAGCATGCGCACACACACACACACACACACACACACACGGTCCTCTGAGATCGTCCTAATGGAGGCCTCCGGCAGAATAAACGCGATAAACGCCCTGTCACCCACTCTGTTTCTATGGCGCTGTCATGGTGGAAAAAGGCTTTTGCTGTCCTCCAGCTGTGCTTTTTTTTTCAAGAAAAAGAGAGAGAGAGAGAGAGAGAGAGAGAGAGAGAGAGAGAGAGAGAGAGACGGGGGGTAGAGGGAGAGAGCGAGAGAAATAGCAAAACTGAATGCACTATAAGGTGTATTAGATTATCAGCGACTCTGAGAGACCCATTCCAGAAAAATGGAGCAATTTGGGGAGTATACTGACTGACTGTGTGTGTGTGTGTGTGTGTGTGTGTGTGTGTGTGTGTGTGTGTGTGTGTGTGTGTGTGTGTGCGCGTGTGCGTGTGTTCAGTCTGAGCTCGTCTGTCCCGACCCCATTATCTGTCTCCTCCCAGATCACTGACAGTCAGGCGGGGAGGCCCCTGTGTTTTTTCCCAGACAGCCACCCCACCACACCAGCATGCTAATGATGCCGCCTGTATAGAGACAGGATGGAGAGGAGCGCCGAACAATACATCCCCTCCCTCCCTCCCTCCTCTCCCTCCGCTATCCCCGGACACTGACACCGCATGAGCTCAGTGTCAGGCTTTCTTTGGGCCTAGGCAGGAAAATCTGGGTCAAACTTTGTCTGTGATTTCCCTCCCGTCTCCTCTCACTTGCCGGGTGAATCACCTATTGATCCGCTCAGATTAGCCCAATGAACTTGAACAGTAATTCTCAGTTTCATTAGGTTGCATAACGCTTGTTGGGTTTTTTTTTTTTTTGGGGTGGGGGTGGGGGGGGGCTGTCCTACTGTGGTTACCGCCGGGGGGATGCTTGGCCTGAATAGTGTGAACCCATTAACATTTCATATTCTTCCACTTAATTAAGCACCGCTGGGCGTTGACGTCGCTCCGGGGAGAGAGTCGAGCAGCAGGACTGGTGCAGCGATGTGTGTGAGAAACTACCAGGCGTTTGCAGACTGGTACAGTTTGGTACAGTGCTGCTTCCTTTACGAACGCTGACAGTTACGGTAGCGGCAGCAGTAGCACACACACACACACACACACACACATAAATGTTGAGGTGCGAATGGGGTTGAGGACGAGGGCCATTTCTTACTTTGTGGGTTGTCGTGATAGAAGTGATAATGCAATATTATTATTATATTATTAATATTTATGACAAATTATCCTTTACACACACTCTCGCACATGAAAGCGTGCACACACACATGCATGCACAGCCACACACACACCATAAACGTTGAGACACGAGTCCAGCGCGGGTAGGAGGGAAGCTGTGAAAAGGCTTAATTAGGACGGACTCGTTAAGACTTCTCCATTTTCATGAGATCTGGGAGTGAAGCATCTTCCCCCGTCCCCGCCTCCCACACTCATTTTAATTGCAAATCCCCACTAACAAGAGAGGCTTTATGTTCATTATGCTTCAGCGTGTCACCTCGGACCTATCTGCGGCCCACCGCAGTTCAGTGGGGGGACGCGCTGTTTACTTATTCCAGCACTTTTGTCGTTGAAATTCATCACAAGTAGACTTGTTTGGAGTGTTGGAGGTGTCCTAAAAATGTTTTCCTTCTAGTCTATTTGTCACATACAGACAGACTTATGATTGGGTTCAGAAGGTTTTTGCATCCTCTCGTCTTTCCTCTAGTTAGGTTTGGTGTCTCACCATCTTTCCCTTCTTCCTTGTTGTGTTTCTTCAGCCACTCAATGTTCTTCCTGATGGCCTCCAAGTAAGTCTCAGACTTGCCAGGCTGATCTGGAGTTGGGAGGAGGAGCAAATGAAAAAAAGGAGACAGTTGAGATCTGTTATATGAGACTTTCTGTATGATGGATTAAAATATACAATGACATAATATAAAATAATTTCACTACTGAAGCCCTTGAGCACTCCCAATGGCCTGGCTTCCACCAAAGAGTAATCCAGAGTTATCCTGGGTTGATTCGTTATTTACCACTGAATTATTCCCAAAGCAACATTGCTGAGGTATATTTTCTATCTCATCGCTAAGATAAATAAACTGGCTGAGGGTTGTAGTTTCATATTAAACTAACTAATCTGGTTTATTGTATCTATAGTTTGAGATAAAAGATTACATTAATCACCAATCAAGATTAGATTATTTCTCCCCTACTGGTTAAACTTTGGTTATTCTATGAGATTATAAAATTTGACCTTATTTTTTCATAAAAAATATATTACGCAACTCAATTCACCCTGTTAACATACAGACGACAGTTTTTGGTAGACATAGGATTGACTTAATTTCCTGATGCTAATCCTGCTCTGCGTGTTTGCTTTTGTTTTTCTGTCTGCATGCGTGCATACGAGTGTGTGTGTGTGTGTGTGTGTGTGTGTGTGGATTAGGCTGATGAGCGGGTACAGTACGGGACAGGGGATGCTATGGCAGCTGTCATAGGCTTTCCTGTGAGTGTTATTGGACTGGCCTAGTTCAGGGAGGAGCAGGGACTTAACTGCGACTGACCTGGGCTGCACTGCCCTGTTTACTTCCTGTTAGCCCCAACGAGTGGAAACAAAAGGCCTCAGCCATTACATTCAAACTTAGTTGGGAGACTGTGTTCATTGAAGTGGAGTGAAGGAAATTTTGGGGCCTCATTGAGCCAATGTAGTGTGAATATGCTATATGTGAGAATTCTTCATTTATTTGAGACATATTGACACAAAACAAAACAATAAAAACATAATGAAAAATATTGAGTTGTTTGGTTAACAAGGCAAGACAGTTGATCATTTTTCTAAGAGGTATGGCAAAAGCTGCTTTTAAATATGTTTCATCAAATGATCAAAATAAAAAAATAAATAAAAAAAGCTAATCATGTTTCCTCTTTGATGGAAGGCCCAGTGTTGCCCCTGACTCTTTTGGCTGGTCATCAGGAGGGACCAGATGGCCCTACTGGTGAGAGTGGGTATGGGACTGACTGGTCTCAGTTGGTGGCTGCTCCTCCTTGGTTGAGTCTTTATGGTTCTCATACTCCTTCTGCATCTTGGCTGCCTCGGCCTTGGTGTTGTCGTCCTCGTCTGAGTTCTTCCCTAGAGAGAAATACACAGTAGAGACAGCGTTCACCCGACAAATATTTCACAAGTCAAATAAAAGTGTGTGATTTTGTTGGACAGAGATGTTCGATATGTCGCTCGGTTTTGGAGGATTACTCGTGAATGTATTTACCAGTGGGTCCAGTGAAGTCCGGAGGGCCGAGAGACTTGCCCAGCTTGTTCTTGGTCTGCATGGCGATCATGGCGTCCAGGTTCTCTGTAGGTACGGGAAACCAACCACACATCTACTTTAGATTTCATCATCAGTATGATTTGACCAACTTGACCTTTTGCTTGTGTTTCTGCGTGACTCAGAGGGCGATCGCTAGCCGAGGGCTTCATCTAAAGAAAGGAGTGGGAGTGAATCACGATAAACAATATCTTACAGAGCTATCTGTTTCTCTTCCTCCTTCACTCTCTCCACTCTCAATCAATCTGTTAATCTCCTGCCCTGTCTTATCTCTTCTTATCGTACCATCTGCATTTCTTTTACCCTCGCCCTTTCCTGCCAATTACAAAGTACCCCCTCCCACCTGTAGTGCTTTGGAAACCCATTATCTCAGCCCACACCCCACCCCCCTCCCTGTCTCTTTCTACCTCCCCCACACTCTCTCTCTCTCTCCCCCGCAGGGTACGTCACAGGCTCTCTCTCTCTCCCTCCCGGCACGTGGTCTGTATCTCCCTGAAGCAGATTAGCTTTTGATTGACAGCTGTGCGTATGACAGTATGTCGTGTGCGTCCACTCTCCAGGCCAGCGGGGTGGAAACAATAACATGTTGCTAGGCGACGCTATGTTTCCACCCTATCGTCGTCCTCGCAAACCTAAACACGAAGTCAAATGGTTGCCTAGGAAACCCTAATCTTGTGTAATGGTATATGTGTACTTGTCTTTTGTCTCTGCTATCTTTGTGTCCATGACATAAATGATGTCATTTGAAGTGAGCACAGTTTGGGGGCCCAGTAGCCGCTAGCAGTCACCCAAAGGATTATTGATTAGTCCTGCAATGGATCCGCCTCTGTTTTAATGCTTTGTCACGCCTCCTACTGTGGAGCAGTTCTGTTTGGTCACATATATTTTAGCCCAGTGGTGAGACCATATCTGCCTGGTTAACCACAAGTAGTAGAAAAAGTCTCTCACTCGCCTAGCTAAGTGCTGAGGTTTTTTATTTTTTATTTTTTTCGCTCTCTGAGATTGAATGTCATGTGAACGGAGAGAGATGGTGGGTCTGGGGTGGGGGAGGGGCGTCCTGAGGCTCAGACAGGGAAAGGTGACAGCTGTCCTTTACAGGTGGCTGACCTTTCCACTAGCTGCTGCTGATGAGATGGCCAGCCTGTAAAAAGCAGTTACAGGGCGTCCCTGACACTAATCTGTCTGCACAGGCTTCACACTCCGCTGCACCGGCTGATAAGAAATATTGACTTGGCTGCACGCGCACGCATTAAACACAGAGACGCACACACACCAACAGTTGGTTTGCAATGGAGGTGGAGTGAAAGGGGAAAAATGTATGTTGCAAAAAAAACACACATGCACACTCTAACTATAAAACGCAATGAAGCGATGAGGGCGCCTACAACATGCTGTGTTTAGTCTTACCGAGATAGGAGACTCCCTCCTCCGGTGTGATGGTGCCGTATTTCACCATCATCTTCACAAAGTCAATCAGCGTCTTCATGATGGTGATCAGCGTCTCTCTCTCCTGGGTGTCTTGATCTGCAACGGCATCGCAGGATCAATGCATCGATGCTCTGTTGCTAGTTAATGTTACTTCATGATGTTTTACAGTGGGGATCATGATGATGGGGAGTATTAATAATGAGCTGTTTGTGTGTGTGTGTGTGTGTGTGTGTGTGTGTGGGAGGGGTGGGGCAACTCATTGATCTGCAGATCCTGTTAAGAGGTGTCTGGGGAGACAAAGGCAGATGGAGCAAAGCCGTGAGTCATGACTCATCCTTCGCATATTGCCATGACGACAACCTCTCTAGCCCTCCTCCTGATCCGATCGGACCCGCAGGCCACGGGAGAGAAGACACGCTAACTGAAGCGGTGATCGCGGCCCCGATCTCATACATTTTTGCATCGAAACGTCGCGGCGACAGACTTGTGTGTGTGCGTGTGTGTGTGTGCGTCTGCGGTCACCTGAGTCGAGGCTCCTGAGCAGACGGTAGAAGTTGGGGAAGTACTGCAGGTCCTGGAGCCCGTCCTCCGGGCCCACCTCGTTGCCCTCCTCGGCATCTTTGTCCCAGGTGTTGTCCACCGTGTCGTCGTCCCGCACTCTTTCTGCGTCCCTGTCCACCTCGTCCTCTATCTGATCTTCATCTTCCTCCTCATCCTCCTCGTCCTTGTATCGCCGCTTGGTTGACTCTGTCGTGTCCTGGAAACATCGTCATTGGTCGCCATCATTCTCGTCATTTGATCATCATCATCATCATCATATTTTTTTTCAAAGGTCTTACCGTGTTGCTGTCTGGGCTCTGGTCGTCCTGCTCTCCCCCGGTTGCAGGATAGTCCCCATCCAGGTCCTCAATCTCGTTGTTCTTGGCGTTCTTGGTGATGAGATCCTGCAGGGCCTCGGCTACCTGGTACTCCAGAGTATCCGCCTGACTGTCTGTGATCTACGGAGAGAGAGAGAGGACAATATCATTTGTTATAATGTGTCATAGTGTACCACATATTGGCCACTGTCACTGAGAGACCCGCCCCCAGGGGAAGGGAGCAATTTGGAGGCTTTCAAACTACTTATCGACTGGCAAAAAAATATATTTCAGAGCACAGGAACAGGAAGGGTGGGATGAGAGGCAGAACCTACCAGCCCCAGTTTGAGCAGCTTGGAGACGATCCTGTCGAACACGCCCCTGTCGTCCTCCTCGTAGATCTTTTTGGCGATCTTCTGGACGATGTCCTCGGCTGTCAGCGGAGTGCCGTCCACCTGGCGGAAGCTCTCTGTCTCGTCTGAGAGGAGACCCGTACGTTAGCCATTTCTGTACTGTTTAACCCTCCTGATGTCTTCACATTCTGTATACACCTCGTGTCCTCCGGGTCAAAATGACCCGCCTTCACTAAACCCCCAAAATAAAGCAGCTTAATTGAATTTTAAACACCAAATCTATTTTGCCTGAAGAAACAATTTGTCATTCACCACAAATTGTGTGAATACCTGAGTTTAACCTCTTCACATGGCAGAAAGACTGCATTTATTCAGGAGACACCACTCGTTTCATTTTGACTGTTGGGTCATTTTGACCCGAAGACAATGTTAGTACATTTTTTTGTACAGCTTACATGGAAATATGAATAAAGGCAACATTTCACTTTTTCTAATGTTGGGGTCAATCTAGGAAAAGTCATCAAATTTCAACTTGAAAAAATTTATTTTAGGGGATTTTTCTCTGCTTTTAAACTCAGTGGCGGGTCATTTTGACTCGAAGACAACAGGAGGGTTAAATGCACTCATCGGGCGTATACGCTGATATCATGGGGCAGAGCAGAGCAGGTGTTTCTGGGACTGTTGTGACTGGTGCTGTGCTGAGTCAAAGACTAGACTTCTGCAGCAATAAAGCTCCCAGTGGGTGGAGCACAGATCTGTCAGTTACTAATGATTAGTCCTCTCCTCCCCTCCCCTCTCCTCTTTTTTCCACCCCATTTTATTCATCGCCACGCAACAATTCAATATATCTATATTTGCATTACCAAGTAAGAATAGTGGCATTCTCACAGCTTGACTCCTACATAACAGTTTCTGAAAACTGCACACGAGGCACATCGGCAGCGGCAGAATGCTTTGTCCTAGACTGGATGAATCATCGATGATGCACCTTCGAATACCAGGCGTATTTCTGTCTCACTCTGAGATGAGATGAAATGGAAGCCAAACCGAGGAGCCAAATTTAGACTTAGCGTAAACCGATGAGCTGTTTGTCAAAGCCCCGCCAACTGCATGAAAAGATAAACTGCAGAACTCAGCACTTTTTATCTGAGTCACTTCAGCTCAGACACTCGGCATTATATTGATGATTGGCGCAGATCACATTACGTACATATACAGTGCAAGCTGTTGAAATCCAGTCAGAAGCAAAATCAATCAAAATCAACACATTAATACAATCAAATGAACTCACAAATATCTATTCAAATGTCATGAAGGACTGCATTTGACTCAAACAGTAACTTAAATCAGAGGTCAATGTACTTCGATGGAGAGCTGGATCATAGCAGGCTTAATGATACGTCTTTATCATTCTATTGGTCGGAGGTTTCTCCAAGATGGCCTCTGTCTTTTCACTATTTCATGCTACCATGTGAGACAGATCGTCCTGGCGGCTGACTATGAGGAACATCCAACCCTGTTGACACTCTCCCGTAAAGAGATGAAGGAAGAAGCTTAGTGTTAGCTTCATCAACCACAATGTCTCAGCGGACAGCAGGAGACAAGATAATCGCCTCTCTCTCTCTCTCTTCTCTCTCTCTCTCACTCTCTCTCTCTCTCTCTCTCTCACACACACACACACACGTTCTCTGTCTCTCTCCCTCTTTTCACATAAAATGTCTGCCTGCTGGCCTGCCTGTACCAGATAACCGTCCTTGGTGGCAGGGCAGAAGGTCAGCCGAGCAGACAGACAGGCTCAGTCACCACCAGCCTCACCTTGGCGTCAGCAGCCAGCACATCCACCGCACCTTTAGAACAGGGTGAACATAGTGCACGGTGCACGGTGCACGGGGGGGGGGGGGCAGGTCTGCGTACCTTGGTACTTGCCATAGTCCATTCCATTCTTGGTGGAGTCGTAGTCCTCAGCGAGACGGCGGCTCTTGGTGGAATCTGATTCATCGGGAATGTACTGCTCCTCCTTCTGGCTCGCCTTGACTGGCATCTCATTGGTGTCCTTTGATTTCTGGGCTTCAGCCAGGGATTTTAGCACAGTGAAGTCATCACTGTCCTGCTCTGACTCTGTGTCCTCAGGAGCTGTGGGAGGGTTGGTCTCTGAATGGAAAATGGTCAAAATGGAGACAAACACCAAGTTAAACCAAGACTTTGCCTCACATCGACGTGGATATCTCTCAGTCCCAGTGTAGCCTGTTTTACTGTAAGTGCTGCAACATGAACCCACTCTACAGGCGGAAATAAAGGAATTCATTGATTGGCGATGAGGTGTCCTCTTACCTGCTGACTGTACTGCAGCCTTCACACTGTCTGCCTCAGCAATCTGGGGAAATGACAAACGTTAAACAAACTATAAACTCTGATTAATACGGTTTGTTCCTCTATTACCTAGCTTGTTTGACAGGTGACCATAAAGCCCAGGATATTGGATGGGGGATATTAGCTAGGGGGGGGGGGGGCTTACCTGCTCCTGTAGTGGTCTTTCTTTTGTCAGCTGTCTGTTGTACACAGCTTTATCTACGGCAGAAAAATAGCATGTAATTATTAAACTGAAAGCTCATACTCTGTTTACTAATGTTAGAATTATATCGTTATTATATACATAGAATAAACACACAGATATGCATCAGATTTCACAAAGCCGAGATTTGTCCACGGGGCTAATGCAGTTTGCATTGGATTTATGTTGTTTTGTATTTATTCCAACTTTCAAATTGAATGTGATAGTCCCCACAACTCCCGACTCGACCCGCGGAGGCACACTTTAATCGGATTACCACACAAAAGATTAAACTGCGGCGAAAATAGACAACAAGCGGCCTGAACACGCGACCGTGCGTCGTCACAAGCCCGTTTGCCTTCCTCTCCACCACATCTTCTCTATCGGACCATATGTCTTTGCTGAGCTTCAGCAACTTTAACGGCAGTAGCCAATGCTTTGTATGTAACAGATGTGTGTATACTCAGTAGTGAGGATGGCGTACTTAATGGTGTTTCTATCTCCTGGTGTTACAATCATAGTCCTACAATTTAAGGATTTATAGTCCGTCGGTGGTATTCAATAGAGACCTTATGGATCTCAGTGGTATTTGTATCTCCTATGGTATTATATTATTCCTGTATTGAGCTATAGCGCGTCGATGGTGCTCAATAGTGAGTTTATAATGACCTTATCGTACTTTATGATATTGTTTTATCACCTATGGCACCACGGTAATATTCCTGTAGGGACTTTTGCACAGCTTTGCAGTGATATTTGTGTAGTATCCTTCCAAAAATGCATTAGAAGATTACTGTAGCTGTTTTTTTTAAGCGCACATGTAGCATTGAACAACTCACCATCCACTGAGGCTGCAGGTGTGGGAAAGGCAGATATCTGGCACACTACATTCAGGACTATGAGCTGGAGGACGATGAAAAGGCCAGTGCATTTTGACGCCATCCTGAAATCGACAGTCTCCTTAGTGTCCAGGAGGTTTTCTCCCCTCTGTCTGTGGTCCGGTGGGCCCAGAAAGTGCTGAATGTCTGGACAGCTCCGCTCCGTCCGGCTGCTGGTGCTGAAACTGCCGCGGAAGGCTGCGCCCTGTGTACCCGCTCTGTCAGACGCACCGGGCGGGGAGGGGCTGGCCAAATCTCCGCTCTGCTCTGGAGCTGTTAACGACCCGCGGTGCTGAAACCAGGTCACTCTCTATAATTATAACCAGATAAGCAGGCAGGCTCGCTGTCACCCTAAGGCCCGTGTGAGCTACAGCATCACCTGCCAAGGCAGTAATGGAGCCCACTACCACAGGACCTGCCCCCTCTTTCTGTACTGGGGAGCAGGAGGAGGAGGAGGAGGAGGAGGACACTGCAAAAAATATATTTTTAATCTAGTGTTGAGTCTTGAAACCTTCTTAAAATAAGTGAAAACATCTGCCAGTGGGGTGAGAGGATTTCACTTCTTTCCAATGCAAGTCGTCTTGTCTCTTGAATTATGTGGCATTTTCTTAATACTGGAGGAGTGAGCCTATTTCCTCCCTTGTTTCAAGAGACTGACACTTATTTTCAGAAAGAAATCCTGAAACAAGTGCAGAACAAATGCATTGAAAACAAGCAGAATTATCTCGCCCCACTGGCAGAATGGTTCACTTGTTGTAGGAAAATAACATTTTAAATACTGAAAATGAGACTAGATGACTTGTTAAGATGAAAATTTTTTGCAGTGAACAAATAAGAAAATCCGCCCATGTCGTGCGTCAAACATAACCTGCGTCATGGTTGTACATCTTCGACCGCCCAGTCAATAGAGACGGCTATTAAATTGATGAAAACAGCAAACAATTTGGCACGTAAACAGTGGAAAGATATATTAACCTAGTTTTATGACCCTTTTGTTTTACAGGCACACTGTATTTTCTAACTAGATGTAAATCCCCCAAGGAACATTTTGAAGGTTTCATTAGGCTATTCACTTTCCTAGTCAATGGTTCCCAAAGCGACCACAAGGTATCAGGTTTCAGGTGTCCCAACAAAATGAAGTAGTTTCATTTCTCTCTTGTTTCATTGACTATAGACTTTGTTTTGACCAGTAGTGTAAATATCATCTCAGTTACAGCATAGACAGTAATTCTGAAAAGCAATGGCCTTTTCATTTTTCACAGAGGGGGGTAGGCTGTAGGCTGATGGGATATGACAAGCAAGTCATGAGTAGCACTAAGCATATGATTTGGATGATTTATCGTGTCACAGTTCAATCCTCTGGTTTATGAAAGCCTTATGCATCAGATTAAAATGCATTCTGGAGTCACACCACCGACTGGCTTGCTGTTATCCCAACCAGCAAACTGAAATGAACACTTCACCCCAATAGCTTTCCTTTGGTATGACAGTAATTGTAGCCATGCATTGTCTTTGCAGCAGCGGATGGAGGTATGTAGTGTTCAAGACAGCAGCTGTTCTTTTTCACACACACACACACACACACACACACACACACACACACACACACACACACACACACACACACACACATACGATACGATACAAAATAGTACAATATGATACAATGCAAAATAATATGATACAATATGATCTCATACAATACAATGCAAAATAGTATGATACGATACAATAGGATATGATACAAATTAGTACGATACCATACCATACCGTACCATACCATACCATACCATATGATACAAAATTATAGAATGCGATACAAAATAGTATGATACGATATGAAATAATACAATATGATACGATACAAAATGATACGATATGATATGACACCATTTATTGAAGGAAAGTTTCATGTTATAAGGCCAGCACAGAAAATACAGTACACATTATACACAACATGATTCAAGCAGTTGGCATCACATTCAACCTTCACAGTCAATTTGTCAGGGCAGTCTAGTAATGCACATAAAGGAAAGGACAGAGCCAAAAAGAAAAAAGAAAAATGTACTGGTGGGGGGTAGAGGTGTATCATGTACCATGTCTAATGATTTATACATCCACAGCTATTTACTGAAAAAAGCAATGCACACAGTCGCTCCTTAGGCCATTTGCCATTTGTATCTGTGCAAGCAAGGATAAACACTTTGGAAGGATTTTTACAGAACGACTGTATTTCCTGTCAGACTGTACTTCCTGTCCTCTGCCTGCCTCAGCAATCTCGGAGCAGGAGTGCCGCCAAGGGCCTATCAAGTACACAGTCCAGTGTGACACAGGTCGACTGAGGAACTCATGCAGTCGGTAATCGATGTCATGTCAATCCAGTTCCACTCATCAAAGTGATCAGCAAAAAGGAGATTCTGATTTTGGCCACTTGACCTTCATTTTACCAGCATTCACCTTCAAACTTGACGTCTCAGTGCTCTAACATCACTGTGATCTTTTCCCGACCCTGTCCCAACACTTTCTCAGACTGCCATGTGGAAAATGTGAGTCTGCTGACATCTAGTGTTTAGTAGGTGTGAACTCTTCTATTGTCCTTTGCCATCAGGCCAGTATCGTGACAAAGTGCCAGCATGTAAACAAAAACACTAGTCCTTTCGAGGATAGGCATAAGTGTCCTGTTTATCCAACAGCTTCCACTTCTGAGGGAAAGGATATTCACAGAGCCTTGTTGACCTCAGATACTAACAAAAAGCCATTTCTTGTAAACAAGTGGTTTGGCTGGGATGGAACTTATCCACATGCTTTTTTTCTGCTAATATTGCCCCATTTTAACCCTGTTTTTCAGACTAACATATGCTTGTCACACTACACTTAATCCTGGGCTAACGTCTTTCTTAACCCTGGGTTAAGGACACATTTAACCCCGGGCTAAGCAACGTTTCACACTTGCATTTTTGAAAGAGGGTTAACACCGCTTTTAACCCTGGGTTAACAAATCCTGCTACGAAGCAGGGTTAGCACCACTTTTGTGGTGCTATCCCTGAAACATGGTGCTAAGAACAATAGTGTGAAACGTTGTGGGGTTAGAATGTAACAGGAGTTAGAATGTAACAGAAGTTAGAATGTAACAGGTTAGAATGTAACAGAGGTTAGAATGTAACAGGGGTTAGAATGTAACAGAGGTTAGAATGTAACAGGGGTTAGAATGTAACAGGGTTAGAATGTAACAGAGGTTAGAATGTAAGAGGGTTAGAATGTAATAGGTTAGAATGTAACAGGGTTAGAATGTAACAGGGGTTAGAATGTAACAGGAGTTAGAATGTAACAGGAGTTAGAATGTAACAGGTTAGAATGTAACAGAGGTTAGAATGTAACAGGGGTTAGAATGTAACAGAGGTTAGATTGTAACAGGGGTTAGAATGTAACAGGGTTAGAATGTAACAGAGGTTAGAATGTAACAGGGTTAGAATGTAATAGGTTAGAATGTAACAGGGTTAGAATGTAACAGCGAGTTAAACATTAGCATTAAACGTTAACCCGGGGTCTACAAGCTTACAGTGTGAAATCCTGAACACTGAATACCCGGGGTCAATTGTTAGCCCAGGGTTAAAGAAAACTAGTGTGAAACGTGAGATAAGTTAACCCTGGGCTAACATATTCAAGTGTGAAAAGTCTATTACGTCTTTTATAAGTATCAGATACCTACTTTTCCAGTAGGAAATATGTGTGACTATGTTAATGTACACAGCAATTTTAGATGTGATTTTTTTTACACATTTATTAGTTTTTGTCACAGTGAAGCCATTTTACTTTATGTTTAGTTTTAAAAAGCTTTTGGTCACGTCCCGTCTACTGTCATAATCATGATTAACATTAACGTGAGTCTAGTTTTCATCAGGATTTGTTTATGTAAAATATGGTTGTTGATGAATACTTGTAGCCATCATTTTCATCAACCACATGATCATTGGTTTGGGGTTGTGTCTGATCTGTGGTTCAATACAGTAAATATAGTGCCACCCTGTGTTTATTGGATGCACTGCTGTTTATCTTTACTGAAATCAGTGATCATTTTTTATATTGGTGGTGTATTTAACCTTTATACCAGGGAAGTCAATTAGGAACAAATTCTTGTCTCTCTAGGGGACAGAGAAAAACAAATATTATTATTATTATTATTATTATTATTGTATAAAATATTTCCATATTTAGGATTGTGCTTATGATGATGCTTATTAGGATGGTGATTGTGATTATGGATGATGATGATGATGATGATGATGATGATGATGATGATGATGATTATTATATATATTATTATTACAAAAAATAACAATACAATCGCAACACAATCTACAACCAACCTACAATACAATCTTTTTTTCTTCAGATGCCGACAGTATTAGAACTTTATTAACAACAGTCCGTGAATTCACCTATTGGAGACTGAAGCATGAATATGTTTAGAATATCCTATTGGTTAAAATGATTTACAACATTACATTTCTTGATCTACGGCTGACTTCTGCTTCATTGTGGTCCAGGTCCAGATTCCTCCCCTCTCTTACTATGTAACATACAACTAATAACTTAGAATTATAGTTGGGCTAAATGTACTAGTAAGACAGACAGAAATAACCTATAAGGAACCAAACAGGCTTCACAGATGTGTGTTGTGTGTGGGGGTGTGGAGAGGTGGTGATATGCACTGTTGACATGCTATTTATTTATCTTCTGCTATGATTTCCCTGAATGTTTTTAACAGTTTTCCATTGTCAGTGTCTGAACCCAGTCTGTATTTAGAGAACGAGGCAGAGATGGAGGGGGTGATCATGAATTCCTGTTTATTTCAGACCCGAAGGGACGCATCGGAGGACTTCAAAGACTGGAGCTTTGACCTTAACATTCATTCAGAGGGGAAAAGCTTTCATATGTCATCTATTTACAGCCCTTTCAAACCTTTTGCAAAAGATAATTTTTTTTCCCAAGAAACCTTGTGGTATTTGGGACAGATAACTCTTTGTGTGGACACGTAGGGTCATAGCTTCATTCAGATTGCTATCTGTGGTCACCAGCCCTGTGTGAGTAGATCCTTTTGAGAGCGGTTTCTCTGCTTTTGTTTTTCAAAGGAATATCAACCCTCAAAGAACAACTTTGCCACAGCATGTTTTGATCTGTCACTTCCAGTTTAACAGCACCCTTCACAGAAAAAAAGCAGCCACTACACAATAAAACCCCCTTGACATTTCCAAATTAGGTTTGTTCTCTTTAGTGACACTTGAGCGCTTGAGAGCATCAGCCCTCATTGACGTCTGAGAACAGCAGCATTTTGTTTGGGAAAGAAACGAGCCGGTGTCGTTCCACCACTAGAGGTCTCCAGTTTTCACTTGCGCATGTGTCTCTACGGCGGAAGAACAGGGAGCAGATGGAGTAGGTAAAGAGAACCAGATACAGGCTGTAAAGTTTGCATACTGATGATACAATTACATTTATTATTATCATTTATCATACAAAGTGGGTAATATGCCACTTTACATCTGTCCGACATTTACATCAATTTGAGGAAGTTGCAGTTACTGAGCCTGTAGGAATTCAGTGTTTCGCTCAAGGACACTTTGACAGGGCAAGTGGGGGATCAAACCTGTGACCCTCCAAATTGCGTGATAGTGTCTCCACCAGCTGGGCCTCTCCGCTGACATCCAGTGACGATGCTGTCGACTCGTTCTTCCTCCTTGGTCTGTGTCTGGTAGGCAGCTCCATGAGTTCATTAAGACGGGCCAGCCTTCAATCCATCAACAGCAGATATTTTTACCCTTGCTGACACTTGCGGGATGTGTGTGTGTGTGTGTGTGTGTGTATGTGTGTGTGTGTTGTACTTCTATCTTCGTGAGAACCAGTTTCATTTTCATTCATTTTTGAGAAGTGAGGACATTCTGGCCAGTGCTCACTTCTTCAAGAAGCTCATTTATGGTTGGGACACGGGTTTAGGGTTAAGGTTAGGATTAAAATTAGCACTACATTTGGGATTGGGTAAGGGTCAGAGTTAGGGTAAGGTTAGGGTTATGGAAGGATAGAAGGATGTTGTCCAGTATTGATATGATGGAGGTTCTTTAAAACCTGCAATGAAATGTTATTGTATTTTCACATTTGATTCATACCTTTAATTGTTTAGTCATGTTTTTGTTGTAAATTCAGTCTTCCTTTATAGGTTGTAGTCTATGAATAGGAGGGTGGCCCCCCTGCCTTAAGCTGCTAACCTAAAAAAGTACAAAGTACGAAGAAGTGTGGGTGTCTGTGTGCATGCACTTCTCTTCCTGTAGCAGTCCTCTAACCACACTCTCTCTCCCTCTCTCTCTCTCTCTCTCTCTCTCTCTCTCTCTCTCTCTCTCTCTCTCTCTCTCTCTCTCTCTCTCTCTCTCTCTCTCTCTCTCTCTCTCTCTGTCTCAGAGTGATGTCTCCCCTGCTCAGACCATTAGTCCGTTTTCAGATGCCGGAATCAGCAGAAGAAGAGGACAGAAACTAAAGAGAACCAAGGGCAAAAGAAGGGAATGAAGTTAATGGCTGTGAACTCCATCATTCTCTTTAAGTCTAATAAAAATGTAATGGGACTATAACTGATTGACCCGATGAGTGTGTGTGTGTGTGTGTGTGTGTGTGTGTGTGTCTGACAGCTGAGAGAATGTGTGTGTGTGCAAATGGGTGCTCAGTGGGTGGGTGGTCTGTCAGTTTTATGTCCCAGAGAATGTGTTTACGCAAAGGAGACCGACACATTAAACTTGACAGTCACACCAGTCCCCCAGGAATATGCTTGAGCAAAACTGGACCAGAAGGCACCTAATGGGTCAGAAATCACCGATTTCCTGCTCATGTGCTGACAAATTTGTGGCTCATGGGTGGAAACTAGAAACGCATCATTTGTGGCTGATTTTCCACATCATTTCCCCCCCAAAAAAACATGCAACAATGTCTTTAGCTATCTTGACCTTGATCTATCTTGATGCAGTGGAGAAATTATTACATTATCTACATGGAATCGGTCAAAGTTGGTCGCTGATTTGTTCAGATTTGACCAGGTGGGGGAAACAGTACCTCACTAAAACCTAAAGCTATGACAGAAAAATGTAATTTGACTGCCAGCCATCAATCCCGTCACCATCAATCCTTCTGGAAATTGTCCCTCGGTTGAAGTGGATGTATTTCTGTCAAAAGAAACGCAAAAGAATTATGTTTACAAGGAATCTTTAATAAAAGACAAGCGTTACACCCTTGTAGAGAAGATAGACACAGACACATAATACACACACACACACACTGTGTCATAGTTGGTCTTATGTACAAACACATGATTGAAGCGGACACGCAAACACACACACACACGCACACACACACACACGCACACACACACACACACACACACACACACACACACACACACACACATACACACACACACACACACACACTGCAAAGCCTCGAGCCTGCAAAGCCTTCAAGGCCAACCCAGAGGACACCCTGTTTACGCTGGATTTTCCACTGCAGCTGTAATTTAAAAGGAGCTGCCGTAGTCAATGTAAAATATCTGTAAAATCACCGTGGTTTGATTTGTAGTGACACAGAAAATGTCCCCGGTATGGCTTCAAGGAGCTGTACTAAACCATACTTTATCTGCGAACGATAAAAATGCAGAGTAATTTTGGAACCCACGACACCGAGGAGAGAGAGAATCCGTCAGAAAGGCGTTTAACAGCGCAGAGAGACCGCACGTTCACACATTTGGCAGGAAATTGTGACTTTGAATGATTCGGCCTGCTCACAAACACTGCATTTGTGAAACATCATGACACTCACATTAGGGCAATAATAAAGGGAGGAAATGACATTACAACGTATTCAGATAATTCAACCCTTAAGCATCATGCTCTGAAAATAGTGACATAACTGACTGGAGATCACAGATATTGGCTTTGTAGATTGAGAAAACACTACTTATCTTCCATATCCAAATGTTCCTATGTGGGTTTTTTTTTGGCCATTGGTACAGTATACATTTGTACACAAAAGGAAAGACGTGTAATGCTATAATATAATATAGATGTGATGTGATACAGGCTATCCCAGTGTGCAGCAGGGATCCGCTGAGTGGGAAGAGAGTCTACATTCCCCTCACAGAACCAGAACAGGACAACTAGCTCCATGGAAATGGCTGCAGAAGAAATAGGAAGATGTGAGCAGTGGAGAAAAGATGGGGAAAGGACTGGAGAGGTGGTGGGGGGTGAGCAACAGGAAGACGTAAATGAGAGGCAAGTGAGCTGAGATGGTAACGACCGAAAAAAAGAGCAATGGGAAAAGCTGAGCTAAGGGGCGAGGGAGAGGTCAAGAGGGTTGGAAGGTTAAAGCGTTCCTTCGTCCAGCAGTTTGTTGATGCCGAGGCAAATCTTCCTCAGAGAGAGTCTGTACTCCTCTCCGTCGCCGTACAGCTCGGCCAGGAACTCCCCGTGGGCGAAATGGTTGAAGACGTGGTCGATGCGCGCGTGCGAGCGTGCCGTCAGGTGCTGCTCGACCAGCGCGTGAAGCAGGTCCCTGCACTCCAGCAGCAGCTCGGACAGAATATTCCTGTCGAAGGTGTACTCCACCTCGTAGAAGCTCACCGCCGTCATGGCCGCCTGGTTCATCTTCTTCTTGAAGCGCTCCACCGTGTCCAGCTCGTCGGGGCTGAACTGGTGGTTGCGGTAGAGGATGCCGATCTTCAGGGCGATCTTGATGACGTCCTTGATGATCTTGTGGGCCTCCTTCTTGCTCTTGGTGAACTCGCGGCTGGCCTTGTAGAGCTCGTCCAAGATCTCGCTGCTGATGTCGTCTGTCAGCATGTTGGCCACCACCATGGTCGCCATCTTGCTCAGGATCTTCTTCTGGGCCTGCATGGCCAGGGAGCGCGAGTTGAAGCTCTCCTGGCCTGCAGAGAGAGAGAGAGAGAGAGAGAGAGAGAGAGAGAGAGAGAGAGAGAGAGAGAGAGAGAGAGAGAGAGAGAGAGAGGTTGGGATTAGTCCTAAAGGTGAAATTTAATCACTGTGGATTAATTCTTTGATCCTAAAAGGGGATTTTAGGATCAAACCAACATAATAATAAGGAGACCTCATCCTCCCACTGAAGCATCATGTAATGATACTTTAGA
>JAXDDW010000004.1:1510000-1640000 GCA_034670385.1 Hoplostethus mediterraneus | reverse complement strand
GGTTAGTGTGTGTTGGTGGCACTGTCCATATCATGTGCCTGCGTGTGCATGTGTGTGTGTATTTGTGTATCAGGGTGTTTTTAACTAGAAAATTATAGTTATTATTCCATTACAATCATGTTCAACAATGTATAGATAATGTATAGATATGGATTAGCTATCAGACATCCTCAAACACAACAAGATATTGGCATTTTCTTGTCTTTTTTTTCTGAGGTGGCTCAGTTTATCCGTTTTTGTATACAAATATTGCAATTGAGTCTATAATATAATAGTCTATAGTATGTGGCGGAGTGTGTGTGTTTTCACTCCTTATCCACTGAGAATCAGCACTATGTTCCATGATGGCAGCAATGCAACACACACACACACACGTGAACATAAACACACACGTGGCTTCATTAAGCCAGTGGATATGACCGACTGTATTTAGCAGCTAATGAAGGCACCCGAAGCCCCTTGGCTCTAACCTTCTTTTCTTTTCCTCAGTGATCTAGTTCCAGCCCCTCGGCCCAGAGAGCTGAGAGTCATTTAGCACTCTGTAGTCACTTCCTAATAATGTCATGATGATGTGTTCGCTTTCTCTCTCTGACAGAGCAGATGTATCTGCTTACGCACACACTCACGATCATATCAGATATCATGAAAACACACTCACACACTCATACACACACACACACACACACACAAACACACACTCCTCGATCAGTTGCTAATGACAACATAGCCATGTTTAGTATTGGAAACCAAACCAGGTCACCCTGTTTTCACAAAAGGTTGTTTTCAACAGGCAGACACATGCACGTGGATTCACGCACACAAGTGCACGCACGTACACGTGCACGAAGACGCACACTGTAAGTGCAGTTTCCTTTGTGGGCTTGAAGGCCTTTCACCGCCGAGCCCAAATAAAAAGCGTATAGTTGACTCCACAACTCCTCGAGCGTGATGATGTTTCCCTGCTGTAACTATAAACCAGTGAGTGGGGCGCATTCAATTTGAAGCAATGGAGATTACACATGAAGCATTTTGTGAATAGGTAACACCAAACCCAACAATCAAATGTCAAATGCAACTTCTAAAATACAAAATACTTGTCTACGTCTCTATAAAGAAATATAGAAACATATACAATACACAATTAAATTAGTTTCCATATAAATAGCTATTACACACACACACACACACACACACACACACTCCCATCATCAATGCGGTTGGACAGCAACGTAGCATGACTGTGTAAAGGTCACAGAACCAGTCTCACGGATTCACTGATGATCGGCTCGTTCATCTAGCCTTCGGGTCATCACATCATTTAGTGTGTCTGTGTGTGTGTGTGCGTGTGTGTGTGTGTGTGTGTGTGTGTGTGTGCGCGCGTGTGTGTTATTGCTATGCACACTGAATACATCTGAGCATAAATCCTGTGTTTACCACACTGTGACCTGCTTCTGCACCTGTCGGCTCTCCTTCTCCTAAACATTATTAGTACAAACAAGCAGAACAGGAAACAGTAACGGCTGTTGACAGACACCCAGACACCCGGCCTGGCTCAGAGATGCAGAAAGGTTAGGAGAGGGTAGGAACGTTTCTGGTGAGTGATAAGCCAAACATCCATCTGCAACCCTTTTCTGTTCACGTGCAGTAAAATATTGGGTAACTACTTCTGAAATGATGGGTTGCCGTTCAATTCTCTGCACCTTGCAAATGCTAAAAAAGACAATTTTGCAGACAGTTCCATTTGGCTTCCCTGTTCCCTGTTGTGATATACTAAAAAAAGGGGCCTCCCACATATCTCACATGATAGATACTCAGGTGAAAGAAAGTCTAACACCCTCTGAAAAGTGCCGGGGGGGGGGTGTGCTAAGACGGTACCGAGAATGCCCTTCATTAGCACAGCTCATCATCCATCAGCCACAGCACACAGCATCGCCCTTTCCACAAGTAGCACGCCAATTAAAAACAACAAGAAAAAAGCACCCCCCCCCGCACAGCAGAACGAAACAAGGGAGCGACAGTTGGATTTTTACTTTTTTTGTTTGTTTTGCTTTTGGTTTCCAGTACAGAATCGCTGTGTGACTTATCTCTGACAGCGTTTACAAGAGGACAACAATGGAGCGGGGGTCAGTCAGCAGCAGAGAAGAGGGTTTTAATAGGGGAAGAGTTCAGCAAGGGATCTGGGGTAGGGAGAGTCACTTCTGCAGCACCACTCACTTCCACACACGCACAGGCGTGCACGGAAAAAACACACACGTGCACACTGACACGCACGTCACACGTAAGAAATGCACACACGCTGTAGACGTAGAGGCCCGACACACGCTTACGCAAAGGGAAGAGCTGCAGAAGCGCTGGTATAAACGAACGCTTTGTCTCTTCACGGCAGTTTTCAGTCTCTCTCGCTCTCTCTCTCTCTCTCTCTCTCTCTCTCTCTCTCTCTCGCGCTCTCTCTCTCCCTCTCTCTCTCTCTCCCTCAGCTCTCTGGACCTGGCAAGGCTTCTCACAGGAGTGTTTTTGACTCCCACTACTCAGATCAGAAGATGACTCAAACATACCGCCCCTGCTCTCTCTGTCTCTCTCTCTCTGTCTCTCTCTCTCTCTCTCTCTCTCTCTCTCTCCCTGTGGGTATTCATGTGTCTGTGTCTGTGTGTGTGTGTGTGTGCCAGGATGGATGAAGGTAACTGGGGTGAGGTGCGATTGAAAGAGATGAGTTTCAAACACACACAGAGAGAGAGAGAAAGCGAGAGAGAGAGAGAGGTGCATAATTCATGACATGTAAAATATGAAAATGTGACTCTGAGCCAGTTTCCAAAGGTTACTCTGGTGCAGAAAGAGGTCATTCACCATCCGCTCAGAATGTAGAGCGGCGTCCAGCGTCCAGCCCTTTGTGGTTTAATAAATAACTCCCCTTTCATGTCTTAATGACTTTGTGTTAACTAAAGGTGACAGGGTTTAAAGTTCGTTCCCTTTTTGTAGATGTGGATCGTTTTAGTGCCCCTTGTCTAAAACCCGGAGCACATAGATTACAGCTGACTCATGCTTTACTGGAAGGAATGTGCGATTGCAGACACAGAGTCATTGATTCCTTCTCAGCTTGACGAGTGAAATACACATCCCACTTGGTGTAACACACGCCACGAGAAGAAAAAAAAAGCGGTGTGTAAACGTGTTAACGCGTCCCAAATGGGAAACCTGGGTGCAGCAAGGCATAAAACACGACACGTCCTCACAACAGGCAAAAAAAACGATCAGAAGACATGAGAAACGTTAAGTAAAGACGTGTGTGTGTGTGTGTGTGTTACTATACTTTAATGTTACTGTTAAAAATGTACTGTCAGTCTAAGGTCTGTCCCTCTAAGTCACGTTCTTTCACAATCTCACAATGTGGGAATTTGATGCTGATGCGAGGCTGATGATGAACAAGCGCTCTCTGAAACAAGCAGACGCACATTATTTACTTGTGATGAAAAACCCTGATATACAAGATTGTGTCTGGAAGTAGAAGTGGCGTGTGTGTGTGTGTGTGTGTGTGTCCTGGGACCCGGCTAAGTGGCTTTACTGTGACTAGCAATCCAGAGGAAAAAGCACTTAGGAGCTCTCTCTGAACCTGGAGGGAGACACGACGACTGGTTGCCTTTGGCCAGCACACACAGCCTCATTTAATGCTCCATCCCTCATCTCTCTCTCTTTCTCTCTCTCTCTCTCTCTCTGTGTGTGTGGTGTGTTTTAATGGCCAGGTCCCTGTAGAGGCTGAACCGGAGAGCAGAGAGATGAGGAGGAATGAGGCAGTGGCAGGCCTGATTGATTCATGAGCCAGTAGAGAGACTGAAAGAGCGAGCGAGAGAGAGAGTGAAAGAGCGAGCGAGAGAGAGAGAGAGAGAGAGAGAGAGAGAGAGAGAGAGACATCAGTGATTTGACCTACACCTTTAGCTCTCATCACAGCCTTGAGACAGACAGGGTCTTCACACGAGGCCCCACATGACCAGACTGGTCCACGGAGGCTGAGAGTAGCATCCGAGACATCCTGTTAGAACACAGTAGGGACCGCATGGCCCTGTGGGATCCCTGACCTTTGACCCTCTCCTCCACTGTAAAGCTAATGTCTTCACCAGCTGTGGGTCACTGACATCTGCCATTGTTTAGCTTGTAAAGACCCAGGCCACGGTTAGCTGGTTAGCTGGGCATGGGAACTGGCTGGAGGCTGTTTCCCCTCTCTGCCTCCCTTCCTCTGGGAACCTGCGATGGAAAAGCGCTCTACCACATCGTTATCGTCAGAGGGCAAGACATTGCTGCTCGCGGTATCGTGTATGTGGGTTGAAGGTAATAATCCGGCACATTTTCAGATTAATAAAAACATCTGTAACATCTGTAATTGATGTAACACAAAGTAATTCAACCTACAGCCAGTTCATGAACACCTGGTATTCGTAGGTATTTCCTGGGAAAAATCCTCTGGTGCACAGGAAGTGATGTGCTTTACATTTTCGGTGTTCGATAGTTTCTAGGATTTCTCGTCACCTTCTAATTGTCGTAAATCTTCGACTGACACGTTTGAACCATTTGCTGCATTTAAAAAAAGAGATTCAAACTATTATCTAGGTTACATATGCAGGTTCTTATACGACTTGGACTGCAGGCCTACATCACCCAGAAGATAATTAAACAGTTAACTCCCAAAGCATATAGAGAAGTCAGCTGCTTTCCTGCATCAGCACAAAAAAAAGTTCTGCTTTCCCCTGTATTTAGAGGAAAATGGTTTGCTCACTGAAATGGCATTTCTAGTCAGGCGGAGAAATCGAACGGAACAGAAACAAAAACGGAACAGATCATCCACCGACACCAGCAGCATTACCAGAGGTTTGTTTGGCATAAATAGAAGAAGAGAACTGGGCAGTGGACGAGATAAAGAAAACAACAGCGCCCACAGAAACTCAAACTTCATCAACAGAACAACAGAAAGAAGTCGCGACAGTACTGGACACGCTGGGAAGAGCTGAAACACCAGAGCACCAAAAAACAAGGAGCTGGAGGATTAGCACTTTAAGAAATGATTAAAAACAGTAGCACTTCATTCATAGTATGCTGATATATGTACAAGTATGTGTGCGTGAGCGTCCATGTGAATGTGTGTGTGTGTGTGTGTGTGTGTGTGTGTGTGTGTGTGTGAATACCCCTGCTGTTGTGCTCTGGCACAGATGGCAGGGCTGCTGTAATAATCTCACTAGATTGCCTGTAAATGTAAACTATAATGACAGCTCTCTTGCGCATTAGCATGTGTGTGTGGTGTGTGTGTGTGTGTGTCTGTCTGAGTGTGTATGTGTGAACTATAATGACAGACTGTGTGACTGAGCCTAATAAAATCAGAGGGGTATAAAATGCTCAGCCCTTCCTTTCCTTTCCTTTCTCTGGCCTGGCACTCAGACAGAAAGTTCCCTTAACTTTTTCCATCTGAAATGAAGTGCTATTTACAGAACGAGCGAGAGGGAGAGAGAGAGAGAGAGACAGAGAGAGAGAGCGAGAGAGAGAGAGAGAGAGAGAGAGCTGGCAATATGTAGGGTTTCATTTTCATTTCATTTCACACCATTCAGTCCGGCTTAATAGCGGCGAAGATAATTGAGTGGAAAACAGACAAAGAGGATGGCTTAAGTGTTTGTTTGGAATGAAAAAAAAACCCATCCCTCTTATTCTGAAACTCTGTGGGTCATTTCATTTAAAAAGCACGTGGAGGAGTGATGGGGGAGACATTGGGTGAGGTTGGGGTGAGTGAAGACAGAGTGATAGGTTTTTCACACTTGAATATATTAGCCCAGGGTTAACTTTAGCCCTGGGTTATAATAGCCCTGGGTCAATTTATCTCACGTTTCACACTAGTTTTCTTTAACCCTGGGCTAACAATTGACCCCGAGTATTCAGTGTTCAGGATTTCACACTGTAAGCTTGTAGACCCCGGGTTAACGTTTAATGCTAATGTTTAACTCGCTGTTACATTCTAACCCGTTACATTCTAACCTCTGTTAGATTCTAACCCGTTACATTCTAACCCGTTACATTCTAACCTCTGTTACATTCTAACCTCTGTTAGATTCTAACCCGTTACATTCTAACCCGTTACATTCTAACCCCTGTTACATTCTAACCTCTGTTAGATTCTAACCCCTGTTACATTCTAACCCGTTACATTCTAACCGCTGTTACATTCTAACCTGTTACATTCTAACCCCTGTTACATTCTATTCTAAACTGTTACATTCCAACCCCTGTTACATTCTGACCTATTACATTCTAACCCCTGTTACATTCTAACCCCTGTTACATTCTAACCTATTACATTCTAACCCCTGTTACATTCTAACCCCTGTTACATTCTAACCTATTACATTCTAACCCTGTTACATTCTAACCCCTGTTACATTCTAACCTGTTACATTCTAACCCCCGTTACATTCTAACCTGTTACATTCTAACCCCTGTTACATTCTAACCCCACAACGTTTCACAATATTGTTCTTAGCACCGCGTTTCGGGGATAGCACCACAAAAGTGGTGCTAACCCTGCTTCGTAGCCCTTCGTAGCAGGGCTTGTAAACCCAGGAGTTAACCCTCTTTCAAAAATGCAAATGTGAAACTCTGCTTAGCCCAGGGTTAAATGTGTCCTTAACCCAGGGTTAAGAAAGACGTTAGCCCAGGGTTAAGTGTAGTGTGAAAAGCATATGAGAAAGAGATATGACATCAAACAACAAGAGAGCCCAGATCCATATTTCTCTCTCTCTCTCTCTCTCTCTCTCTCTCTCTCTCTCTCTCTCTGTCTCTCTCTCTCAATACACCGTCTACATCTGTGTTCAAGGATGGACTTCAGTGTGGCGTCTTTTGTGTCGGGTTGGCGTACCTCCCTCCTCTTTTGTCTATCTCTTCTCCTCAGTCTTACTTCTCTCCAATCTACTCCTTGAGTCGAGTTGAGAGTGAGTGGCAAGGAAGTAAATGTTTTTCCGGTCCGTGTGAGTCGCTCCTTTCATAGACCTCAGCCAAGTCTCAGCACGCTGTGGCATCATTTACAAAGAGACACACACACACATGCACACACACACACACACACACACACACACACACACACAGCCATCCTAGCCATGCCAGCTTCCCCCATAACTTTGGCCCCCTGGTTTGTTTACTAGCCCCAGTCTAACCGAGTTTACGTAAAAGTGCAGGCTCCAGGAATCCAGAATCACTTTTACGGAGAAGTTCAAGTCTTGTTCGCCGTGTAACGTCACAAGAATGCGATAATGAAAACAGTGTACGGCGCGTCATCACGGCTGCTTGCTGCTTGCTGTGACTGGAGTAATAAAAATTGGATACGATTTGATCTTTGGCCTTGAACTTCCGTACTTTGCGTGACACACTTTGGTGTGAGGCCCAAGTATGCTCGCTGTCCCATTTGGCTGCCGTACCACCAAGAACTAATGACCAGGAAATGACTGTGGTTCACACACACACACACACGCACGCACACACACACACACACACACACACACACACACACACACACACACACACACACACACACACACACACACACACACACACACACACACACTCCCTTACAACTCAACCTCAACCCTTAATTCTAAACTTAATTCTAATTATAACCTTGAGTGCAAACCCTAAACTTAACCCTTCACTTTACCTGAACCTGATTCTAACCCTAAACCCATGCACACACACACACACACACACACACACACACACACACACCTGCACATACATGCATCACAGCCTGTATGTACGGGATACACACATCCCTATACCTGTGCGGGCAGTGCACACTCTGCTCCACTGACCCCGGCCCAGCCTCAACCGCCCTAACTCCTCCCTCGCTCCACGCTGTCCTCCCTCAACACCAGGCGCCACTAGTATATTGTTTGGCTTCGCTGTGCCGGGCTCTCCAGCGAAAACCACAGCCGTCTCCTCCTCCTCCTCCTCCTCCTCCCGTGTGTGTGTGTCTATGAGGCCCTGTCAAAATGCCTCTGTGGTCTAATTCCATGTTTCAGTAATGGCTCAGCCAGGGGGGAAATGATTCTGCCTTGAATTGTTCCACAAACACCATGGGATGCCTCAGCATTGAGTCAGACACACACACACACACACACACACACTCACGCATGTGCATACAGAGGAAAACGTACACACACACATACACCGGTTAGGGACTTGGGTGTTTACGACTCAGAATTTGTCTTTCACTGCAGCGAGAGGAAAAATCACTTTCTCCTGAGTCGTCTTTTCCACTTATGGCCTCCCTCCCTTACTCCCACTTTTTCTGAGTTCATGTTTCAATTTTCCAGAGCCAGCTCCTGGTGTCTGGCAGTGTGTGTGTGTGTGTGTGTGTGTGTGTGTGTGTGTGTGTGTGTGTGTAGAGGGCTAGGGTGCAGCGAGCGCTCTCCATCTGTGGGCCAGATTAAAGGGAGAGAGAAAAATCAGGGATGCATGTGTTGGGAGAGCGTAAGACCAAGGGAATGAACGGGAGAGCAGGAATATTTGTGCGTGTGTGTGCGTGTGTGTGTGTGTGTGTGTGTGTGTGTGTATAGGAGTATATGCAGTGCTGGCCCACTATGCCAGTCTCTCATGTGTAAAGCATGTGGCGAGTCTGCCAGCACGGCAATCATGAGGCAGAAGCTCTCCTCTGATTGTCGGGTGCCGCTGCCCTCAGCCTAATATAGAGTCGTGAATGGTGCGTACTTGTCTGGAGGCTCCTCTTCTAACGATGCCATCTTTGTATGTGGGTGTGTAAATAAAGAAAAAACATCCTGGGTATATTAACATCATCGTCAGACAGATGTCAGTTGTGCCGTCAAACAGCGTCTGCCTCGGGCTCCTGCTCCTGTGTGTAATAGAACCACACGAGCCCTCATGCCCTCATAACCCTGCAACGCTTTTCAACCGCTTTCCATAGGAAATTTGCAGTAAACAGACTGGAAATAACTCTGCAGATGGCCGATTGGGTTGTAGTGTTATAGTGATTTGCATAGCATTTCCATGCTGAGTCAGTCAAACGGAGCCGGGCTGAGTATTCACTATCTTCTTGACAAGAAAAAGTCAGAATGCAGGAGCGAACGGTCGTCGCCAACGTCTTGGATTTGACAGCGTGATGGAGCGATGTTGTCGATGTTCTGCAGCACGGTACTCTCTAGTTTCTGCTGAGCTGCCATCATGTGGTGTGGCTTCTCCTCCTCCAGACGAGGTGTGTCACTGGTCAGCCTCGCTTTGATCCATAATAAGGTGTGGTCTCCTCCTCTGCTTCACATGGAGGACGGGACCGGCTTGTGTGTCAGTTTGTGGTTTTGGGTATGGTTCTATGATATGCTGGCTGCATGATTTTGAGAAGGAAAATGTGTGTGTGTGTGTGTGTGTGTGTGTGTGTGTGTGTGTGTGTGTGTGTCTCATACAGCAGTTACAGCTGAGCACCACAAATTGTGGGCGGTGTGGTCGGTGGGACTCAAGAGAGTGTGCAGAACTCAGTGGAGCAGCGAAACACACTGAAGACAAAAGACAGACTACTCAAGCTTCCTCTGTCACATCCCCACATCCATCTAGTCCACCTCATGGCTGTCTCTCCCAACACACTTCAACACTGTTAACAAACAGCGTTGGTGATGTTCCCTCCATCCCTCCGATGGAGTTTGATAGCAGAACATTTTTAAACTCTTTCCAACATCAACAGTAAACGTCGGGTTTTGGTGTCAGTCCGTCGAATTCAAATAACAAGAGTTTCTTCACAATCTTGTACCGACGTTCAACAATCACACGGGGAGAAATCCATCATAGAAGAGGCACAGATCATTTCTCCATCAACAGTACGCTGTCGTGTATCATCAATCTGTGATGTTCAAAGGTTATTTTGTGCCTTTCCCTCAACCTGCCTCGTCCCAGAATGCCTTGGGACAACCAAACGTATTGCCTTTAGCTGTGGGTTATACATGTGGACGAAAGAGAAATAACAATTTTCCTTTAAGGCCATTTACAAATATCTTATTTTGAAATGTCCCCATTTCTTTTCTTCGTATCCCCCTTTCCTGTCTTTGTCTCCAGCAACAACAACATCTTTATTATCATCGTTTTGTTATTTATCTGTGTTTGTTCGTTGTGAAGGCACAGCTACCAACTATATTACACAGGGAGATCAGTGTTTTAGCACCTATGCTCTAAACTAGATTAAAATGCCAGAGAGAGAGAGAGAGAGAGAGAGACAGAGAGAGAGAGAATGGCAAATTGGGGTGGGGTGCTCCAGTGATATCAGCATTCAAAATGCCTGTTCTGTGAGCCTCCCCTGTGTGTCCACCAAAATGACACTAAATGCCAAACTGAGATGTCAATCTAACTTGCTAACAACAACCAGTAACTGCCCACGGGCAGAGGGGAAGGTTGAGGGGGATTTCAGACCGGAGAATAAATATGATACATGTAGATAAATCATACATCCCTCATCCGCATATCCAAAAAAATAAAGGTTATGTTTGTGTACGGCGTGAGGTTTCAACATACACCTGTTTTCAAAATACATTTTTCAGGTTTTGGCAGGACATTGGGTTGACCTTATGAAGCCAACGTGTTTCTAGGCCAAAACCCCTACAAGCCTACACCAGTGAATTCATGCCGTCTTACATTACAGAGACCACATGACATAGCTAGAAGCTTTTTGAACGCAGTTCTATAGATAAACCTTTCCATGATCTACCTCTGGGTCTGGGCCCGCTCTTTGAAAAAAAAGTCTTTGAAAGAGTACAGTACACGGACGAGGCCTCGACACACTCGTGAGACTCCTCGCGGATGTGCAGCAACCTTGATCTTTTCTCCCCGTGTTTGGCAGAGAATAGAGATGTCTCGTTTACCTACTGACGGGGTGTGCAACGGCCGTCTGGCTCGCCTGTACCCCGGCTTCCTTGCCCTTTCCAGACAAAGAGACAGACAGACAATGGGCCAGATGGACGGACAGATGGCCAGAGTTCGACAGACCATCATGAAAATGCAAAGCGCTGTGCTGCCGGACAAACAGACAAGCGGCCACATTGTGCATCCCCAGGACCATCTACGTCTGTTACGCAATCACTAACTGGGCCAACAACATGCGCTGATCGATGATTCGTCCATCCTTTGACATTTAGTGGATCTGACTACAGCACACAGGGAAAATCCATTTCAGCGCCTGATGAAAATCAATTTGGGAGACCGATACTAGTCATAGTCAGTCAGAACATCAGTCTGAATCTCTGAATGCACAAAAAAATGACTGAAACAACTTGGAAAAGCAACAGAAAGAAGTACGGTTTCCCTTTTTTTTAGATGTCATAGAGGTATCTAAAGGTTCTGCTGTTTTATGAAAGCCTCTTGGAGACACATGCAGGCTCATTTGATTCATGATGTTTAAAGTTAACTCAACAAGCCTCCAAGATCACAGTTCACTAAAAAGCCCATGTGCTCCGAATGCTGGAAAATATGCAGCAAGAGCCCAGAGTGTGTGTGTGTGTGTGTGTGTGTGTGTGTGTGTGTGTGTGTGTTTCCACGTTATGTGTGTGTGTGCGCGATGGTGAGAGATAACGCTCACCATAAATCTTTGCCCTGTAATCATAAAACCTCTCTTAATAAACGTGGATAGAAATCTTGAGGAAACTACAACCGCGCGCTTGCTTGCACGTCTCCCTGCAGCCATCTCTTCGAGGTATTTTCTAAACAACTTAGCGAGATCTGCGGCGTCCGGGGAGGCTGTCCTTTTTTCTCTCCCCTGTAGCCGGATGGTGTTGATGAGCAAAAACTGAGCTGCACGTGTCGGAGCCTGCCTGTCCCTGATAGTCACTGAGCCGGCTTACAGGTGCACGCGCTCGACGGGACTCTGCCAGTCACCGACGCGAGGCATCCGAGGTTGCGAATGTACGGCCTCTGCGCGAGAGCTACTTTTTTGACACTTGATGTGATGCGCCTAGAAATGGTAACCGGCTTAAGACCCCCTCGGCGACAAGTGGAGAATCACATGACACGACACCAAAGTTAGCCTACCCTCTGATGCCTATAAGTCGCCTACCTGCTCAGAAATGCTGGAAAACGTAGAAATGTGACAGGAAAAAAAAGAAAAGAGCAACAAGAACCTTTAACCCTTTCAGGATCGACTAGATCTAGGAGGCAAATGTTATTCTCTCACAGTCCGGCTAACCTCAACATGTCACGCAAAAAAAAAATCACAGAGGTTGCGGTGAACGTGGAGCGAGGAGAGTCTCGATGAGGCTTACCTGGAGAGAGGTCTCCCTCACTCTGCTCTCCGGAGTCTGAATCCATCTTTCCTCCCCCCCGGCAGGACGCTGCACTGAGGCTGCAGAAGAGGCTCTCTCTGGGTTCGCTCTGCTCTTTCTTCTCTCTCTCTCCCCTCTCCAGGGAGCCTTCTGATTTCTTTACTCAGAAGAAGAAGAAAAAAAAGCAATTTTCTTTTTTTCTTTTTTTTTTTTTTGGGGTGGGGGGGGAGCTAAACTTCCCCTCCCAGCCTGGAGCACCGCTGCTGTGGGAGGAATGCTACTGGGCTGACTGCTATTTGCTGAGCTGTCCTCCTTTTTTTGCTCTCTTCTCTTCTCTCTTCTGTCCTCTCCAATCCTGCGCTGACTCTGCTCAGTCTCCCTCTTTCCCCTCTTCCCTCTCATCTACTTTCCCCCCGTTGGTGATTGCTCCCTCCCCCTTTGCTCCCTCTCAGTCCGTCCCTCGCTCGGTTCCTCCCTCCCCGTCCCCGCGGCTGGGTCCCTCCCTCTTCCCTCCTCTCATTCGGTGCTGTCACACTCAGCCTCTTCACGCGCTCTCTCCACTCCAACTCTTTCTCTACCTCTTTCTGTATGCTGTAAGTGCAGTCTCTCTCTCTCTCTCTCTCTCTCTCTCTCTCTCTCTCTCTCTTCCTCTCACCCCTCCTCCCTGTCTGTCTTTGGGTAAGAGTGCTGCCTGTGTTTTAGCAGAGAAACGGGAGAGACTCATTCACAGCAAATTGAAATTCCTCTCCACCAGTAAAAATCCCATGGCCTCTTGTTTGTTTTTTTTCGTTGATATAAAATCCAAGTCGTACTTTTTTCCAAGTCAAGGACCCCCTGAATAGATGCACAAGGTCAGTCACAATCCATGTCCAGGGGCCTGAGAGCATTTGTTGTTGGATATGACTACATGTAAAAATGGAAACTTATCCTGTAGGTGGGGAGGTAACAGTGGGGAAACGAATATGATATAAAAGCCATTCTTTCATTGAGTCATTGAGTGACTCAAACTTTTCTGTTTTTCTTTGAACCCCCTCAAGGACCTAGAGAAGTCCCCGGACCAACATCTTGGGCAATGCATTCCTGTCCTTATGCTTGGCCGTCTGACCGACTGACCCTCCATCTATCATTCTGTCTGTCTTTCTGCTTGTCCGTCAACTCATCTATCTGCTAAAACTGTCTAGCTTTCCCCCTGGCTGGCTGGCCTTCTTTACATGACCTGGGTGCTAAGGGCAGCTCCTGGCTCTGCATCATTAACGAGGGGCTTTAACTTGTTTTGCTGTGTAATTATCACACGGATTTGAAATGCTTTGGCACATTTCTGTGCTGCAGGGAAAGAAGTAAGCTATTTTGGAGTCGCGTATGATACGATGATTCACATTTAAAGGAAACATCCACCCTGAAACACCAACACTGTAAAAAAATAAGAAAAAAAAACATACCATGCATTTTTTGGGCACATTTTGTGATGGTGTATTTTTATTCCCATACTGGCCAAGCATAGATGATGTGACATGTAGATATTTCCAGAGTAGCTGCAAAAGATTTTACATCTATCTTCAACATCAACAGTAAATGTCATATTTTGATGTCAGTCCATCAGAAACACATTTCTAGACTCTTCATTTTGCGCTACGATTCAATAACCATACAGAGAGAAGAGATACCAATTTCCCCACTGACAGAAGACTCAATAGACCAGAATGCAATGCAGCCACAGGACGTGTTGTGAGGAAGGGAAGCAACTTCTCACTTTTCTCGACTGGAAAAATTCTTACCATGATACCACTATTGCTTTCATTCTCTGGGGGTTGTTGAAAGTCATTCTGGGAAATGTAGGAAATCACTAATTGAAGGGGAAGCAGACGAGACAGGTTGGTGATATTTAACAGTGTAGGAGCATCCAGGGGTGGATTTTTTTCCTCGAGTCACTTTTTCTCCGTGGTATGGAAGAAAAATGCATGGATGGCAGTTCTACTTTCCTGAAAAGTTACCAACACAAGCATTTTTGTTTTTAGCTCAAACAAAGTAAAGCAAAGTAAAGCCGGTTAGATTCAGAACCGGTGGGTGCAGGTGGGTGTGCAGTCGGTGGTCCGGCAACAGTTGCAGGCGATACCATCTCCCAGGTGTGGAGCTGACTGTTGCTCAGCATGAACACTGGGCACCAGATGGCCTTAGCTTGCCCACTGCCCAAGGCCCATTCATCTCCAACACTGTGTGTGTGTGTGTGTGTGTGTGTGTGTGTGTGTGTTTGTGTCTACATGATTGTTGTGCATGTGTTCTCTGCTCCATTATTGCACTGACTAAAAAGATGTGCCACTAATCAGAACAAGCCGAGCTATTTGATTTTCACAATAAAAGCGTTACCTCTTTGACCTGATGCGAGAAGGACGGTGCTTGCCTGCTGGCGGCATGAATGGAGTCAGTGTAGGAAACAGCACCAGGTTGCTTGGGAAAGTACTTTGACTTTTTAACCAATGTTACAACAACCCAGCTATGAAATTGTGTGCCGGCAGAAACATAAAATATTGTCATTCTTGAATACACGGCAGTCCCTCGAGTCTCTGAGGTCACTGTCAGGAAGAGTTTCTGCTAAGCCTCAGTAATTCAATTTACGGCATAACCACAACAATATCTCTCTCAACGTGCCTTAATTAATAGTAGAACCTTCTACTTTTTAACTTCTATTGCAGGTAAATCTACAGGGGAAAACCACCGTCAAAGCCACTGTGTGTCTACTGGACAGGCCAAACCACACACACTAACAGGACATAACAACCCTTCAATGTGTTTTTGACATGGATAAGCGACAAACAGGCCCAAATACTGGTGCCGACAGACAGACGGAAGATGTAGACAGACAAATGATCGGAGGGGCGAGACAAACACCGAGTGATATTTGAGACTTGCGCCCTCAAAACTGCAACCTCCCCGGCTGGTTTTTATTTGAAATCACAGGGACAAAGATGAAAAAGAAGAAGAGTTTCTCGTAATGGTTTCAAATAGTGAGTGCCACCGCTCTCCTCTGATGTTTCAATGAGAAACAAATGAGCTGACTTTGAGAAGCAGGCGCTGCACAAAAAGGCCATGAAGTGAGAGTCTGCCTTTGATCCAGTTCCTTTCCTGGCAGCGAGCCTGCCGGTCTTTGGCTTTCCCAGACGGGCCGGCCCAGCGAGAGATGCACTTCGGTCTCAGCAGGAGTCGGGGCCTATGAAGCGTACTAGCTAAATTCATACTCGAGTCATATGAACGCAAACTCACAAGTGCAATAAGTGTCTGCTAGTCAAGTCAAGTTTATTTGTATAGCCCTTCAGCACAGCTACAGTCTCAAAGCTTCACAATAGTATAATGGAAAACAAAGTCACTGCTAATGTGGGATGTACGTAAGGATGCATCATTATCCTTCAAATGTAGTGCATTAAATCAGAGATGAGTGTTTTGCTGGTATACCCTCTTTAGTAGATGTTTCCATAGTAACCAAGGCTGTCTTTTAATGAAGCGTTAATCCAGCTGGGGACCGACACACAGAGACAATATGGCCACTGGCATTTGAGAATATTAGCACAATATTGCACGTGTTTGTGTGTGTGTGTGTGTGTGTGTGTGTGTGTGTGTGTGTGTGTGTGTGTGTGTGTGTGCTGGCGTGCACGTGTTTGTGTGTGTGTGTGTGTAATCAATCAGATTGTCTATCAGAACATGAGACAGGACAGTTGAAACTTTCACTGCGAGGCATTTTTGTTGGAGTTATTTTCAAAGCTGTCTGGCATGTTGCCTCTATAAATCTGTCATGCAGCAATAGAAATAAATGGAACAAGACTACCAGTAAAAAAAAAAACGGAAAATATACATGATCCATCTACATGAGACCACAAATGAAGAACCGTTGACTTAAAGAGGAACAGCAGAGTGAATATTTCAGGGCAAAGTGCACCAATTTCTGCAAGGCAAACTGTACTGGTACTTTCCACCTTACTCCCAAAATAAGTCCTTGCTATTCTCAGTAAAGGGTGAAGTAGATTTCTGTCAGAAATGTTTTCTTTGGTGTGCCCCGGGTTAAGCAAGCATCCTTGACTCACATGAAAAGTCAGAAATTGAAAGTGAAAAAGCATTTCATGATGAAAGTGCAATGATTGTGAAAGAGACACACGCAAGCTTCCTTCCCAGATCAGACAAGTATGATTCAGTTCCTTTTCACGAAACGTTTCCTAAACACACACTCATACACACACACACACACCTACACACACACACACACACACACACACACACACACACACACACACACACACACACACACACACGCCATCCCCCAGTAGTAGAGTTAAATAGAAGTTACCACAGATCTATTTAACAGATGCCTGATATCCTACAGTTTGGAGCCAGAGGAATTACATTAGCTCTCTCCCAGTCTGGAAGCTGTAATCATACTGTGTCAAATCAGTATCTAGTGTGTGTGCTGGAGCGCTCCACATTTCCTCTTTTTTTTCTTTCTTTTTTTTTAGGAGACGGGGAGACTACACCGCTGCACCGACCTTGAGTTTTAACGCTAGAAATCTGACAATTTGGCACAAACCTCTTATTTACGCCAGAGATGTTCCCTGAAAAGATACACAGCGTTGATAAGTGTTGATTTTTCACAGTTATTTGGAGTTGACAAGTGTTGATTGGAGAGTTAGAGCTGATATGGCTCTGGGGCGGCTGTTCAAAACCCTACAGTGTAAAGTGTTAAATTATCTGATGGGTGTGGATAAATTAATACTGATGATTCTGCTGTGTATAGTTATGCAATAGCTTTATGTTGATAGGATGGATAGATGGATAGATAGATAGATAGATAGATAGATAGATAGATAGATAGATAGATAGATAGATAGATAGATAGATAGATAGATAGATAGATAGACAGACAGACAGTCAGAGGAACAGTCAGAAGGACCCAGCCTGAGGATCCCAGGCTACCTGCAGGCTCATAAGGGATCAAAAGATCAAAACAATAACTGGGCCATGCAAGGCCAAAAATGCTAGGTGACATATGATTCATCTTAAGGGTTTATAAGCCATAAAGCTTTTACATTGCAACAACTTCAGTCTTGTATTATCTGATTGTGTCTGTGCCTTCTAACGTGTCATTCTCCAATCTGCCTCATGAACATCCTCTCGCTTATCTGCTCTCCGTGCATCTAGAAGAAAATCTATTGGTTGAGATGAGATGAGTTCACTTGTTTTCAATTTTCTTAAAACAAGTTCATATTTCAATTGTCACCTAACTCTGACACCGTATGACACCTATTCTCGAAGCAAGTTGATTTGCAGTGGAAACGAGTGAAATGTCTGTTTATTGCAGATTTTTAACTTGTGAGAAAAGTGAGACTTGGTGACATTCGAACCCCTATCCCAAACCCGTCTGACCCTTGCCCCGCTATTTCCACATGAACGACAAAGGCCTTATTGGTCCCTGTGGGTTCAGAGGAACAAGCTATCACTTTCACTCTTATAGCAGATAGAGTGACAAGCAGGACAAGAGGACTCATTAACTCTGATAGAAGAACAGCAGGTGGTTCATGAGCGGCGCTCAGCAGCAACTGATTCATTCCATTATCTGTTTGATAGTGCTCATTATTTCCCTATTTAGCTCCCTTTTGCATGATGCTCTCTTGGCTTTCATCAATGGCATTAAGCTTTCCAGGGCAGAGGAACAGAGTGAGAGAGAGAGAGGAACACTATGGTGGAGGCTGACGTGAAGATTACCTTGTCTTCCCTTGCACAAAGACCTCTAATACTGTGCAGTCATAGCTGGAGGTGCTGGAGGTGTTAATGGAGGTAATATGACTTCCACCTTGGGTGTCAGGGTGAAGTCCTGCCTTCCCAAGGTGCCTCACAATAATGAGTATATATATAGCATATAATACATCATCCCCATATCCCAGGACTCATTGAAGGAACAGCTTGTGACTGACACACACACACACAAAAACACACACACACATAAAATGCAGTATGTGAATCCGCAAAAAACGAGAAAAAAAAAGAGATAAGATTCAAATATTACTGAGCCTTGAAATCTGCCACATGGCCTGGCTACCTATTACTGCAGAGACTGAACAGAGAGTACACACACACACACACACACACACACACACACACGCACCACGCACCACACTTGTGAGGGTCATGCTGAGGTGGCCTGCTAGCTACAGCCATGGAATCAGCACATCCAGCTCCCAGGTGGTATGCGCTGGTGAAATTGAGATTTAGACCTCCTTTAGTTACACTCTCTTGCGTCACTTTGTATACAGCTGATGGCTGATATCCCCGGAGAAACTGCACTGCACAGCTCAAAATGTTATCTACGTACGCTTCGCTTCTCTCTCTCTCTCGCTCACTCTTACTCTCTCACCCAGATACACACACACACACACACACACACACACACATTCAAGCAAACCGATAAAGTAAAGTAAGAGCCCCACGGTGTTTTGCAGCTTGAGCCTGTGAGTGGTGGAGGTGGCGTTTAGAGCGTGGAAGCAGTGCAAATGAAAGCATCTGTGTGTGAAATGCATTGCCATGTTTGCCCAGAGGCATATCGTTGCCGCTGAAATCAGACACAATGAGCAGATTGCTTGCTTTATTTAGGCTATGGAGAGGGTGGCTATCATATCGCGGTGTTGTGTGTTGTAGTGCCCTCTCTTGAGCACCACTTGCAATGGCAAAATCAGACACAGGTCTCTCTGGTCCTGCTCCATGTGCTCTTGCTTTTCAAAATTTCAAACATAGAAAACGACAAAACCATGAGGCATACATCATACACAGTTGAAGTAGAAATATGACAATATGACATACCATAATATACAGCTTAGCTTTGTACAGTCATGAGATATTACACACACAGTCAGCCTACATAGTGTATATATTCATATAAAGTAAAAAAAATAATAATTCTCAAAGAGTCTCAAAGTCCTGCTCTTTGACAACTTCCTGTTTGTCTCGGTAGGAATGTCATGGTGAGATGCCCCGCCCCCTGCTCGTGCTCCACGGGCTGCTGCGATAGGTTGTTGGTCTGTGGGAGGCGGTCCAGTGTCAAGCCCTTGTGGGGACACACAGAGTACTGGGACAGCAGGGTCACCAAGATGGATTTCATCATCACCATGGCGCTGTGCTTGCCGACGCAGGAGCGAGGGCCTGAACCAAACGGCTGGAAGTAACGGCAAGGAACCTAAGGGTGGGGGGGAGAGAGAGAGAGAGGGGTGAGAAAAGAGACAGAGTAGAAAGAAAAGAAGAAAAGAAAAGAAATCTCCTTACATTTTTTTTAAAGTTGTCCAGACTGAATTCGTTGGGTTTGAGGAAGAACTCTGTCCGCTGCATGCGGCCGACGTTCAGAATGATATTTGTCCCCTTCGGCACCCTGTAGCCGTCTATGATGTCATCAGACAGGGCCCGGCGCATGGTGAAGTCCACCACGGGATGGAAGCGCAAGGACTCGTTGATGAAGCTCTCCAGCACCCGGAACTTCTGGAGGTCCGAGTTTCGAAGCTCCCTCTCGCCTGTACGGAGAGAAGGAGATCTTTACTCACATGCACAGTACTTGCTTTTACTCAACGGCTCAGATGGGGTTTTACTGATGAGGATTATGTCTACTTCTAAATGTCTTTTATTGGAGCTCTCCGTCCAGAAGCATATTTTAGTCTACGCTAGATTTTTATCCATGTCTGTGTTTTTAGTGTCCCTACCTACGACGGTGTCTATCTCCTCCAGGAGCTGCAGCTCCACGTCGGGGTTCTGCTTGAGAAGCAGCAGCATGAAGAAGAGGCTGATGGACAGGGTGTCTGGGGCGGCGATCACCATCTCCAACACACACTGCCTCACATTGTCAGCAGACAGTTCGCCGTGGTTCTGCACAAACACACACACACACACACACACACACACACACACCAACTGTCGTCAGGCTTTAATTGGCAGAACCCTGTGAAAAACTACATTCCACTATTGATTTTTTTGTGGAGGAGGAAGAGAAAAAAAAGGGTGAAAGGAAAGTGGGTGATCTTTTCTTTGTCAGGTGCCGGAGCATTTTCCGGCAGAGGGAATGGCAGTGATTAGAGACTCAGACCGACCTGGGCAAATATGAGGTCAGCAGTGAAGTTGATGTCGTCCAGTTTGTCGGCCTGCTGCAGATGTGTCCTCTTCTGCTCTATCAGGCTCTCTATGGCGTCCTGCAGCTCCTGGCTGGAACGCAACAGTCAGGTACATGACTCACGGTTGTAATTCATAAAAGGAACGACGCTCTAATTCATTGACGAGAATTTTAGAAGAGGGCTGCTGATGTACGATGAAGCAGAATCCGACTCACGCCGCTCTCTGGTGCCTCTGGTGAATCCAGTCAAACTTGAAGTAGATGTCTGGTTTGATCAGCACCGTCTGCCACGTGTCAAAATACTTGTTGATCTTCAGCATCAGCTCCTTCTCTGGAAAACAACAGTTGAAAGAACGATTAGAGGCAAATGCGTCAAGACTACAATACAGTAGTGAAATACATCCAGTGAACGGATCCATCTTGCCAGACACTTCAATAGACAGACGACAGCGTGAAAGCCGTTTGCGCGATGGGATGGATGAAGCGACGATCAAGACCCTAGCTCCTCCCTACCGTTGAGAGGTACGCCCAGGAAGAGCCTGTTGGAGATGTCCACCACGATGCAACGCAGCAGACCGAGGACATCCACCTGGCCTAGCCGCTCACTCGCCGCCCCGTCTGGGTGGAGTTCCCTCAGGTGCGTCTGCGTGGAGGAGACGCACACTTCCACCGTTTGCTGCAACCCCTGACCTGTCAGGGCTGCATCGGTTCGGGAATCAGTGCCGAGACAAAATCAGCGAGGCGGTGAAAGGCCGTCTCCGTGGGAACGCAGGTGGCAAATGGTATAAGTGAAAATGTTACCTTTGGAGAAATAGGTGCGTGTCTTCTTCCACAGGAGGATGTTGCTGTTGAATATGATGCCTCTCTCGTTCATGCCGATGCAGCTGAGCCCCGGCTTGCTCCCGAAACGTGAGGAGTAGTGTCCGTGCCTGAGTACATGCCGCACTGCCGATGACCTAATGGTGTAACAAGTAACAATAACATTGCAGATGATCATTTTATTGATTCATTGACTATTTGGTAATGTTGCTGATTGACATACCTGCTGAGTATGACCGTCTCCTCTCCATTGATCCACACTCTGACTATGTCTCCATACTTGCTGTTGTAGTAGTTGCTGGCTGTGCCTATGCCGGTCCAAATGAACCTCAGATAGGACAGCAGCGGCCCCACGCCCAGACAGAAGGAAGGACCCGGTACGGTGGCGGTCTTGTCCGCGTGGCTCCAGGCAACGAGGAGCAGAAAGAGCACCAGGATGAGCGTCGTCGTTGCCACGGTGACGCCCTCCGATCCCGCCGCCGTGGCGTTCCGCGACCCGGAGACCAGCAGATCTGCCATCACGGCGTCCACGCGAACGGCCAGCGTCCGCTCGCAAGAGATCAGATCCATGAGAACACAGAAAACAAAACAAATTCCTGCACCAAAAAAAAACCCTGCACACACCAGAGCGACGGGTCCGAGAGATGTGGGCTGCCTGAACTCTCAGGGTTTCTCTTTATAGGCGGTCTGAGCTGGTCACAAGCCAAGTCAGGGTAATGCAAAAGTCATAACAAACAAGGGGGAAATTGTAAACAATTTCCTCATAACCTTGAGGGTCGGCTTTTTGCCAGCGTCCTTGAACATACTGGAGTCACTTCAATGGATACGCGTTGTATTACAGTCCCATGTTAAAGTGAGCTTCTATCATGGGTGACCTCTGGTGATGAGAAGCAGGTTCTTCTGTCCTCCTTTAAACATCAAAAGCAGCTTTGCCCTGCTTCTTGGTGGCCGACATGGTTGGAAAGCTCACAGGGGAGCACCTGGATTCAACGCCTCCAGAGAGATGGAGGGGGAGGTCTGCATTGTTATTATTACAGCGGTATCTCCCTCGCAAAAGTGGATATTAAACTCTCTGTGGTCTCTGAGTAACACCCAGACCTCCATGTTCTCTCCTCTGCATCTACCCAGAGGACCAAGAGAGAAACAAATACATGTACACTACTTTATTATGATTACATGCTGTATTGGAAACCTTCAGTAGTCCTGTCAATGTTTCTATAAGACTATTTTGTTATAATCTCTCGAACTAGTTCGTTTGTTTTTGTATGATCAAAATAAACTTTTTGTGATCCCTCTCAGATCCCTTCATCAGATCACCAGTAGATGGGGGAGCAGAGCTGCGAGAGACAGAGCCCTTTCATAACCAGGGCTTCAGAATCACTGCAACTCATCAAGATATGAGCCAAACAACATCTCACACACACTGATTTTATTGTTTTCTACTGTCAGAGGACAATTTGTGTCTGCTGTCGCTGCACGCTCATCTCTCCATCGTTCATGTTGTCCTCCTTGTTTTGTCAAACGTAGGTAGGGTAGGTAGGTACTTTACTTTAATACAAGGGGAGATATTTCTGTGTTACAGCAGCCGAGACATAGAATAACACTAAGAACAAAAATTACAATAGGAATAATAAAAATAAAGAATAAAAATAATAAAAATAAAAATAAAGAATACAAATATTTTTATTTTAATGTGAAAAAAAGTCCCAGGTGCAAAAAATGTGAATTTTGCAAAAAGTTAAAATGTGTAGTGGTAGTAGTTCTTGGGAGTGTGTGTGTCTGTATGTGCACGTGTGTGTGTGTGTGTGTGTGTGTGTGTGTGTGTGTGTCGGGGGCCAGGGGATTGATCGTCATCAACTCATCCCCTTACTCACTCATCTCGTGTCTCCTGTTACGTGTGAACATTTGCGTTAATAACAGCTTATCATGTGTCATCATACAGTATGGTATCAGTAATACTGTACATCATACAGTACTGTATGGTATCAGTAATACTGTACATCATACAGTACAGTATGGTATCAGTAATATTTGGTGTTAAGAGTCCTGGTGGCTCGGCGGTCTAAGATGCACACCGTGTGACTGTGACGTCCTGCTGGGTTCGGGACCTTTGTCACATGCAGTCCCTCCTCTCTCACCCAATCTTTCCTTTCTCTCTCCACTATTCACTTTCAAAATAAAGGCAGAACATAATCTTTAAAAAGCAGCACAGATCAGATGTGTAGAAAAAGACATGTTAAGATTCCTTATCGTTGAAACACTTGTCCCAACCTCCCATCTATCCTTCCCTTTTCCTACACACTTTTGTTGCTCTCTAAGAACATTCCTTCAACTCATCCCTCTTCTATCTTAAGTCCCAATCGTTCCCGTGTTTTTTTTTTTTTTTTTTTGCAATTTGTGACAAAGCGCATGTTGTTTGGGGTGGGGTGCCTTTGTGCCATTTAATCAGTGAATTCACTCGCCGCCTACACTCTTTGCCCAAGAATGTGCGCTGTTCAAATGGCTTGTCTGTGCGTTGCCTCCATAACGCCGTCTTGTGTGACGACCGAGATCCAGATTCCTCTGCATGATTACGCAGAGTCCCTTCGGTCACAGCGCCGGGCCTCTCTCTCTCTCTCTCTCTCTCTCTCTCTCGCCCGTTTCCCACCCCGAACCGGTTCCTCGAGAAAATAGATGTTAATGTAACCTTGTCTCTAGGGTTCGGTGTTGCGGTCAACCACGTCTTTGTCTGCCCACGCATAGTTTCATGGAGGAACTGGACTGATCACAGACACACTGTTGAACGTTGAAGGTTTGATGCTGAAGAAAAGCAAGCCGTATTTTAATGCCAGAATAAATGATTCTTGTCTGAATAGCATTTGTTGACTCCCGCCGTTTCAATAGCAACCATTTAACTGCACCCTTCACCTCTGACCTTTGACCTTTGCTGACAGAAAAGAGGGATTTCACCATGTATGCTGGCAACTGGGAGGGAGAATGAAATTTCAGCAGCATAAACGGTATTATATACACATTTTACATCATCTGCTTCTTCATCTGCTTGTTCCCTATCCCTAACACTGTCTGTAAACATGACCCCCACCTCCCCATAGCTACTAATACATAGTGTTCTCTATCTATCTGCTTGGCCGGGTGCCACTTTCATTTGAAACTGTTGAAACGTCAACTGGTGAAATGCTTTTCATCAAAGAGACTCACAGAGAAGAGGTGGATGGAGAGAGATGGACACAGGAAGGGATTCGGCTAGGGCGGGGGATGTCAACACATTTACACCATACAGTTTTAGTTCCATGTTTCATACGTAAATATTGCATAACATTTAGACGTTTCGAATGACTTTTTTTTTTGTGTTTAGGATCCTTGCGGCGTTGCTCTTCTATCTGCAGACTGTCTGGAAGCAGAGTGCCGTTATGAATCGGAAGGCCAACGTAAGAATTGTTTGTTCCCCGTCAAGGGTTTGTTCTCGACTCCTCTCTAGGACGCAGCCTGAGCTCAGAGAGTACAGAGGATGAAAGAGTACAAAGGGGTGACCTCTGCGCTGCATGTACATATCTACCGCCGCAATTCAATCTGTTCTGTAATTGCAGATGTCTGCCGGTGACCTACAGCTCCAAGGGCCTACGCAGTCTGGTCCTACAGAGCTGTGTGTGTGTGTGTGTGTGTGTGTGTGTGTGTGTGTGTGTGTGTGTGTGTGTGTGTGCACAAGGCATGTGGGCATAATGTGGCTCCAGGACTGTGCATGTATGTGAGCTTTGTTAACCCGCCGCTGATCCGTATCATCAGACAGGCCAATTAGCTGACTCATTGAAATATATTTGTTAATAAGGTAACTAGTGCAATTACATACAAGTGGGCCGGCTTACACTTGATCTCAGGTTGCAGAGGTTAGCACCACCAGCTCCAGCTACACTGAAGGAATTCTTCAAATGCCTGGAGTGGAAAATGTCTTCTTTTTTTTTTGGTGAAATGTCACTTTTCCTGGCCCAAATCAGAGCAATGGAAATGGGTCATTTGTTATAGTCGGTGGATGGGAGCTGCGAGGTTGTGGCAGGCTCTGATCGCCCTGGGGAGAAATGAGGGGAGGATGGCCCGAGTTCTTGACAGAGACTGGAGCGGGGGGGAGGGCATGAACTCACTCCATGAACAAACCCCGTGGCTCCCTGGGTAGCCCAGAGAGATGTTAATGCATGTTGAAGTACGAGTCAAACCGTTATTATTTGAGGTTTTGATGTCGTTTTTTTTTTTCTTCTTGTTCTCATCGAGGGTCTAAAGTTGGTGTGTGTGTTTTCATTATTTGTGCTTTGGCTCGTTTTTGTAGCCATAAAATGAAGAACAAGTACAAATATTACTTTTAATGTACTTTTAACATGTGAGATTTTACTTTTCTCACTGGTGTTTTGCATGATAAGGATCGGTTGAAAGAACACAAATCAAATTTTTATATCACCACAGTGTGTGTTAGTGTGTGTGTGTGTGTGTGTGTGTGTGTGTGTGTGATGTCAGTCTGCCCACGGCAGAGCAGTAGAATGGGTTGTGCTGAATATAAATCAGGTGACTGAACAGGCGGGGGGTTTCTTCCCAGACAAGCCCAGAGGATTGTGTAATGCCCACTCCTACGTTACTGGTTTTCATGCACACACACACACACACACACACACACACACACACACACGCTCATACACACAACCCCTACTCCACTTGGCGACCAACACAACAAGGACTGTATTTACCAGTCTTTCTTCAGATAGACCCAGAGGGAGATGCAGAGATGCAGGTTCAGTGACTGGACTCTATTTGGAGCTGACAAATAATCTGGACAGGACCTTGAATTTCAAAGGACTTCCTTCCTACTGGATTAGGTCGGCTTTAGTTGGCTTGGTTGGCTTTTGGCAGCATCTTGGGCTGTGAGATCATAACGTTTGATCTTCCTCTGTCCTGCTGTGATCTGTTGGTCTTTAGTCCCTGACCCAGACGTAGAGGATACCTACAGCGGAGAGTTGAATTCCCCCCTGCGTATGCTGAATCTGGCGGCTGATCCCCGGGGAAGAGGAGGAGCAGGAGTAACGATGTGGATCCCGACCCCCAGCATGACTCTCTCTCAGCGGGTGGTGCTGTACGGGATGTGTGTCGTGACGCTGGTGAACTCCGTGGGCCTCCTGGTGCTCCTGGTCCAGCAGAACCAGCAGCGGGCTTGGCTGGAGCGGACGGGGGCGAGGCTGGCGGAGGTGGAGCAGAGCTCCGTCGTGGAGTTCCTCCAGGAGGTGCCCAGAGGCGCAGGCGGGGGGGGAGCAGCACCAATACCAACACCAGTACCAGTACAGCAGGAACAAGAGGAGCCAGGAGCTGGAGAGGGAGCTGGAGAAGGAGCTGAGGCAGGAGCTGAGGGAGCTTGGCCAGGAAGAGGGGCAGGAGCTCCGGGAGCCCAGCCAGGAGGTGGGAGAGGAGACGGAGAGGAAGATGAAGCACGAGCTGAAGAAGAAGCACAGGCACACCCAAGGTTACCACAAGGCAGACGTGCAGGACGACATGATGATGATGATGACTTACTCCATGGTCCCGGTGAGAGAGAGAGAGAGAGAGAGAGAGAGAGAGATTCACACGACTGTGTCTTTGCGTGGGCGAGTGTTGGTGTGTTGTGAATGCATTCATCTTTGAAATATTTTCTCATTCTCAAGCCTTAAAGTTTCTCTCTGATATTTTGAGTGATTTCGCCTCTGATGCATCAGGCAGGTTTTCATTTAATTCTGGTATTTGCCCTTTATCTTCAGATCAAGTTGTTGATCGATATTTGCAACAGCACTAAAGGAGTCTGCATAGCCGGTATGTCCTCACACGTGACGCGTCCTATATGATCATGTCCACAGTCGCACTATGTATTCTCTTTTAACTGGCCTGTCTATTCTGTCGCAGGCCCCCCAGGACCTCCCGGTGAGTAGAGAAACATTTTTTAAATCCAGCGACATGTCTCTTTGTGGTTTAGCGACCCATGTCCTCACTGAACATGTTCTCCTCTGCCACGTGAACACACAGCCCACGGTTATGAGTTTTTGTGTTATTGTAGGCTCGCCCGGTCTGAACGGGATGCCCGGGCAAAACGGGACTGATGGCATCCCGGGACTGAATGGACTGCCTGGGGCGGACGGAAAACGAGGGAAAAAAGGTAAGAAAAAGAGTAGCGGCTCTATTCTAGTCCTTACTCGCCGTACCATTTTGCATCAGCGCCACAGGCAACGGTGGCCACTTTAGCGGAGAACTGGTGGCACAATGTACCAGTCAAAGGGCTGAGTATCACCTCGGGGTCAAAATACCAAACACACACAGTCACTCATACAAGCGTGCACACACACACACACACACACACACACAGTGGGTGCTTCCTGTAATTCAGAAAAGATTGCAGCAGAGGTTGAAAGCCTTTCTCTCTCTCGAGGCTAATCTTATTCATGCTTGCGGTTTTGGGTCTCGGCTGAATGGGCTGGAAAACGTCTCCCCGTGTTTCTCCCACTTCCCTGTGTTCTCTCTTCCGGCCGTGGACGCCATTGATTCGCCATGAAGAAGTCAATGGGATGATTCATGGGGTGATCACAATAGGCCGAGTGTTCGTCGCGTTCATGAATGAAATGTCCTCGCGCAGGGCCGCCAGGTGAGACAGGAGAACCGGGCGAGCGAGGAGAGCCAGGAGAGCCAGGTCCTCCCGGAGAGAAGGTGCAGTCGTCCAATGACGTCATTCTAGAGGGCAAGTCTTCATCCTAATCGTTTGCTTTCGCCATTTTGCATCCCTAACTGAATTAAACCAATATTGTATCGGAAGGGAAATGACCATAGAAGTAGGACATACACCCTTACAAAATAAAAGTAGCCTAGCTAACAACAGCATGTAGGACATTATCATAGTGATGCTTTCTCCTCTGTTCTCCACCCAGGTCCTCCAGGTCCTCCAGGAGCTCCGGGACCCATGGGTCCTCCTGGACCTCCAGGCCCCCAGGGACCTCCCAGGAACAGGAACCACAGATCCCACCTTCACGCTGCTCAGACCCTGGGTGAGAGACCTTAACTGACCTTTACTTCGTAATGCAACACGGTGAATTGTAAGTAGAAAAGTAGACGCCACCGACATCATATTGTTATTTTTTCCAGGGCCATTACATTCTATTCCCAATGATGAAACCTTGTCTGTAAAGGAGGTTGGGAAGTTAGGAGAGATGCCGGCTAAGAGGAATGGTACGTGTTTTCAGAGATGCGTAAGTCAGTGTTGTGGTGATGGAGAAGGACGCTGCTGAGCCTGTTGTTATCACGTCTGCCCCCATCAGAGTGCCTGATCAAGTCCCTGATCAACCCCAGGAACGTGACCAAGATGGGGACCACATTTGGCACGTGGATAAAAGACACCGCTCAGCTGAACGATGAGCGCATATGGGTGGCAGAACACTTCTCTGGTACGTTGGCCACAGGAAACAGAGGGTACGAAGGTCGCTGGTAGAGACTCCTTTATTGATGTATGATTTTTCAGCCCCCCTCCCCTGCAGCTTGGCTCACCTCATCCATTCAAACGCCACCACTCCTCCCAGCAGTCAGGATCATAATGACCCGTTTGCCCCTCTCCTCCCCAGGCCGGGTGGTGAAGGAGTATAAAAGCATTGCCTCCTTCCAGAACAGCAGCGGTGACATCGTGGACGTCAGGAAGTTCTACCAGGGCTGCGGCCACGCCGTCCACAACGGTTCCTTCTACTACCATATTGCTGGCACCTCCAGCATTGCCAGGTAAAGGCGCGTTTCCATTCACGCAGTATTCATGACGACAAAGGTACGCCACTAGGTTAACTTTTTGCTCGTCTGTTCACAGATTTAACCTGAAGTCCAAGAGGCTCCACACCCTCTACATAGACAACGCTTTGTACCACAACCTCTCCTACCTGCTCTACAACTCCAAGACCTACTTCAAGCTGGCGGCGGATGAGAACGGCCTGTGGCTGATCTTCGCCTCCAGCGTGGATCAGAGTGTCATGGTGGCCCAGCTGGACGAGAAGACCTTCTCCGTCACCTCCTACATTAACACCACCTACCCCCGCACCAAGGCCGGAAACGCCTTCGTCGCCTGCGGGGTCCTCTACGTCACCGACACCAAGGACACCAGGGTCACCTTTGCCTTCGACCTGCTGAAGGGCAAGCCGGTCAATGTAACCTTTGACCTGAGGCCACCAGGCGGAGTGCTGGCCATGCTCTCCTACAGCCCCAAGGACAGACACTTGTACGTGTGGGACCACAGTTACGTTAAGCTCTACGTGGTCCACTTTATCTCCGACGACTGACCTCAGCTTCTACACTCACGATGATTGACCAGCGCTCCGATATCGCTTCACAGTGTGATCGGGTTTTATTCCGTACATGATTCAGTGAAAGGAAGCGCCTCTCTGAAGGCTCAAGGTCCTGTTGACCACTGCGAATTCTTATCTGTGTAAACCGGTCGTGTTTAGGTTTTCTCCGTAAGACTGAAGTATTCAAGGACTCTACTGTATCCGCCTCTAGAGTATTCCCATCGGTTAAAGACGTTATCGTAATTGATGTAGATCACGTTATCAGAAGAAAACCAAGCTATTACCCAATGATTATTGTTATGGTGTCAAAAGTAGATGTGCTGTATTTATATCGTATTCCCATTGTACATGTGAGGCCATGGAATAACTAACAGTGTGAAAAGGTTTTCTATCAGTCACTTGTATGATTTATGTTGAACTTTCAAGACCGCCTGCGTTGTAAATCGTTCCATTCTTCCCTATAATTGCATGACAACTATCAGATGTGCATTTTTAGATGGACTTATATGTTTTGGTACAATTTCTGATATGGTCCTCTTGACAGAAAAGAAAAAAACAGCGTAAAATCACCCCAATGAAATAAAAATTTATTCACTTTACAAAGGTAAACCATGGTAGAATAGCCTGTTCTCTCACACACACCTCCAGACTCAAGTGTCTTCCCTATGGAGTTAGCTTCATATTTGCCGCGCGCACACACACAGACACACAGACACACACACATGCATGCACACACACACACGCCAGTAGGACCATTGGTAAAACACCTAGATACATACAGTACACATAGTGGGCAGAAAGAGGGAGAGAAACACAAATCTCTTTAATAAATACCATACATACACTTAACAAAAGTTACAACTAATCCAGCTGGTATGATACAAACCAAAAATAAAGAAAACGCTTTCATGTTTGTACAAGCTGTTGTGGTATTTCATATATATATATTTATATCATTTATATATTAAAACTATTTCAAACTTTTTACTACTAGGCCAAATAAAGCCAGACATTCATTTGTATAGAACAGTTTCTTCTTCAATAACCTATTTATTTGAAATAAACTTTTATAGTGTCTCCAGATTTTGAGTGCAAATATCTATTCCTTATGGATGAAAACGGTAAAAACAACTAGTGAGGTAACACTTACATACAGTATACCATGTTGCAGTCCCAGTCAGATACAGTAAAACCTCTTACATTCCTAACATAAAAGGCAATAAGTTAAACATAAATATCAATTTTACAAAGGAATTGTGGACCAAACAAACAAACACATAAATAATTTAAATAATAATAAAAAAAAACAATATCTTGTGCAAAACCAGAAGTGAACCTTTGTGTTTCTGCTCAGGGGGGCCGGGCCAGCGGGGCGGTGGGGGGGGGGTGTTTAGGTTTGGACCAGACAGATGAAGACACTGAAACCACAGTCACAGGAGTAAAACACATCATCTTCCAAACAGGAATGTTCTAGCAGTGAGGGCTGCTGCCACACAAACAGGCATTTGAGGGCAGGTGGGCGGGTACAGGCGTACAGATGGCAGACACAGCAGAGTGAACACGCACCGAACGACCAGACCGGGTCAAGGCCAAACCGGGCCAGGCCAGAGAGTGTGTGTGACGGGACAGCCAGTGAAATTGGAGGAAGGGGGGGTGGGGGGGGGAGAGGTGGGGAGGGGGGATGCGCCATCAGAGAAAAGCCAGGGGGAAAGGGGGCGGGACCATTGAAACAAAATGCAGATTCCAACAACTCGATTCACACTGGAAACCACTGACTCAATAACGAACCACAGTGCTGGTTAAAGTAGATGCTAAGAGATTTCAGCTGTGGGCACAAAATGACGACAGTTACACACTTTTTTAAAATTTTTGCTTGAGCACTTTTACAGAGCACTATCAATAGACCTGTGATTGCACCGCGTAACGAGAACAGGACATGCATAGCTTCCCTATGGACACGCTCTACGAGTAGAGATTCTTCAATAAAATTACAATAAATCTAGCTTTAAAATCAAGTATGATACCTTTTTGCTTGTAACTCTTTGCTTTCAGGCTTTTTGGGGGGGAGAAAAAAGAAACTATTCGCAGCTCCATTTATCACTCTGGATGTGATTTACGTTTACGGTAAACCCATGGAACAGTGCACACTGAGAGCTGCCAAAAGCATAGTGATTTCTTGACTACCTCTTCCCCCGTCGAGTAAAACCAGTAATGTCTAGCGAGTGTTACATATGCCTTAGTATTTTCTATCTCTCTCTCTCTATCTCTCTCTCTTTCTTTCCTCTTAGGACCCTTAGCAGTGGAAGCAGTGGTTACAGGACATCGAAGATGCTGTTGGGGATGTTGTAGCGGTCGGGCAGGACTCTCATCTTCAGGGTGCCGTCGGCTCCGCAGGTGAAGATGCGGTTACCGGGCCGGGTCTCCACCTGCATGACGCCGGCGCCGATATTGCGGAAGATGGACTGCTTGGCGTGCTCGCTGCTGAAAGAGTGCATGAGGCCGTGACCGGCGAGCTTCCACACCTGGAGGAGGGATGAGGGGCAAAGGCACAGAGTGAGTGAGAGAGTGAGCAACCTACTCATCTGAGCAACCAGGAGTTTGATACTCCTCTACGTTTTGTTCAAAACAAGTCTGTGTTTTTATCTATCTATCTATCTATCTATCTATCTATCTATCTATCTATCTATCTATCTATCTATCTATCTATCTTTTATCTAATTCATTAAAAGAAGCCAATATCGAATTTGGAGGAGGATTTTCTCGACACTATCAAGTACCTAGGGCTTCTGTACACGGCCAATGCATAACTGTACATGCTGATACGTTTTGTCAGCTCAGTGTGGGAGTGAGGGAGTGAGTGATGGAGCGCGAGTCACCTTCATGTTGCCCTCTGCAGAGCCGGTGACAAAGAAGTCCTCGGAGGCGTCGAGCGCCAGGGCCTTGATGGCCGAGTCGTGGGCCTGGAAGGTGTGGAGCAGCTGCCTCTGGCGGATGTCAAACACGCACACGAAGCCCTTCCTGCCTCCGGAGATCAGCAGCTGCTGTTTGGAGGCGTACTGCAACACGGTGGCCCCGTTCTCATGGCAGGGGAACGCTGAGGGGAGGGGGGAAGAAATACATGTCAAGTAGGGGTGGGCGATATGAATAAAAGTCAATATCGTGATTATTTCAAAACTTTTACCTCGATTACGATTAATGAACGATTATTTTATTTGTTTTGTTTTATTTTTGAAATTTGTTTTATTTTGAAATTGACCGGATGCTCTATGCCGTTCCTGTGTCTGACTTCCTGCCCGGCTTGACACATTCGCTTGCGGCTCCCAAAAACGAGCGGTCAAAACCTGTCTGAACACGGCGTTACTGGACGGGGCGGAGGGACGTGACTGAATACCACGTAGTATTTTTTAAGGGGACAGTTCATGAACGCAGTATTGGGGAAAGTATTTGGCCCGTTCATTCGCGGGAAAGTGATGTTACGTCTGATGCGCACGCACACACACACACACACACTCACACTGGTTGCTTTGCTAACTGGCGCTTCTAGACGTTCCTCGTTCTTGTCGCCTCAATAACAATCGAAATCAACGATTTTGAAAATTTGCCACGATTACATCATTAAATCGCGATTACGATTATAAACACGATTATCGCCCACCCCTAATGTCAAGTAATGTTTATTTGTATATCACCCCGACCTTTGAAGTGGATGACAATACTACTTACCGTGCACCATGGTATTGCTAGGTGAAATCAGAGTATCCCACAAGCATACATTTCTACGGAGACAGCAAATCACGGCAGACGTTAGTCAAAGAATGCCAACAGGAGAAGACTGACGTTGGTTGAATAGAGGAGTCGCTCCAGTAGACTCGGCGCTGGTACTGACCTGCTGTCGTTGGACTGGCCGGCTGTGGCGATGAGACTGGAGGACGTGATGAAGGCGAAGTCGCCGCAGGTCTTACTGTGGCATGGCCAACTCTGGTGGCGCGAACACGTCGGGGAGAAATGAGAAAATGTAAGTGAGAAGGAGCGAGGCGGATACATCTGTTTGATTAGCGTCATTCACATTTTGTCTGTCCTGTATCGACTAGACGAGTCAGGGCGGCCTCACCAGGTAGGGTTTGGGGTTGGAGGACGTCTGGTTGACCTGCCAGAGACTGAGGAAGCCTTCTCCGTCAGCGACTCCACACTACAGAGAGAAGAAGAGAGAGACGTCAGAACAACGGCACCAAATAGACAAAACAGAGGCCCTGCAGTGTGTGTGTGTGTGTGTGTGTGTGTGTGTGTGTGTGTGTGTGCGTGTACCTTATTGCCCTGGGAGTTGAAGTAGAGGCGAGTGACTCTGGCGTTGCCTGCTTGTCTGAAGCAGATGAGTTGCTGAGGTCTGTTCCACTCAAACATCCTCACACTGCCGTCCTGAGCCCCGGTCATGTCTGACACACACACACACACACACACACACACACACACACACACACGCACACACACACACGCACACACACACACGCACACACACACACACACACACACACACAGAGACACAGACAGAAATAGACAGAAAGAGATAAGAGACAGACAGAGAGACAGAGAGAGAGAGAGAGAATTACAGGGCGTTCAAACTTCAGCTGTGTACTTTTACAGGAGGCAATGAGCCGCTGCACACAGGTGTATGTACTTACAATACTGATATATGGGGTGGGATGTCATTCTCTTCACATTATTTAGGTTCCTCTTCATGATCTGTAAAACAAAACCGTCAAAACATTGACTTATCTCAGATTGCACACCTTCGTTAGCTTCAAAAACCTTCAGTAATGTCTTGAGATTTCTGATGCAAAACTTTCCTCCTGTCAAGCGATTTGATGAATCTAAAGACAATTGGATTTGACTGGCCGTTGTTTTTGATTGACATTTAGGTATGAGAGCAGAAGTAACAAAAAGTCCTCGATAAATAACCGACACACACACGCCACTCTGAGAAACCCCCTACCCCAAGCCAGTGAACCTGCATGACTCGTGCTGAGTGTACCATGCTGAACATTTATCACCGCTGGCTGGGACATGGAGAACCCTGGCCGTGTGACGCAGGTCCGTACCTTGGCTAGCCGACCGTGGGAGCTGCCGCTATCTGTGTTTATGTGCCCATCTCTGCCATACCGACACACACACACACCCACTCTATCGGCCTCCACAGACTCAGCAGGCCAGCCGTTTAGTCGTCACGGCTCCGTTTGGCCTGACACTGATAACCATTAGAAACACAAAGGTCTTCCGAGCACGGAGGGCCGTAGACTGCACGACCAAGTCCAAGTCACTTGCCTTTCTGATTTTAATTCAGAAGCCTCTCTTGGCCATTAATGAACCATTTGGCATTTAATAAATCAAAATAATATAATAACTTAATTCATCTACTGAGGAATGTAGCATGTCAAAAGCGTCCATAACAGAGCAGCTATCTGAAGGCTCCTCAACAGAGCTCTGTTTCCCCCTACTGGAACCTGCAGGAAACTACACTACTGACTGTGGAAACTGCAGCCACATTTGGGCCGAATCTCAATTCACCCCTTAGCCCTTCCCCTCCGTTTTGCGCGTTCACGTGAAGGGGTAGGGGTGTCCCAATTCCCTTGTGATGGAGGGGTAGGGCCAAGTGCGAGGGCTACATGGTCCTCCAAATGGAGATTTTTCAGGGGCACACTACAAACCGAGGGCTAGGAGAAATCTCCCAGAATGACCTGCGAATCAACTGGAAGATCATGGCGACCGCTACACTACCATCAAAGTGAACCACAGATGTAGTATTTTCTTTGTTAATAAAGATTTTAAAAATATTCTAACCGTGGTATTATCTTAGTTTAATGTCATTTCAATGTATTATGGACCGTTTCTTTATAACAAGCATAACAAAAAATCGCTAGTATGCCGATGTCTCTACCTCACTAGTTAGTTACAACATTGTTTTTAGGCTGATTTGTGCATGACAGTTCTGCATTTTGACATATTTACATGTTGCATTTCCCCCCTTTGATGTCATATGACGAAATAACTGAAGTCCAGCAGCGAAGTTGCTGCACTTGTTACGGCTCCTCTAATATCAGTGCAGACTGGCAGGGTAACGTTAGGAGCGGCTTGCTAGACTACAGAGCACCGCTAACGCTATTCTGTCATGAAGTGGACTGGTAATGAAGCAGTGGTCTTTTACATCACTGTCACTGTGATAAAACCATTTTTGCCATAGTAATCTCCGATAACAAACTCGTCCTGTCTGTTTATGTAAACGTCATCGATGACGTATCAGGGTCTTGAAGGGTTGTCCCATTTCTTAGGGAGAGATTTCTACCACTACCCCTTGTGACTCTGTTCCGAGGGCCAAGCCGAAGCCGTAGGGGTGAAAATGAGAATTGGGATTCGGCCTTGGACTTGTGTGTGTGTGTGCACAAGTGTGTATGTCTGTGTAAATAGTGTATAGTCTGATATACCACGCTGGCTCCCATGCTGGTCTGCCCACTGCCCAGCCACGGCATGGATGCGGAGACCGGCATCTGCGGTGGTGCGAAGGGGACGGTGCTAGCCTGGGCGATGTTGGTGTGAGACGAACGGTAGTCCGCATCGTCGGAGCTGGAAAACAAAACACCACCGTTGCCTAACGTATCAGCGAGCCACCGCGGTCACACCGGTGTTGTTCAGAGTTGTTTAGTGGCAAGAGAGCACATGTGTGTGTAGTTCAGGGTCGGGGAGGGGTGGTGCAGGACACCATCGATGAGCTGCCGTGAATCTGACCTGCGGGACTCTTTGTCAAAGTCCTCCCCTATCCAGGTAAAGGGCTGGGCAGCAACCAGAGTGGACACGTCTACCTCTTGGACATCATGGGTGGACGCCAACACTATCTCATTGGAGTTAGCCTGGGGAAGGAGAGAAGGAGAGGAGGCGAGGAGGGATGAAGAGAGAAAAAGAACATTAAGATAGAGTGATCAGAAAAGCAGCAGTGAAGCTTCACTATTGATAAAAAACAAACTTACCTTATTAATGGAAAAGGCCATGATGATGTCAGACTCCTTATGGATGATCTTAGCCTTGCCACCTGGGTAGCCCAGATCCGCCTCCACCTGAAAACACCAGGGGTGCAAATAAATCAGGGGTCAATAATATACACATTATAGCTAGGGGGGCTCCAAGGTCATGAGAGAAATATTTGAAAAAATGAATGTTCATGCCTATTTCTAGTATTTTCAATGAGACTATATCAAAGGATGAACAGTCAAAAAACAAAGGGAATGAGCAGAAGGTGGAAAAATATGTATTAAGTGCATCACTTTCATGAACACTTCCAAGTTGCTGCTGTGAGCCGTCAAAGAATATTCCCACACCGCGTGAACGCAGCATAAACTACAGCCACATTCACAAAGGGAGAGGGGTAGTCGTAGTAGAGTGGGTCATAGAGGGAGAAAGGAAGTCGCCAAAGAAATCAACACTAGTACACAAATCATTCTTCCTGATTTCAACTATTGAATTTCCCCCAGTTTGCATCCCTGAAACACATTATGACAAAACGTGATCGGTCACGACACCACCCTGCGCAATCGGCAAGCCTCACACAGCCCTGACACACTGAGCATGCATGTTAGTAGGTCTATGTGCCACATCTCTGAGAGGAGATTGATTAGTGCATCCGGATCCAGCCCAGCTAGACAGGAGAAAGGAAGGAGAAACGAGATGAGCGAGGAGATGTTAGGGACGGGGAGTGAGTGTGAGGTCATGTGATCGGAGGTCGAAGGTGTTCCGGTTAGAAACTAGAGATTAGACGTTAAAGATCTCAGAGTAGACGCTCTGCCAGATGAATGTGGCAGACAGAGGGAGAGCAGTCACTATCAGGCCGTGCTGGAGAGGAGACATCAAAAGGCTTTTCCCAAGACGGTACTGCTGCTAACCCTGACCTGAAAACCTGTCTGACATTCACTGTGTGGCTCACATGTCAAGGGCTGCTAAGCTAAAGGATCATTTTTAATAATAATAAATGCAGAACTGTGGAAAAGTCTTAGCCACCCTAGATGTTTTTATATAAATTTGGTCTTTTTGGGGGATTTTTTTGTTTTCTGCATTAGTGTGTCAGTAGAAAAGAGCAAATTAAATGTTCCGTAAAGCCAAGAAGTCTCTGGGACTTTTGCACAGCGCTGTATACATTTTTCATAGAAATACATCCCCCTACAGATTTCAGTGCTATTGCTATTGCTAGTGCTATAAAATCAGGGACTGTGTGAAAAATTCAATGAATAGCAGATTCTTCCGAGTTTTGATTTAAAAATGACTCACTCACTCAGTTTGTCACACCTGCTATGTGTCGCAACATGGGAATAAGTTCCAACTAACATTAGGCTAGTACATCCATGCAGTGAAACGAGGAAGCATAGGCACTACAACTTTGTGTAGAACCAGCCCAACAGGCAGCCAATCAGGAGCCTGTTTGATACAGAGCCATTGTTTTGCCTTGATTTGATTGGCTCGCGGTCAGAGAGTGTACAGTGGTCAGCAGGCAGACCAAAGCTGCATTTGAGGCGTCCGATACTAATTTTACCAGCATTTGCCACTTGATGGGTGTTTATTTTGGACCCTGCCGTTTGCTATTTGGTGCATGACAATTCTTTTAACCCCTGATGCTCGTCCTCTAAGCTCGGCTGCGTAGTGACTCTCCCAGATAGACAGACAGACAGACAGATAGACAGATAGACAGATAGACAGATAGACAGATAGACAGATAGACAGATAGACAGATAGACAGATAGAGCCAGGGCCTGGGCTGGGTGAACGATACTACCTTATGGGGACTGCTAGCTCCTGCTACGCAGTTTGGGTTTACACGGTCCATGTGGTTGTCTACAGACTACACAACACACACAAAGGCAATATGGACGCAGAACACACAAACACGGCACAACATGAAAGACATGCACAAACACGGGGAAAAATAAAACATGGAATGAAAATAAAATAATAAAAAGAGTAGACAGGATCTTTGATGCACACTGAGGGATTGGGTGTAACACAGTGTCAAAGCACTCAACGCCTTAAGCGTGGAGGTGCAGTCATGTAGTGGGAGCAGATAGGATGGGGACTGTGGCTCTTACTGCTACAAGAGTAAGAGCTGAACGTGAACTCATCTGTCGACTACAGTCAGCAAAAATTAAAAACAGACGTTCTAATAAATGTTCTACCAAACTAAGCATCCCTTAGAGTCCATGTTCAATTTTGGCCTGGCAGCTACAGGAGCAGTCTGTCATGAAAATGATTATACAGCAATGATTGGTTCCAGACATCACACAAGGCAGTGAACTGTGCTATACTTGATTCAAGATGTCTGAGGAGTCAAAACAATAATAACGATAAAAATGGTAATAGAGATAAACGCTCAGCGAAGACTTCTCTGGGTATGATGCTGAACTGGTGGTGTTGGACGTCAGGGTTAGAGCTGAATCTCAGAAGAAGGTTACCAAGGCATTTCAACTTTTGTATGAAGCAGACGTTTATTGAGGCGAGCGACCTACACGTTGACGCCCATGCTGATGAAGACCTCAATAAACAGCTGTGTTGTCTGCAAGTTGAAGTGCCTCTGCATCCTTCTTTTGAAATTCAATAATCATAATAATAATAATAATATACTCCGTTAGCATTCCTACTTAATGTTTGCAGTGAAATAGCCTTTTTAACTTAAGGTAACCCAAATATGCTGTGAAAGAAATAAATAAACTAAATCAATGTGTTCAGTATAAAACAAGAACAACAATGCAGGCATGGGTATGTATGAACTGACGTGGCTATGAGATCAAATAAAACGATGATGGAGTCACGTTATGAAACGGTCTGTGGGCTACTGACCTCGCATTGCTTCCTTTTCTTAGTGAAGATGTAACGGATCAAAATCTCCTGAAGGACTTCCTGTTTGACCAGGAAATGCCAAAGTCGCCGGGCAGGGAAGGACAGGTGGTTCTTTGTTCTGAAAAACAAAAAACAGACAAAGACTAAATAAATTGGTAACGTGAAACATGAAAACAGTAACAGGATGATGGATTAGATGTAACTATGCAGACGTCTGTGTGCTGTGGGGCTGAATTATTGACTGAAACAACTTTTTGTGATCCAGTTAGCTTTGTGTATAATACAGAAGTAAAGAGTGTGTACATTTGTTGTGTTACCACAGTATTGTAATACTGAATGGCAAAGCTTACAGATGGCACTGAGTACTGACTGAGTATTGAGTTCATGTGGCTGTCAAATGTGCAACATTTGCCTTGAGATTTTCCTTCAAAGCCGAAGGAAAATGGTCGGTAGGGTGACGCTCTTTATTATATGATCAAAACACAGAATCTGCTGCTCTGTAAAATAACTTGGTTACAAGTACCGATATCAGGAATAGCAAAATCAAATCTGATTTTATCACTAATGTGTGTGTGTGTGTTAATACTCACTTGAAGGGTGTGTTGTCTGGCTCCAGCATGGCCTTGTGTCGGAGTATGGCAGGACCCCCTCCTGCGCTGAGGTCAGTGGGGTATGTGTTGATGTAGTTGGGAGGCGGGCCGTCAAACTTGTTCATCCTCTCCAGGAGAAGCTGCTCCCAGTTCTCTAACGTCTTCAGCACGGCGTTGCAGAGAGGCGAGGTCACTGGCAGGTCTGTGACACAAGCGCACACACACACACACACACACACACACACACACACACACACACACACACACACACACACACACACACACACACACACACACACACACACACACACACACACACACACACACACAACACACACACACACACACGTACAGCAGCAACACCAAGGGAGAGTTATTTTACCCATCTTATAACAGTGACTAGACCATGTTGGTAGACCGGGTGGAACTGAGGTGGGTGAGACACCGGTTGGCTGCAGCTCTAGCTAGGATGAAAGGGAGTCGGTGTGTGTGTGTGTTTATACCTGTGAAGTCAAGGCCAGTGAGTGGGAGGAAGTTCTTGACGTTGTGTAGACCCAGTTTGACCATGACCAGCCGAATCAAAACCCAGCTACATACCACACAGACAGACAGACAGACAGACAGACAGACAGACAGACAGACAGGCAGATTAGAATTAGATGTCGCGAAACAGGCTTCAAACGGGACGAACGGGAGAGGCCGGGCCCTACCTGTAGGAGTTGGGGTCAGAGTGCTCCGTTATCTGCGTGTCAGACAGGAAGGCATCATCATCATCCTCATCATCCTCCGCCCCGCTCTCGTCTGAGTCATACAAAGCGCCGCTGTCTGACAGGGGCAGGAAGGGCTGAGGATGGAGAAACGAAAAAAAGATTGAAACAAGCACGTCTAATAACCCAAGTGTTATGAATCACGGATGACATGAGACTAGAAGTGCATGTACGTGGAATTCAATCTCTTACTTTGGCCACAAAGTAGTCCCACATGCTGAGCTCTGGGGGGATGAACTTCTCCCTGTAGGTGGGTCTCTCTGTGGGCACCGGGGGCGGGGTGGCCGGGGTCTCCTTGACGGGGCGTCCAGGGACCAGCATCCTCATGTTGAATCTGCGCCTGTGTCGGTCCACATCCTCCGCCGGGGGCTGAGGGGGCGCCGCTGAGGGGAGGAGGAGAAAAGTGAGGGGGGATTTCTGATTTCTGTTGAGGTAGATTGGCAGCACACGCTTAAGGGGAGATCGGAGTACACAGAGCCAATGCTGCTGTTTCCAAGAAATGATGAGGGTCAGCTGAGACTTCATTGTAAGGTCAAAAGAAGGTAAAGAAATAGATTAGGAAGACTTAAACTGAGCAGGGCTAATGAACATTAACCTTAGTCATGTCTGAAAGGTTCGTCTGCAATATGTTTTAAATCATAGCACACAAAAGGGAAAAAATACACATGATGGAGACACAGATGCACAAAAAATACACACATTTACGATAAAGACAGACACAGACACAGGGCAAGACACACTAGACAAACAAACCTGCACCATTATCCTGGGTGACTATCTCTGGCACCACTGAGGTCCATCAGACAAAACGACAAAGACACAGACCAGAGCAGACAGTGCTATTAGACAAACAGACACTACACAGAGCATTATGTTACCTGACTCAGGAAATACTTGACATGGTGAGCGACACAAAACACACAAAAGAAACACATGTCAAACAATGACGATGAATTTGTTCAGCATTGTAAGCGTTGCTTTGTGTCCACAGTGCTCAAGGGAGGGAAGCAAAGAAAACAAGGTTGGTGAGGGTTATACGTTTAATCTGAAGTGTGAGTTAGAATAGCACAGTGTAGACAATGAGTAACGTGTGTGTGTGTGTGTGTGTGTGTGTGTGGTGTGCATATATGTTTGCAGCTGTGCTCAAAAAGGCAGAGCCTTAACATTTGGAGGACTGATTCCTATCGACAGGCTGGCATTTAAGATCCCCTCTCCTCTCACTCGCCTCTTCAAAAGGCCCTTGGCTGAGACAATTCACTGAGAGCTATCTCAGGCTTCAGAGATATGGACTCTTAATGCCAGCCCATATCTACCTCCCCCACAAACACAGTGTGAACACAGACTACTTCAGCCTACTTCAGCCTACTCTGATGGATATGGAAGAGCAGCAGCAGGTTCGACATGTAACAGGCTGCTAGAGCACACAGCTTCTCAGCTAGTGACTGAATCCTCAGCCTGTATGAAGTTTAGACAAAACGGCAGACTCAACCACACGACTAGAGCCACTACCAGTTGTGGGTGTGATCATTACTTCCGCTACAGAATCAATGATTTAACTCTAGTCTACAGCACATCCGCGGTCCTGTTTTCACCATTCGATGCTACAAAGCAGACCACACAGAAATATCTAAGCACTTCCAGCTCTAGTATTTCTGTCTAAGAAGCCTCGCGGTGTACCTGGGTTAGCCTGAGAGTCAGGTTCAGCGTTAGTCTCAGAGGGCTGCTCAGTTGCTTCAGCGGCACAACAGGGATGACACAATGAGGTGAGCATACAGGACAAACAAACCAGGGACATGCAATGTAATGCGCACACACACTCACACACACACACACACACACACACACATTCACACAAACACACACACAAAGGCTTAACACTGAACACAGATGACTTCATCTTCAGTGCACTAGTAGGCTGTGTCTTTCATAATGGGCATTCAGTAGTAGCTGCACAAGAGAGAGGGGTAAGTCAAGCATCTGCAACAATGCAAACCTGCACAATTAACATGCACCGCAGTCCCGCAAACCAGCAATTCAATCCGGCAAACCAGCACTGCAATCCACCAGCTCTGTTACTCACAGCTGGCCTTAGTTGCTGGTGCCCCAGTGCCCAACCCTTCTCCCCTTGGACTGGGGGGAGGGGGTCGTTTGGGGCGCTGGGTGACAGCGGGGATGGGGGTGGGGCTTAGGGTGGGGCTGCTCTGCTCAGGTCTTCCTGTCTCTTGAGCTTCCTCTGGCTTGGCTGCCTCAAAATCAGCTGGTGCTGGGACACAGGGCAGAGGGCACATTCACACAGGACACTACATACAGCAGCGGCAGCAGCTCAGCTCGGCTCCCGCAAACAGGACAGGACTAAATAAACGTCTATTTGACCACGCAGACGGGCCCAGAGGGATGAGGGAAATCCTTCAGATGCATCAGATAGGAGGAAAAGGTAGAAGATGGATGGAGGAGAAAAGACAACAGGAAGGGAACAGCGCATGGGCGGGGAGAGAGCGGTGACTGATCGAGGACAGGAAGGGCACGGGAAGAACAACGCCATAATGAGTAAACCGCGAAAGGAGAATTATACCTGGTGGGGCCTCGGGCCTCTTTGGCTTGATGACGACTTTGGCCCCTCCTCCAAACACTGCAGCCCACATGCGGTTGTTGAGCGGGTGAGCCGCCAGGCGGAAGAGTTCGTTACTGCTGTGCGTGCCCAGGCCGTGGATGAGCAGCGCGAGGTAGACGGCCACCACCGCCTCGCACAGCAGCACGTTGAGCCTCGGCTGGTCCTCTTCTCTGGTCGACGTCATCAGAGAGATCAAGGACGACACACCTGGAGAGAGAGGAGGCGCGCACGCGATATATAATATTTCTGCAAGAGATTAACTTTTACGTCCACTGGATAACACCAAATCTGCCTTCGTACAATACAGAACCCATTTGAGGAGCATTAGCAAGATGGCGTGATAAGTCTCTGCCTTTCCGTTTCCTTCCCAGAGGGCATGAAGCTCCTATTACAGGACACCATCTGCCCCCTCTGCATCAACACAGACTGCCTGCTTTACTCTGCCCTCCCTCTGCTTTCCTGTTCTCTCCTAACCATGTTTTTGATGCTCAGATATAAAGGCAAATGTTTTCCCTTGCTGCATATTTTGCAAGCATCCTGAAATGTGACCTAACTTTAAAGTAATTGTCTGGTAAAAATGTTTCTCAGACCTATTAATCCAAAAATGACACTTTTATTCAATGACACTGGAGTTGTTGTTGTTTGAAAAGGTTTCCCCGTCTTCTCAGCCTCACGGTTCTCTTCTACTTCCCCCGCTGTGTGACTGTCTAGCTCACGAAAGGTCTTCTAGACGCCGAGATGTGAATGGTTTAATTCTTTACATAATACTTTTTGTTTCTCCCTAAGAGTGGTGTTCAGATGCTTGAATTTCAGTTGAAGTTTCAGTTGACCGGCTGCTATGTCCGGAGCTTCGTTACCTGGCCACTGTGCTGGAGCGGAGCTGGGAGTGACGTGCTCCTCGATACTCTCCGTGCGGAGTCGCCTCCTCTCGCTGAGCAACAGGCCCTGGTACACCATCCCTGTAAACTGGTTGGCCGCTGCCTGGCTGCTGCAAAGCCAACACAAGAGAAGGAAACGGTGAGTCATGGCCACACAGTAGGGGTGGGCGATTCGATATTTCAAACTTTTACCTCGATTACGATTAATGAACGATTATTTTATTTGTTTTATTTTGAAATTTGTTTTATTTTGAAATTGCCTGGATGACACATGACACATTCGCTCGCGGCTCGCAAAAAACGAACGGTCCAAACCTGTCTGAACACGTTGTTATTGGATGGGCGGAGGGACGTGACTGAATACCACATAGTATTTTTTAAGGGGACAGTTCATGAACGCAGTATTGGGGAAAGTATTTAAGTATTTGGCCCGTTCATTCACGGGAAAGTGATGTTACGTCTGATGCGCGCACACACACACACACACACACACACACTGGTTGCTTTGCTAACTGGCGCTTCTAGACGTTCCTCGTTCTTGTAGCCTAAATAACAATCGAAATGAACAATTTTGAAAATTTGCCACGATTACATAATTACGATTACGATTATAAACACGATTATCGCTCACCCCTACCACACAGTGCATCGCTCTACGCTGTTAACACAGTCATTCAGTAATAAAAAAAAGATGCTCGGCTGCATCTGTGGAGTCGGAAAAGACCATTTCCTTTTTTTGGGGAAGGAACATGGAAATGCTTGCAGAGCCTGTTGCAGTTATGGCGCTGGATTGCAGAAGCACATAGGGTCTGTGTGTGTGTGTGTGTGTGTGTGTGTGTGTGTGAATGAGAGTGTACCTGTAACTGTGGCTGTCACACAAGGCTTGGTAGATGCAGGCGGACAGAGACGCCGCCAGCGTGTGCAGGGCAGTCACCTGTTGGGGTGAAAGACACACACTTTACATTTCACGAGCTTCCGTCTAAGATGACTCCGACAGAGCGCGGCACCGTCTATGGAAAAAAGTTGGGATTCTTAACGCCATCTGACCCGGTCGTCCATTATGCTGGGGTGCGGCGGAGTCTCCATGTGGGTGATGGTGTGGAGGATATCATGGATGTGATTGCTGAGGTGGAGGACAGGATTGGCTATGACCGTCTTAGTGGGGGCGATGCTGGCGGACAGCAGGGGCAACGTGGTCGGCAGAGGCAGGGGAGACTGCAGCTGCTTCACTGTCGTCTCCTACAGAGACATGGAAATGTGGATTACGACTTATTCCTGCATTGACCCGGCAAGAGAATACAGGCCACCTGTGTGTGTGTGTGTTTACCTGCTGGCTCTCCTGCAGCAGGAAGATGAGCTCCATGCGTACGGAGGTGACTCCTCCTCCCTTGGCTCCGTGCAAGCTGCAGTAGGAGAGGAAGACCCTGAGCAGCGCCTGGTTCTTCCTCAGCCACGCCTTGCGTCTCTCGGAGTGCTGCTGCTTGGCCTGCAGACGCCGCCGCTCCATCTGGTGGCGCTCGTAGGCCCCGGCCTCCGTGCGCTCCGGGGCCTCGTCCGGCACGTCCACCGATCCCGCGCGCTCCCTCCAGCGCTCCATCTCCGAGCCCTCCTCCTTTCCCTCCACCTTGTGTGTTCATGATATCTTTTGTGAATAAGCGCGGTCAAACCGGAAATGCATTTGCTAATCTTTGGTCACGCATGAGAAGAACAAACAAGTTAGATCAAATGTTGTCAGCATGCACCTTGTAGTTGCAGATCTTGTGCATGGCTCCTATCTCCTTCTCCAGCCAGTTGTAGAGCTGGAAGCGGAGTTTCCCTCCGTCCACCTCGTAGCCCGTGGCCAGCGTACGCAGCTCAGTCATCAGGATTTTCAGACAGGCACGGAACTTCAGCTGCTCTGCTATCACGTCCACCTCTGACTCGCCCTGAAAACATAAGGTGAAAAATGAATGAATGAGTTAAAATACCTTGTTTTTTGTTTTTAAATCTCTGAGGTATGTGTAGTAACCACATATCTAGTTTCAAGTATTTGTAATTGCTCTAATGGTTTCTATCTACACTATATTAATCCTACCGGAGAGTCATCTCTCTGCAGCCCGACGCTCCCTGAGCCTCCCTCTGCTTTGGACTCTGTCTCTGGTTTCTTCATGGTCAGACCTCCATCGTCGTCCTCGTCTTCTTCATCATCCCCCTTATCGTCTCCCCACTCCAGCTGCAGGCCCTCATCCTCCACCTTGACCACAGGCTGGCCCCAGTCCAGCCCAGCTGTGCTATCGTTGGCTCCCCAGGCCTGTGTAGGAGCAGCTGGAACACACCAGTCCATGCCTCCTTGGGTGCCGTTCTCCAGGGGCTGGCTGGAGTTCACGTTGGCCACGGATGAACCTTTACTGATGGGAGAGGAGCCAGATTTCTTGGTGACCTTGGGTATCTTGGAGAGCACCTCCAGGGCTAGGACTGGGCAACCCACCTACAAAAGATTGGGATAGAGTTAAAACCAACTGCAGGGCTGTCTAAATCTTTAGCAACACTTGTTATTGAGACATTCCCCCTATCACTTAGAATACGTATATTCGCTGAAGCCCCCCCCCATCACACTAAATCTAGCCCACCTTGAAGTGTGCGTTGGCGGTGGTGAAGAAGAGCTTGCGTTCTATGAGGTTGATCTCATCTGCGCTGCTCTTCTCAGCAGTGAGGCCCACAGTGGCTGCTGTGCCCTCTGGGGACGCAAAGTGGCGACGGATGATCAGGGGGTGCGTCCTCAGGTAGTTGTAGAAGCTGAAGACCACGGGGTTGCATGACTTCACCATCACATCTAAGACAGGATGAAGAGAAGAGGGTGAGGAAAAAGAGAGGTCACTAGGACTTCCACCCATTGGACCGGCAATACCGATTGAAACGTCTCCACAAAAACTGACCAGGGTTCTCGTCATCCTCTTTGGGGATGCGCTCCAGCAACGTGTCCAGGGCTCGGGTATAATCCTTCATGATCCAGAAGGCAATGCTGCGGAGGAAGGGGTCAGGGTGGAGTCTGGAGCAATGGTAAGCGCTGCCGTCCCGGTTACAGCCCAGGACCTTCTCATAGAGGAGGCCCTGGCAGGTGGACGAGCTCTCAAAGTCAGCCTCGTACAGCCTGGCCACGATCATGGCTAACTGGAGATCCTCCATCTTCTCCAACAACACCTACACATCACAGCATGGAACAGCGGAGGAGGTTCAAATTCTCATTTCAAAAAGTGGATGAAATGGTGTTGCAGTAAAGAAACTGAGCTAGCAGAGAGTAGAGACTGAATTCAAACAAGGTTTCAAAGCTATTTTGAGGGAGTGATTCCCACTGCAACTGCCACATGGAGCTGCAGCATGTACCCAGTTGTTGCCTATCTGTGTGTTTTGACTGTTTGGTATGGCAAACCCAGACCAAGGCAAACTATGCAGGTTGTTTACGTATCTTATCAATGGGGTTTAGACTTGCGGTTCTGAGCTGGAGAATATCCAGCTCCCTCAGCAACACAGTACCGCATTGATAGTGACGCAATGTTTCCTTCTCTCTCACACAGACACACCGACACACCTTCTGTTGTACTTCCATAAAACAAGGCTATGCCAAGTTTCCACTTCAAGGGCAATAAAAATCTGGAATAGACCTAACACTTATAAGGGGCTATATGTGTGGTTGAGTGTAAATGTGTGTGTGTGTGTGTGTATGTATTCACACCTCTATGGCATCTTTGAGTGATCCAGCCAGGAGGAAGAAGGCAGCGGACTGTTCAAAGCGCTGCTTGCCCAGCAGGGAGAAGGCATTTTTCAGAGCTGCCTTTCGCCAACGGTCTTCGCTGAAATTATTCTTGAAAAACTTAGTCATCTTCTCATCGTGCTGAGACCTGAGAAAAAACACACACAGCTCGGTGTCAGGTTCTGACAGGAACTTCGATGAAATTAAATGACAACTAAATACAAATGAATTCTGCTGCATATAGAAGGTCTCTCACCTGAAGAGGCCCCACAGGACAGCCTTCTTCTTCATGGCCAAGTAGAACAGAGCAGCATCTAATGGGTCATTGTGTCTCTGGAACGCAGCTTTACCAATCTGATCACACACAAATATTACAAAAAACGATATCCGTTAAAACAGTTTTCAGTTCTGATCAGCTGGAGTCATGTTTCAAAGACGTTGTAAAATACCTGGTAAACGAACACCTGAATATCAAAGCTGTAACTATAAATCATCACTCATAGCAGTTGTAATGTGTTGCTTAGCAACCAAGTGGTTTAGCTACTGTCTTAGCTAAGACCTACATTGCTTGGTGGAAGAATAACATTCATTATTATTATTATCATTCACTCTGTTTCACATCTTGCTTGACAACACCTTTGTCGTTTTCTCTACTGTTGTTCAGAGTTTTGTCACAGCTATTTCCAGTTTCCCTAGGTTATGGAGACCTAATTTAATCTACTTGCGTCCCCACTGGTATAGAGTGTGAATAAACAAACATCACGGCGCCGCAGCAAGTCTACACAAATTTGTATGAGGCGCTGTGTTCAACTGTGTCGGTGTTACACTGGCCCGTGGTGTATTATTATTATTGACTTTCAGACCCCGTCAGTCGATCAACAAAATACATGAACTGACACTGTGTGTGCAGCAATGATGGAGTAAGTCCCAGGTTTCACAGCGTTCACGGACATTAGGTCTACTACGGGGCTGATCTGAGCGTGTCTCGATACCTTCTCGACCATCTTGCGGAGTGTGTTGATGTTGCGTATCCACCAGCCCACCCCCACGGCCCTGAGCTCAGACCACTGAGGGTCGCCTCTCTGCATAGCCGGGATCATGTTCAGCATCTCCTCCTCCGCCTCCGAGTGGAAGGCCCATGCGAAGTGGCACGTCGACAGGCCTGTCACACGGACAGAGGCAGACAGTGGGAGAAAGAGGAAAATAAAAGTACTACTCTTGCCACAAAATAAGTAGAAATGTCTTTTTAACCTGTTTCAATGTTATATGTGTGTGTAAAGGTATAATATTACAACACGGCATTGCATGAGAGAGAGGAAGAAAGACTCGTTCCTCGTTAAGATCAATAATACAGTTATATAGAACAATGCTGGGACTCTGCAGTTCAGTTCAGGACTCAGCAGGAGTGTGTTGGTGGATTTTACCCTGGTGGAGCAGCTGCATGCGGTAGAGGGGGGGCAGAGAGGTGAGCAGACAGGTGTGAAGACGCATGGCCAGCAGGTACCTCAGTCCACACTCATCGAGAGCCTCGCCACCTACAGAGACACAACAGCGTGAGGCTCCGAACCTGTCCGTGGTCTGTCCGCAGAGCAGCACATTACTCTATTGACACGGGAGCAATTCTGCAAAGAGCAAACCCTTTCAAAATCCAGTGTCACTCTAGTTCATGTGGCGACTGTCGGAGAGTATATGTCTTGTCCCTGAACCTCCCTGTGCTTACGTAGCATTGGAACAACCTGCTAATGTCTTCCTCTCAAAAGACTAAATAAATAGGATGGAAAATTGGAGGAAAAAGACAAAGATAAATGTGTGGGTTTAGTAGATGTTGTGGTGAGTGAGTGCTGTGTGTTTAGATTCACTTTAAGTGCAATAGTATAAACACTGCTGTTTATGTTATCAAGTTTTGATGGCTGGAGATAATAACCATAACCAAGAACACATAATCAAGGAAAAAGATGATTAGCTTTTATTTCTATAACCTTTAGTTGGCTTTAATACGATACGATCTCTTACTAAGTGCAACATTTGATGGACTTGCAGACATCGAGGCACGCCAACACGCCGCCATACTTTGAATTTGACGGCTGCGTGACACATTGCGCAGATACGCACGGCTATTACACACAAAAACGTACATATTAATCTGATGTGATACTTTTTTTTCTGATGCCTGTATGGAAATTGTCCAGGGAGGTCAGAGTGCAGGGTGAGCTGCAAAATAGTGCCTGTGTACTGACCTGAGTACTGCTGGTCAGCGGAGCTGGTGACTTCAGCACTGGTGGTAGCCACGGTATCGGCCAGCGCCACCAGGAACATCTGCTCCAGTCTGGTGAGCCCTGGGAGGCTGGAGTGCATCAGGTGACTGGACAACACCTGGACAGACGGAGGGAGGGAGCAGGAGAAGGGGAAGAAGGGAAAGAGGAACAGGGAGCGAGAAAGCGAGAGGAAAGGTTGACGGTTGACACATTGACGACCATAACTAGAGCAGCCTGAATCCTACGCACCTGAAGAATGAAACATTTCTGCTTTTTGCCATGCAGTAAACATCAACAGGGAATGACACAATTTTCATGTGTTTTAAATGGCATTCCCTAAGATGGGAACCCCTTGGCTGCATCCAGTAGTACCTGTGCGTGTTCTGGTCCAAAGTAGGTCGGACCGTACTGAGAGAGGTTGATGATGCGAGACTTCTTCTCCGGTTTCTCCGTGGCAAAGCTCACAAAGTCATCTGTGGTCACCGCCTGCACCTGTTAACATGGGGTGGAGGAACGTTAAAACCTCAGTGTACATTCAACACAAAAGAGGAGAAGTTTACAACTCCACCTGCCTGGAAGAGGTCGGAATACTGATCCTCTGCATTCTTCTGGGTCCCCTCGCCCTCAGCCACCTTGACCCCCTTGGTGGCCTCCTCCCCTCCCTTGTAGGAGGTGTCCAGGTCGGCCGACAGAAGGGCGTAGAGGGGCAGGGGAGGGATGGACTTGATCTCCGTGTAGTCCCTGCCTCCGTCGCGGCCGGCCACGATGGTGTCTTTGGCTGTGCTGCCAGTGACGCTGATCGTCCTGGAAAGATGTCTCCTGGACCCGCCCTCGCCCGCCTCCACATCTCTCACCACGGCAACCTCCCCGGCAATGCACTTCACCAGGTGGGATAGGATAGCCTGATTGACAGAGGGTCAATGGGCCATACAACGACGTAGAGTAGATGAGATAGAATAGAAACTTTAATGTATGTAGTATGCAGCATAAAAACACACAGAATCATCATGTTCATCAATAATTTTACCATAGGGGTGGGCGATAATTGTGTTTATAATCATAATCGCGATTTAATTATGTAATCGTAAATTTTCATAATCGTTGATTTCGATTGTTATTTAGGCTACAAGAACGAGGAACGTCTAGAAGCGCCAGTTAGCAAAGCAACCAGTGTGTGTGTGTGTGTGTGCGCGTGCATCAGACGTAACATCACTTTCCCGTGAATGAACGGGCCAAATACTTTCCCCAATACTGCGTTCATGAACTGTCCCCTTAAAAAATACTACGTGGTATTCAGTCACGTCCCTCCGTGTTCAGACAGGTTTGGACCGTTCATTTTTTGCGAGCCGCGAGCGAATGTGTCAAGCCGGGCAGGAAGTCAGACACAGGAACGGCATAGAGCATCCGGTCAATTTCAAAATAAAACACATTTCAAAATAAAACAAAACAAAACAAATAATCGTTCATTAATCGTAATCGAGGTAAAAGTTTGAAATAATCACAATTTTGATTTTTAGTCATATCGCCCACCCCTATTTTACCACATATCTTGACTATCTTTCCTGCTCTGTTTTTGTGTGTTACCTTGACATTGCCATACCAGCAAATCAAAGAGTAGCAGAAACAGACCCACCTTGGCACGGCGAACCTTGCCCAGGTCCATGAGCTCCAGCAGCTGGGTGGGATGGTACTGGGGCAGAGTCGGGGACAGGGAGTGAGCCGCCTCAAACAGCCCCCCGTCCTGCAGTCCTGCCGGGGCACGGAGAGCCTCATCCACCGCAGCGCTCCCGTCAAACACACTCTTAGATCTGGCTCGCCCTTCGAACAACGACGGGGCTGTGGTCTGACCCGCTGCGATGTTGTCGACGGAAGACAAACTGCCGTCCTCTCCCTCCCCGGGCTTCCTGTCCTGGCGCCACTGGGCGTACACGTGCATCTCGCAGTCCATGCCCACCACCAGGATGCCGTCCCTCACCCAGGACAGGGAGACCGGCAGGGAGGGCGTACCGTCCACGGAGGACAGTAGGTCCACGGACCGGAGCAGGATCCAGCGAGAGCGGATGCCCTGTTTGATGCTGCCCCCTAGAGGCAGGGTGATGACGGCCACCCCCTCCTTGCTGCTGGTCTGCTCGTTGACCATGCCAGAGATGCGGCCGTACATGAGGATGTTGGAGCCGACCCCCACGGTGAGGATGTGGGATCCATCCTCCTTGGACAGCCAGTCCAAGTGGACGTAGTGCTTGATGTTGGGGGAGCTGTGGTCTCTGCTCATGTACAGATCAGATCTGTCATGAGAGAGAAAACTTAAGTTATGAAACAGCTATACTATCATAATTGTCATCATTTGATTGATAACTGAGTCTGTCATAAACCTGATTGTCTATCAGTCCTTTGAGGCTTGACTATACTGAATAACACACAGTGACACACAAACAAGCATTAGTGCTCTCCTGACCTGCTGTAGACAAAGAGGTTGGAGTCAACGCTGACTCGTGGATCGAGGGTTGAGGAGGGTCTGTTGAAGTCGTCCAGGTGGAGGGTCTGCTCTAACACCCACTCTGAGCCTCCAGTAGACTCACACTCATAGATGGACACATGCATGGAGAAGTCTCCTCCAGAGACCTGGGAAAAAACAGACTTTTTGTTTGTTTTGTTGTTTGTTCCGGATCTGTCCCTAGTTTATTCATTAACTGTTTTAAGATGAGGACGATGGCGACAAGTGTATGATCATGGTGTTGATACTTTTTGGACGTTTTGCCGAATGCATGCCGATGTCTACATCTGCTGATATTTGCTATCCCTACCAACGAGTGTCCCAACTTCCCACAGACTCATCTCAGAGGTACCAGTTGAGATTGCTAACACCCACTGTGGGGGAGGCATCTGTGGGTGAGGCAAGGCCACAAAGAAAGAAGACCAGACCACTGCTTCCATCGGTGATATTTAGAAATGCTTGATCCCTTAAAAGTGAAATGGGTGGATTTTGAATTGAAATGCTACGAATACAGTGAATCCTGCCTTATGATCTTCAATGAATCGTGGTTCTAACTGGGTCAGACAGAAAGGAAAAGTCAGGGAAAAGAAAAAGCAGTGGGAGTTTTGTCTACTTCAATGATATGTGGTGTAGGAACGACACTCAGAGTGACTGCAAGCAACCCAAATGCTGAAGTCCTTAGTCTGAGTCTAAGACCGTTTTTCCTGCCCCGGGAGTTTGGTAGCATTGGTGTCTGCTCAGTTTACGGGCAGTATCTCAAAGTGGGCAGCGAATCAGATAGCAGAATGCATCCAGACACTATTGAAGTGCACACCAAAGGCCCCGGTTTTCATCCCTGGGGCCAGTTACCAGCAATATATCAAATTTGTCACTCAGAACAGACCCCCACTGATATCCTGAACAGCGAAAACCGACTCTTCCCATCAGGCAGCCGATAGTGTCCCACAGTGCTGGTTGTAGACTGTTCTATTCTAGATAGATGGATCTTCCCTCACCCCATCTCCTTCCCCAACACAGTATCCTGCTTTTGCCTCCATTTATTTATACTGACTGATGCGTTTTTTATATGATGTATACGACGCTTCTATCCCAAGCTGCTGTTTGTTGCTGTTTTCAGGTCTTGTTTTTATGTCCTTGGTGCTACAGCTTTGATGTCCAAGTCAAATTTCCCTGAAGGGACAATAAAGTTCATCTCATCTTATCATACAAAGAAATACATATGCATGAGCAGTTTTCGCTGTGGAGTTTACTTCTGATGAATTTTCATTGTATTTAAATTTATTTTTTTTAGCTCTGGGGGGCAATTTCCCAGCTGTGTGTGATCACCGCAGCTAAATGAACGTAAAGGAAACATGTGGGTCGACTCTAGCGTGCAGTAGATTGAAAGCAGCATGACGAAGCCAGCCGCCGGTGTCCCACCTGGCCCTGTCGTGGCTGTTTGAAGGCCACGGCTAGCCTGCCGGTGTAGGAGCAGGACACTGCTACGGGACGCCCCGACACACACACGGCGCTGTTGTTGTCCTCCTCCTCGTTCAGCAGGGCCCAGGACTCCCAGCGATAGACCCGGTTGTCCTGCTTTCCCTCGCCGTCCCCCTCCTCTCCCTCCACGGCGCAGCGCCAGAACCGCACGCGAGAGTCGGAGCAGGTCGTGACGATCAGGTAGGGAGCGAGACACACCGGGTAGATGGAGGAGGAACTCAGGTGGCCTATGGGTAGGGAGGGAGAGGGAGGCGAGGACAAGAGAAAACTCGTTAATGCAGTGTTGCGACTGATGTTGGGCTCCGTCTGCATTTATTGTGTTTAACATTTTAACATTAATAAATCATTGCCACATTACTTTTGAGACATATTACTGTAAACAAATGAGATCATCACAGAGACGATTGGCAGCCTCTACCAGCCTCTAACCTGCATTTTCCATAGCGCTAAAAGGTCAGATTTTGTGGGAAATCTGCTGAACTGCTTTATACCACAAAACAGGAAGGGGGCGCTGTTCTTCCAGCACAAATGGAGCTAAAGCTTTCAGAGTTTCTCGCAATGGCAGATGATGGGATGAGTGAAAGGCCTGTGTAAAAATCTCTTGCAACATGTTTCAGTAAAGAAAAAAAAGGAGGGAAGGGAGCAGCAACATCCTCAGGGTTTATGGGAATGTGGTATTCATTTTGAGAAATACTACCACTAACAATACCACTGGTCTCATGTGTTTATGGCAATTACATAAAGGTAGCACAAGTAATTGGTCAATGATATATTGATGTTTACAAATGCTACACATAGCACCTTTAACTGGGTAGGAGTTTGTGTGAAGACGTGCATCCGTCCCTACCTGCAGAGGGGGTGGCCCTGGTGACCTCCACCCCGTGAGGCAGCTCAAGCCGCCTACTGTACACCAGCTTGGAGCTGAGGATGAGCTTGCTGGCTGACTGCAGGTTGGCCGTGGAGGCTGACCGGGGCAAGGGGCTGATGGGCGAGGTCTCTGGGGAGGAGTCAGCATTCATCACCTGATTGGGAACCATCAGCTGGCTCTGGAAGCTGTAATCTGGGACCGGGTCGTCTGAACACACAGAGACGGGTGACATTATGGCCAAAACGCCGCTCAATAGAGGCAGTTTGATCAAGATAAAGACATAGACCTTTACATTTCAATAACACTGCACACATGCTGTTAGTGTCTCCACATGCTAATATCCAGAAAACTTAACTGGTCATCCGTGCGTCTCCTACATACTCTACACTCACCCATGCAGGCCTGGACAGATTTGAGGTGCAGGTGCCACATTTGTAGGACCGAGTTCCTGTTGAGATCCTTCTCTATCACCACCAGGAAGAACTTCTCAGAGAACGGGGCCGAGTGGTACTCTGGAGGAGGATAAAGACATTCCCGCTCACAAATACTTACATGACGGTCCAATCATGACAAACATCACCAATTCATTCACATCATTCACTCGCTCATCTATTCAGAAAGTGTGCAGAGTAGTAGGAAATAGCCCTAGACAGAGTGATGATGGTTAAGCGTGCCCTACCCTCGGCGCAGGGGAAGGCAGACGTGTACACTTCTGGCTCTTCCTGTGGCTTGTAACCTAGAATGAAGTCCTCTTGGAACACATGCAGCAGCTGGGTGTTGGAGCCACACTGCACAAGGGAATCACAGTGGACAGGTTTACTTTGTCTATTTGTCAGAAGATGTCAGTATCTCAAGCTCTGACGCCTGTCCGGCATTGATCAGAGGTGGGGGTGAAAAGAGCAGAGCAGGTGCTGACCTGGTTGGTGATGACGTCCAGCTCTATGATACATCCAGGCCTGGCAGTGGACTGCTGGCTCACAATGTTGAACACCTCGCCCACCAGTTTCTAAACAGAGACACGCATACAAAAAAGGGTCAGCGATCCATTTAGCCTAGCCTACTGCTGTCGAGACCATTAGTGAGGTTAGAAAATATTAGATGTAATGTTGTGAAGATATAATATTAGATATAATGTTGATGTCTAAGTCTAGGTACAGGGTAGTACAGGTAACGGTGAGCTTTCCGCAGGTGTTGTGGACCTAACTCAACCAAAACATTTGTGAGGGGAGGATAACTGGATAACCCAGATGAAATTCACACTCTCACCAACCCCTCTATCAACTAATATCCAAGCTAAGTTTCTCTCCCAAAGTAGCACGAGAGCCATTTACATCAAATTATGTTCCTTGATAAATGATGAGCACTCAAATCAAAGATGATCACATCCCAAAGAGCAATAACTTTAGGCTGTTTGAGCTGTGTTTGATTAGTGTGTGTGTGTGTGTGTGTGTGTGTGTGTGTGTGTGTGTGTGTGTGTGCACTCACGGATGTCTCAGGATCTGAAAGCTCATCCAGTAGTTTTCTGGCATCGACCACAGCTTGATAGAGACGCAGGTTTTTGCCATCTGATGCCACAAAGCAGGCACTGGCACTGTTACAGTAGGTTCCTGAGAAACACAGCATACAGGGTTCACAACGTGCATCTTAGGTGCATATATACCTAAAAACAAATATATGCTAAATTGAAAAAAATGAAAATTGAAAAAGGAGCATATGTGCAACTTAATTAAAAGCAGGAATCAGCATTTTCAAATCTTTTCACATATGCTCAGAAATGTCTTTCTTGCACCTGTGTTCTAAGTAGGTGAGCTCAGATGATTCAGCATGAATGGCACTTTACCGTAGATTTAACCTCTCGCCAATTATTTACTCTTGACAAGAATATTTCTGCACATATCGGTCTCATAAAGTGCAGAGGTTAACCCTGACATCCGTGACAAAAAAAATCTATGGTGTGCGTGACCACAGGGCGCATGTGTGTTTACCGAGCACAGAGCTGGGCACGAGCGCCGGCAGCCAAGCCACATTGCTGAAGGCAGAGGTGTGGAGAGAATTGATGCGGGCCAGTTCAGAGACCCCTCCAGTGCAGGACAAGGGTCCGATGTGGTCCACCCTCCACAGGATCAGCTCGCTGTAGATGGCGTTGGGGTCGTGGAAGGTCCTAGTAGCTGCATTACGAAGTTGCTTCCTGGAAACGCACAAATAACAGTAGATTAGGACTCCTGGAGTGCGCAAAACAAAGTATTGTTAGTTGGGTTAAATAGCACGTATATCCTTTCCACCATGTGGTCTTCATCCATCTCTCCCCCCTCTCCATCCATGCCATACCTGAGAAGTCCCTTTGGCCGGGGGAGGGAAGGGGGCTGCTCTCCCTCCAGGCTGCCGGGGGCTGAGGGTGGGGTGAGCAGGGCGTTATGGTGGGAGGAGGTCAGCAGCAGTGGCAACACCGTGTGGCAGGCTTGGTCGTTCAGATGGAAACGGTGGCCACAGTACCGGAACTTGTGAGACACCGTCAGCACATTGGAGAAGGCAGAGCGCTCGGCGAACGTCACTGCCCACTGGGGACAGAGGGAGCCGAAGAAAATGTTATTGAGGGCTGAAAAGATGGCAAGGCATAATACACAAAAACACATTCGTTCATTAATATGGTTATGAAACGAACTAGTCGTGTAGGTATTTTAGTGGTTTCGGAGGACTACAAGTATACACCAAGTTTTTGGGAGATAGGCCCATTGGTAAACTTGATGCGGTGTGATGAGAACATAGACACTGAGGTTGCTTGCTCTGGTGCTCCATGCTAACACTGTAGCATACACTATGTAGAGTGATAGTAGGTGACTAGCATGATCTCAAAAGTGAGACCATGAGAATCCGGCAGCTCTAAAACAAAATTATATTTGGATAGGTGTTACACCAAATATAATGCACATTTTGTATCTACCAGCGACTATTTTCATTGGAAGTGAATGTGGCTGGCATTAGGAGACTGTGTACAGCTAAGACTCACTGTGCAGCGGATGGATACGTAGTCGCTCACCTGAAATAGTTCCAAAAGTGGAACCTGGCTAAATCAGCTATACATAATTTATGAATGGACAGGCCATTTACTACAAAGTGGATAATACTAGCCACCTACTATCGCTTAAGTGTATCCCTTGTTTGTCTTTTCTAGCAATCTGTCACCTGGTTGAGAGACCCGTCGACGTGCTTGGAGACCATCATGACAGCGGGGCCGATGCCGGGGAGGGGCGCGAGAGAGGGGCCCAGGGAGGGTGAGCCCAGGCCGGCTGAGGCGGAGGCAGAGTGGGGGACGCGGTGGGGCCTCCTCCCCTGCTCCCCTGCCCCGGGACTCTGCCCCTCCGACAAAGTGCAGGCGTACATCAGGATGTTTTTACTCAGCGAGTTGGCATCGCCCGTAGGAAACGCCACTGGAATACGAGAGGAGAAAGACACCTGGGGAAAAAAAGTTAACTATTGATGAACAAGTACAGATTCTCTACAGTCCCATGGCGCTATATACAACTAATTCAACGTGTCTTATTATAAAATGCCACAGTCTGTGTTGTCTTACGATGATTCACAACACAAAGAAAGACAGAAAGTCATGTAAATTCATTTGCCTTAGGAGAAGAGGATCATGGGATTTATGTGAACATTTGCAAATGAGGTATGACGAGTCATAGTTAAAGTTATATTTTCACAATAATGTACATTTTATTTCAATTCATTAGGTAGATACTGCTTAATAAAGAACACACGATTTGTAGAGAATAATTGTGTAAATCGTGATGAAGTTTGATAGCCCACGGTTTTAGAGGAGTCTTACATAAGGCCGGGGGAGTGCTGAGTCACCTTACATTTTGCACCAACTACAGCTACAGTACTGCCACAGCATGAATGAGTGAGCGAGGGACTCCGTCAGTGAGTGAGTGAGTGAGTGAGTGAGTGAGTGAGTGAGTGAGTGAGTGAGTGACTCAGTGAGCGAGCGTTGGCTTACACTCACCTGAACCTGTCTGAAGATGCCCTGGATGAACTCGTCCAAGTACTTGACATGCCAGACTAGGAAGGAGCCGTCCGCAGGGTGGATGGTGAACAGCATGTCCGGGCTCTTGTTCCACTCTAGGGTCAGCGTCTCCATCTTCCTCTCCAGCAACATGGAGGGCAAGGGCATGCTGGAGCTGGAGCCGGGCGACGAGGCCTTGGTGCTTCCCTGCTCCCCTGGCTCGCCCTCCTCGCCTTGCTCCGACGAGGCCTTGTCAGACATCTCGTCCAGGTCTAGAAAGCCAGAGGACAATGCGCTTTTTCACCATCATACTGTTTTAAGTTCATGTGTTGTAAGAAATCTGCGTCGGTCCGGTTGTGGGTCATACCAAAGTCAAACTTCATTGGGGAGCCCTCGGGGTCAAGGGGGTCCTCGGTCGTCTGGTCCAGCTGCTGTTCGGAGAGCTTGCGGAGCTGCAGCATGAAGAGGTCCATGGAGGAAGTGAAGCTGAGGTCCTTATTGTTGAGCCAGTGGACCACGAAGCCTCCCCCACCAGGAGCCGTCGTCTGGGCTGAACACTGCAGAGTCAGCCAGCACAGACGGGATGTCTGAGAGAGGGAGGAGGGAGGTAGGAGAAGGGAGGGATAGAGGGATGGATGGAAGGAGAAGAAGAGTGATTGCAACATTCCTCAGTCTTAGACCTGGGATCACACTTGCATTGAATGCGCTGCTCTGAAATTCATTTATTTGACCCTGTTTTATTGAGTTTTCATGATGAAAACATTTCATCAGTGCATCAAGATTTGCAACAGAAATGTATGTTGTAATAATTCAATCATTAATCAGGTCTAATGAGTTTCATCTCAAAATGATTGAAACACGGGATCCTTGCACTGAACTCCACACAGTTCGCAGCAACACAAATGCATCATGGGCTCAGTGTGATCCCAGCATCGGAGAGGAAGTCAATAACAGATTGGCCTCAGAGATGTGCTATGACTCATCTACAGATGTATGGCGGAAGACATACAGATCCAACAGAGGCAGCCTACCTGTGTTGGGGTTAATACTGGCTGAGATGTGGAAGTGACACAGGGCATTGGCGTGGTGTGCGATGTGGCGGTGTGTGTGTGTGTCCTGTGTGCCCAGTTGAGAGGGCATCAGCTCAGTGTGTGCCACCAGAGCAGAGGACCGTCGCCGGCCCCGGCGCAGATGCTTCAGGTGGTGGATCGACTGGTCAATCAAAACACAGCAGCGAGAGAGGGAGCAGGATCGTGTTATTCCTTTATCATAAACAGACTAGTGATTTCTGGTCGGGTCTGACTGTTAGGAAGTGTAGTACCTCCAGAGCGTGCTGGATCTTGTCCTTGTTGCCTCCCAGGCCAGGCAGGCTGGAGCTGTAGGAGTGTGTGTTCTCGGAGATCTGTCCCCCGAGCAGGCTGTCCTCGGGCAGCAGGGTCTCCGACCACAGCCGGCACACGCCGTCCTCACAGGACGTCAGCAACACGTTGCACACCGAACCCCTAGACAGACGAGAGGAGAATGCAAATGTGTTACAGGTGAAACTACTGTAGGGCTGATTCATCTCTACAATATTCTCTCATTTCTCACAGCTACATTTTGATTACATTCCAGCGTACAGACCTACTGGACTATTGCAGCACACCTCTAATGGCCTAACAGCTGATTTCCAAGACAAAGTGGGACAGGTACAGGTCAGCACAGAAGTATTTGCACTCCTGGAATATCTATAGTCTCAGTAAATACAACTTTGCATTGTATCAGTGAGGTTGTGTGGACGCTCTGGGTCATAATTCTCATATGTACACACATGCCTGCGGCAAGCCGACACCGCCAAGCAGTAATGTTTAAAACAAAACAATGAGTTGAACGACTGCACATGCAAAATTAATGAACTGACATAGTCAATGTACTTAATGATGCCAATAAATCATTACAGCCCTAGAGCAAAGTGCGTACGAGGTATGTGGACACACCTTCGATCAGTTATTGACCGCCTCGTGTACCTGCATGTGTGTATATATTCTTACTTGGGCATGTACTTGCTGGTCTTCCTCCAGGACATGCCGGTGACAGAGCGAGGGTGGGCCAGGTAAACAAAAGAGAAGTGAACAGGAGGGGGCTTCTTATCAGAGGGGTCCTGGACCACCACTGCAGATCGCCAGCCCGTGGTGGGATACCACACCTTGAGAAGGCAGTCATCCTGGGCACGCACACACACACACACACACACACACACACACACACACACACACAGTTATTGCTCACAAACTTTAACAGGGAACACACAATATACGTCAACACAAAATCAGTTGAACACTGGGTAGTTTTGGGGTTGGTTTACAGTATTATGTACCTTCCCAACAGTTGCAAAATACTCCCCATCGGGAGACCACTTGGCGATGTGAACAGATGCAGCAGTTCTGGGAGAAAGAAGACAGAAACACAGAGAACATTCACTTCTCACCTCACTCTCAAATACACACAAAGTCAACATCAGGACTGGATTAAAGACACATGGGCTGTTTGTCAGCAGAAAGCAGTCAATGTGATTGCATGGATGTTTGTGCGTGTTTTGTTGCTGGGAATTTCACAATTTTACTTCCCCATTCTGGTGACTTCCACCAGGAATGTATTTGTATTGTCAGCAGATAACAATCACTATCTCAGCGAAACTGATAGTCTCAGTTTCAAACATAATACACAGACCTACATGTGGGTCACTATAGTGCACACACCCCTTACACTACATGTAATAAACTTGGTCAAAGCAACTTTTTAAAGACTTGACACTTAAAAGAGAGAGAGAACGAGAGTAGAGAGGAAGCAGAGTCCTGCTCTACCACGGACTGTATTCCTGTGTACGCACAACTGTGTCTTTGAATTGACATAGCTCAGCCTGTTTCCAAAGGGGTGCTTCTTTCATATTTAAAATGGGCCTCCCTTTGGTTGTCAAAAATGTTTCAATTTGGTTATGTTAGCACTGCAACACTCAAGTTATGTGAGCATGCATTGGTAAAATAGAATAAAAAGGAACCTAAAAGTGACACTGTATTTTTAAAAAACGCATTGTAACGTACACAAAGACAAAAGGAACAGAGTTTGAAGACGTACTTGCACTGCCAGACACACTTCCAGTCATTGAGCACAGGGTGGGGCTTATCATCTGTCATCTGTCCATCTTCCTCCTCTATCAGGGCGTCCGTCAAAGGAGGAGCCCACAGCTGGAGGCGCTCGGTTGCTGCTAGGATGCGGTTTCCTGAGGACACGCGAGCACTGTGTGACACACTTTGCAACCCAAGTGCACTAGTACAGTACACAGAGCTACACACACACACACACACATATTGCAACTTGGATAATGCACACCAAACCAAAAGGAGGCGCAAGTAGGAGCTGTGTGTCGAGTGGGATTCAGTTAGTCAAGACAGTCGGTGAGTCAGTCGAACACAGAAAGCGTGGGCCTACCTTGGGGGTCCCAGGCCAGGTTGTAGGTGATGGCATCGAGGAAGAACTGTCCTGTCTTTTGCCACTGATAGTTAAGCTGCTGTTAGTGACAGGACATGACAGCAGGTCAACATCCACACGCGACAACACCATGCAATGTTATTTGCATACCAGTGTGATTAATCTAACTGGATACTTGATTGCAACCAAAATGTCCGATGCTCTGCAGCTTCATGCAGCGCATCGGACACAAGGAAAGAAAAATCCAAATGTGTTAGTGCTACTGCCTTTTGCACCATCACAGGTTCCTATACATAACCATAAATACTACTTATTCTACACTAATAACATTAAGAACCACATAGATGGATAGAACCAGATTTATCCTATAATACAAATCCATTCTCATATTCTGGTATTAAGTATGCAGTCACGGTCATTCATATAGACAGACAGAGGTTTTGCTCACCTTGTGACGTTTGTTTAGGTTGGTAGCGATTGGCTCAAAGATGCAGACTGTGTTTCCGTAGGACGCGGCGATCTAAAAATAAAGAGCTGTGTTCATCATCACAACATTACTCACCCCATCAGTGCTATTGCACAGTCATTCCCATAGGAGGGGGTGGGGGGGGTGGGGAAGGGTGCAGGAGAGCATGGACGGCAGATGTTGACGGAAGCGAGGAAATGGCTGCATTTTCCTTCCTTTGTATGTAATTGCTAATGTCTACTGAGTACATGGAAAAGTGGAATTGTGTGTGCATGTGCGTGTATGCGTGTGAATTCAGGTCTTACCCTGCCAAGCTGGTGGGAGCACTCCACACAGCCCACCTGTATGTTTCCATTCTGAGCTCCTGGGATAATCTGCACACACTCAAAGTCGCTGGCCAGGATCACGATGTCACAGCCTGAGCCATAGACCTGGAGAGACGGACAAGACAGGAGGGATGAGATCAGACGGCGCCACAATAACCAAATCAAACTGAACCAAGTTGAGCAACATTAATGAAAAATACATCGATACTCGAGTGTAATACTGGCCAATACTGAACCCCATTTATTAATATAATACTTCACAGCTGTCAGTGTGTTTCACATATCACACATTTCATATATCAATAAATCTGATCCTATATGTGTATATAGGATCAGATTATACATATAAACATATGTAAATATGTCATATATACATTACTAATAGCAGATACAATTCAATGAAACACAGAATTTGCAATCAGCTCATATTTTCTGCTTTGCAATAATGGATTAGAGCATCAGAGTAGGCTGCTTACCAACTTCCTCCTAAGAATGAACTCTAGTTGACAATACCGATTTGGTATAGTCGGTGTCGCTAGGATGATTTACAAGCTGAACCCCAGAGAGTGCGTGTGATCATCAAAATCAAAAAGTCTGCGATGAAACCGCCAAAGCATAGCATGGCAGTGAAACGACCCACGCGTTAGCCAGTTGTGGTGAAACTGCCATTCCCATAACATGGTAGCAAAACCAGTGAAACATTAGCAAAGTATTATAGGGAAAGAAGCTTAGAATTTATCTTCATGAACACAAACTAGCGTAGCACCAGAACCACAGAGATGTACACTGAGTGAACAAAACATTAGGGTGACCTGATCTTTCCATGAAACAGGATGACCAGGTGAATCCAGGTGAAAGCTGTCATTCGATTTCACCTGTTAAATCGATCTGCCCGATCATGAAGGGCAGATGGAGATGAAGGTGAGGAGGCATTAAGGGTTTTTAGTCCTCTTGACAATCACGGACATGGATTGTGCAGAATGGGGTGCAACTCAACGGTAGAAAGGTGGCCGTAATATTTTGTACACTCAGTATAGGAAGAGAGTTGGCAGGAATTACAAGCTTTGGGAACATTTGCAGTTCAACAGTGCGCAACTCAAAAATTCAAAAGATATCCACCATATCACAAAAGCAACAAGATAAGTAGCCCGAAACCTAAACCAGTCAAGAATACTCTCAATATTCAGAGAATGCCAGCGGACAAAAGAGATATTACGCAGACCAAGCTGACGTACTTCACGTCTCCACCTTGCACCCTCAACTCCAAAATGTTGCTGCTGAAATTGAAAGCTTTATTAGCACGGCAAGGCAAGCGCGACAAGCAAAGGATTCCACTCTACCAGAACGGTCCCCACCCAAATCCAATGCAAACCCCCCCTGGGCAGACCTGTGTTAGGATTTGGGTTATGGGTAAGTAGGGTAAGTTGATACAGTGGTGGCTGCTGACACGGTGACACATGTGCAGGGTGGCAGGGATGGCAGCAGAACCTGTGAGACAGTACAGTCAGCATGGCGGCTTATGTCGTCCATTATTCAGGAGAACAGGAGGAGAGGCTGGGAATCACTGTCACACAGGACGAGAGTACAGCCAGGGGTATTATATACATTGACAGCTGGGGATGAGATAGTGGCAGAGGGTCTCATGAACCAAACTGTAAACTATAAGAGAGACGAGAGGCGAGAGAGAGCGATGAAGAGGGGCGGTCCTTCCTTTACTACTACTGCGGCAGTCGCTCGCATTAACGGCTGGAATTAAAAGCGGTCACCGTCACGCACAGTCTAGGACTGCTCTGCACACCTTCTCTCTCTCTCCGTCCCTCTCACACACACACACACACACACACACACACACACACACACACAGAAGAGTATGGGATCGAGAGTCCATCCTACTATCTCTGTCTCTAATAGTATTGTTAGCCATGCTGGTAAGCGTGTGTGCATCTGCCTTGAAAACGATGACCTGTCAGCATGTCTTTTGTTTCCTTGTTTCGGGCTTATGTGTGTCCAGTATTTCTTTCATCGCACACACATACACACCCACACCCCACGCACACGCAGAAAACAACCTGTACTGCAGGCTGGCAAGACAAGTTAGGGCGATCTGTTCACTAATTAGGTAGAGCAGATGGCAGCATATCTTTCTTCATGGTAAACATTGACGGGACCTAACGCTAGAGATGACACACATTCATCACAAAACAATATCCAACTTTGGGAGGGGATTCTCTGCCTGATTGGATCATTTCTCTGTCCATTCTACATCTCCTGAATTTTGTTCTCTAATATTGATCTTTTTTTTTTTTAAACATTTTTTCATGGTGAAAAAGGCAGAACATCAACTTTGTTCTCTCCAATCTGGGCTAGTTTCTTAAGCTCCACGGTGGGGAACCTGTGTTTCATGCTTCAAAAAGCAGAGCCTGCAAGCTCCACTCCTATTCATTTTGGAAGACAGGCTCTTTGTATTAGTGATAGGAGCTACAGGAATACATTTGCACCTTGCTGTTTAGGAGGATTTTAAATTCTCTTTGAATAATGGAGAATGACCCTGAGGTAGGGAGACCGGTGTTTTTCAGGGTAAATCTATTTTAGATAGACTGGCCTGATCCTGCTTTTAAATCAGGCAAAAAAAGGAAAACATGGTGAATGCAGTCATCTGTGGTGAAAAGCGAGTAAAAAAAAGAGGAAGGGAGAGAGATCACTTCTGCCAAATGTCACTTATTCCCCATGCCTAATGCAATCACGCGAGCATGTTCCTCTGCCACAGCTGCTACCATGTGTAACACGTTCGTTTTAACCCCGCCACTGACGCCCTGGCTTAGCCTTACATTAAACTGCAGCTAGAATCCTTAGGTGTAACTCATTGAAAAACATGGTGTGATCAATGTTAGCCAGCAGTAACCTGGTCTGTGTTGATCAGCATCTACATGACATTTATACCTGGCACAGTCCAAAGCTTGTACTTTGTTCGTAGGGTTTATAGAGTGGTGCAGGGATGACGTATTTTGGTAGGCCAACCCAGAAGTTAGCATCGCCCTGGTTCCCTCGACAAAAAGCCAATGGGATTTTTGCATTGGATTTTGTATTATTGCAGCTCTGTGACAAACAAAAGTTTATGATCTTTTACACGTTGTGTTCAGCAAGATAATCTTCACAAATGAACACCACTTTTATGATTTTTGAAGCGTAAATGCAATCACCAGAAGTAAAAAGCTAACGTTAGGCTGTAAACAAACTACACAACGGTTGCATAACTTCAACGTCACCACCACTAAAAATACTATAAATTGATAAATTTACAAGTTGGAAAGTTTAAGTTAGAATAGTTTGGAAGAGCGCGAGTAGAAACACAACTAGAGGCTGTAAAGGCGGACTAGTGAGTAGATGAGTTTCTGTGTTCGGCGTGATGCCGTTTAATGTCCCCGACAACTTCTGTCGTCTCATTTAGCCACCTTTTTTTTAAGACACGTAAAGGCTTCAAAATTCACGAGTAGGGTTTTTACTGACGTATTTTATGTTGTAGAACAAAACGTGAAAACCTCTTAAGCTTGTGTTAACTACAGACCTTATTTCAGGCATCTAACCAAAAACCCATTCAAAAAAAACCATGGACTTCGAGACGAGGAAACTGGAAGTGAAAAACTGCTAACTCATTTCCTGGTTTTAGGACTCATTCCTGCAGCACTCTATAGTCATACCATATAAGCCTTGTTGTCCTCTATAGAATGACTGCAGTGAAGCAGCAGACACTAAGCCTCATACTTGCTCAACTACGAGTATGAACTGATGGTTGTTGTAGGTTAGCTAAGTGTGTTTGAGTGTGTGTGTGTGTGTGTGTGTGTGTGTGTGTGTGTGTGTGTGTGTGTCAGAGTCTGGCCCAGGAGCCCTAGGGGTCAGTGTGACTGTAACACCATTGGACATGATGTCCTAGTGTTCTTCAAATTCCCTCTCAGACACAGAAAGAAAACACCAGGCATAGAGACCGGGGCCTTGTGGCAATGTGCAAGGATTTAGTTCCATAGCCAGCTCTGTCCTATGCTGTTGAGTAGACATGACTCTAGGACCAAACCCTGCCTGTTTACATTGAAACAGCCTTGATCTGGGGTCAGCGTAGGGGGAAGGGGGACTCCTTTCCTCGATGAAACTCTCCTCTCAGCAAAATACAAAATGTTACGTCCTGGAGGAATGAAAAGGGGGTTGAAAGAAATGTCTGTGTTCCCGAACAACAAACCAAGGAACAAGCCAAGCCCAGATCCGGCAGCCATTAGGCAAGCTCACAGTGTTCTCAACATCAAGGAATGGCAGAGCGCAGTACTGTCGCTCAAGAATGTACTGTAAGCCTATGATGACAGAATTTAACTACACAGGCTATACTGCTTTTGGTATCGAGCAGAGTCATAGAGACTTCAGGGGTCTTGTTTTGGGGAGTGACATGCCACCTATCGCCTATGGAAATCATATCACAAAATGGGCCATGGTTTGTTTCCATCTTGACACTATTAGGACAAAATGGTTATTATTTCTAGGCTTTGGACCCTATAATGAAAGTGAAAATGACAGTTGCAAAAAATATTTTTGATATAATTGTGCCAATAGTGCATCTCATAAAGTAACTGCATATAGGTGTTTTCCTTATGGGAGATGATGAGAGATCATCCAACAATCAAAGCCATCACCATTTTCATCTTCTGCTCTCATTACAATTAACTGACTCGAGGTAGTACCTATAGGTAAACTCTATAATAGTGAATTCAACTGATCCATTTGAAACACCAGTGCCAGTGGCATCTGTTGTTTTGAACCTTTGCAGCACAAGAGGCTGTTTGCTTGGTCTGGCACCCAATTCTGTCCACCACCACATAAAACCCTGTAATATTATAGGTCTTCTCATGTCTCACTTACTAAATGGAATATTGACTGGCCTTCTAGGTCCTGTCACTTGGAGGCGCAAAGAGAAATGTTGGGAAGTTGCCAGACATAAGACAAAAAGAATATTTATAGACCATAGAGGTCAATCCATTACAGACACTGAAGTTGGTTCTAAAATTATTGCTTGATAAGCTTGTGGACTGATGAAGTTGCCTCATATAAACTGAGAGCTATAGTAATAACATAGGTGACATAGGTAATAGACATAGGTGACAAAATTAAAACAAGTTTATTCCATTTTGGTTACCCCGACATGACAGAAAATGACGCCACATGTATTAGAAAACATGTCATTTTCAACACCAAAACGCTGTCATCCAGCCCGCTAGCACATGTATCCATATATGGCTCTCTACGTCACGGCTGGCACAGCTGATGCTGGGATGACAAGCGAGCTAATGATGCGTGAGGCGAATTGACGCCAAATGTTAGCTCGTGCGGTCTACATAGAAAACACGGCTATTCGTGCATGGGTGGCGCGGCGTTTAGTCGTGCCCAATACACATTTAAGTAGTGAGGTGTAGTGCTAACATTTCGGCATGCGTTCCCGATAGAAAATATTTGTCAATGGTGTTATGACTGAGCAAAGGGATTCCCTTAAGTAACGCTACGAGATTCAGCTAAAGGTCATTTGAGTGGCTAACTGTCTTGGAACCAAATAAATATTATTGGGCAAAAGAATCAGCGGAGACAATAACCTTGAGCATCTACTTGCAGTTGTTAGCCGGTGAATGTCTGACTACCTGTCAAGGCGAATGAAAGAAGGGCTTGTTACAATAGTGCCAAATAGGAGACCTAGTAGTCCTATTCGTGAGTCTCTCAGCGGGTCCGCTATCACACTACCAGGCTAGTGCGTTAGCTAATACGTTAGCTCGCTAGCCAGCCCGTGTAGATGCAATACAGTGCTAGCTAGCTAACACCCCAGCTAGCTAGTCAGCCGTATTAGCTTTATCGGGTGTCACCGTGAACCAAATAATATCAAAATAAAACCTCACCGTGAATGGGGTGTCATTGACACTTCCCACCGAGTAGCAGCAATCTCCGGGGTTTACAGCTCCCGTCAGCACCTGATGTAGATGCATTTTCCTTATATTTCAGCAGCAGATGGATATTTTAATTATTTATAACGAGTCCACCCTCTCGGTTTCTCCATGTAGCAACTGCTGGGAATCCCATCAGTAATGTTAACGTTTTCCTCCACAAACGGTAGGGTTGCGGAGATTTTTTTCGACCGGTTTGAATATTATTTCGATCTGTCCAGTCATCTATTTAAATATATAAAACCGGCCGTCGGTCACCTCGCGTTGTCAATACCATCGCCAGGATTATTCGTAAGAGCCGAGGCAGCAGGATCTCTGCAGCGAACCTGACATGCGCGTTCACGATGTTATCTAGGCACGACTGCATGGCCATAGAGTTCCGCTTTCTAGATTGACAAATATAAATCCCTGCGTTTTTCTTGATGCTACACAGAAGAGGTTTCTGTGTAACAAAAAATAATTAAATGAAACACTTATTGCTATTCATGAGGATAATGTGAAATGTGCCATAACCAATTGTCATTTATGATGGACTTAGTGCTGTCTCTTCTAGTACTACCTATCTATGTTGACGACGCTCCAGTTTGTAGAGCGCGCGCCCCTCTGACGAAGCCTCCTGTGCGTTGATCATAGAGAGATGTGGGGTCTGGGGTTATGGCGGTCATAATCTGTTAATAAACCAAGAAACTGATTCGCTTGTCGAATGAGAGTAAATTATAGACATACGGCAGCCATGACATAAAAGTCTAGTATGAGAGACAGAGTTGGAGTGGCTGTACACCTTCACCACTTTTTAAGGCTCAGTCTGCAAAGTGTGGTTTGGGCTAGAGCACACCAAGCACCACCCACACAGCTGAAGATCTTAAAAGTGTCAAATATTTCAGTGAGACAAATGTGAGTGAGTGTTACAGTCACTGTATTAGCACACGAACAGCAAGCATATCAGTTTCCAACCTGGTGTCACTTGATTAGAATTATCATGATTGGGGAACAAACCATCATGACATATCACCCCAAATAGATGAATGTCATGGACAATGGCTGCTGAAAAACTGTAAAATGTGAGAGTGATGTGTTAGAACTAAAGCACCAGAAACGTGAAATACTGTGATGATGTCTACTACTGCTGGTCATTTCACAGAGCACCCAGTTAGTGAGTCAGCTAGACCTGGCTGAGGATCGTTGAATCTGCATCTATAGTCCTTTCACCGTGCCTCCTCGCCTTATCTTCTCCCCCTCATCCCGCTGATGAGATTAAATGCAGCAGGTCAACATCTTTTTATTTCTGCATTTTCTCTCTGGTTCCTCCCTTTGTTTACCCATCGTCACCCTCTGGTTCTTTGTTTCTAGATAAATGATGAGAGGACTGACATGGATCCATGGTGGCGATGATACAACCAAACATTGTGGCAGTGGCCTAGTTTGCGTTAAATCACACTGACATCATCAAACAGGACCTGCCTGCCAGCCGCCATGACACACCGGACAACCGAAAAGAAAATGGCGAGGCAGTCGCCCAGAGAGAAGGTGACACATACACATAAACAGTGTCAACAACAATGGCGTGGCATAGTCATCACGTCGCGTGTGTAATACTGTTCTGTCTGTCCAATAAGCATTTGGTGACCAGCCTTTCTTTGGAGTGCACGTGTCAAACTTTACAGCTGTTCTGTAATATGATCACAAACTGGCGCCGTTGACTGACGCATAGTGACAGGCCCTGCATAGGAAAGCGCTGCCTGTGTGTATCGGGGGAACCGTGTAATAGAATTAAAGGTAGGCTAATAATATCAAGACAATTTTCACAACAACTTTTGAGAAATGAATATCATAGAAAACCTTGACCATTGAGAAAGACCAGGGTAACGCAGCTCTATGTCTAACATTGCTGAAGCGGTAGAAGCGGGAGGTCGCTGCAACATCCCTGGAAATATCAGTGGAACTATGTAGAATTACATAGTACAGATAACTATCCAGTGAATATAAAATCAGAGGAATCTTGCCACAGATCTTCCCATCTCAGCTTCTTTGTCTTTGCGTCATTTTAAAGGCCATGCTGTTGTGAGGGCCTGCGACTCTCGGTGCATCTCTCCTGCCTAAAGTCTACGTCTAGAGACAGATCTCTCTAACTGGAATAAAAAAAAGCTCGGTAGCGTCTCAATGGTTTCAAGGCAGTTTCAACTCCTCACCCTGCTCCATCAGCCCAGACATTAAAAAAATTGGACAGGTTCAAGCAAATTCCCAGGACGTATATTCACGTGTGGCTGTGCTTACTTATTATTCTCGAGATGACGGAGGGAAGGGGATAACATGCACTTCAGCTGATTAAGATGCACCGTGGGATTCGTCTCTCAAGTAGCAGAGGTAGTGTGCATCTGGCCAAGAGTGATGAGATCGCTGCCGAGAGAAGAGTCAGCCCTAAGGAAGTCTATATAAGGACATGCCATTGCCATCTCAGACAACGCATGGAGAAAATGGAGCAGGTGCAAACGTAGCATTTAGAGCAGGAAAGAAGATCATGTGAGACGGGAGGAAGAGCATGTTTCTGGATGCATACATCTGCACATGCACAGATTGTGTGTGTGTGTGTGTGTGTGTGTGTGTGATGGCGGACACCGAGTGTGAGTAACGGCTACATATGGGACGAGACTGCAGGGCTGTTTGTAGTTGCAGGAGGGTTAGAGGAAGGTTGATGCAGTGTTTGTAGCCTCTGCGGTGCCATCGGGAGACAGAGCTCTGATCTACAGAGAGCAGAATTAAATGCATTATAGATTTTCTCATTTCATGGATGGCTGCTAGCTGGAGGGGGTTTCCGGCCTGGCCCCCGAGGTACAAGACGCTCTGCTCCCCAGGACAGAAATGTAATGGAGCTTCCTCTCATTTCTCAATAAATAAAAGAATGCATACTATTTTCAAAAATGTCATTTTCATGAAGTAAACCACGACAGAAACAGTTCATGCTGCTCGGCGTGCCTTTAGCAAACGGCTCTTATGTATTGATGTGTTTTGGGAGCTGCTGCTGTTTTAAAGGAAATGGGCCCTAACCAGCAGGGGGCCACTTAACAGACGAAAGAACTGTTTGCATTATTCATTGATCTATGAAAATATTGCAGTTCTGATCATAATATAGAGGGCTGTGTATAATTGACAAAATACAGGTATTAAGATGTTGTTAGTGGAGCCCCGGGAGAGCAACCCTATCAGTTGGAGGTCGCTTTAAGAACAGGCTCCCAGACATTTGCTTCTAGTCTCTATAGAAAGCTACAACGACTGCAGTGGCAGCGATAAGAGATCCAAATATTCCTCATGTCTTTTGGGGTAGGAACACGATCAGGTGGTGTCTTCATCACAGGCTCTTTGATCGTTTATTAAAGTAATAACCTACTCTAGTAACAATTTGTTGAGCTGAAAACAAAACGGAGGAACTACTAGTGTGATGCATGAGCAAACTGCATGATGGCTTACAGATCTTTTTATTATTATTATTATTATTATTATTATTATTATACATTTAGGAAAGAGAGGAGGTGTGTCATGCCAGTGATGGAAACATACCACATACCACCTCACTCATGTGTGGTGGTATGTGGTTGGGTTGTGATGCTCACCCAGCCACCTCTTGAGGAGTTGCCAAGGTCCTTCAAGGAGAGAGAATGAGAGAGTCAGGGAACAGGCCGTTCATTCAAGCGTCCATTCACCCACCCTTTTCAGGAGCAGATGTGCTGTAAATGCCTCTAGTTTCAGATCAAGTGATGTGTGCTCTCCCTCTCTCTCTCTCTCTCTCTCTCTCTCTCTCTCTCTCTCTCTCTTTCTCTCTCTCGCTCTCTCTCTCATATCTCACTACCGTTTCATGCAGCTGTGTGACTGTGCTCTATTCTAGCAAGTGTAACACAGAGATATGCTAGAGGAAGCACTTCCTGCCCCCCTACTGCCTGTTAGTATTTAGATGGAGTATGAATAAGATATATAAATTGACCCTGCATCTATTTATTACTACAACTGCTTCTTCTTCTTCTTCTTCTTCTTCTTCTTCTTCTTCTTCTTCTTCTTCTTCTTCTTCTTCTTCTTCTTCTTCTTCAGCTTCTTCTTCTTCTTATTATCAGTAGTAATCTTTATATAGCCCTTTTCAAAACAGTGTTAGAAAGTGCATTACTGTCAATAGGGATAAGAAGACAGGAGTCTATAAAAACAAAACGCTCATACAGTTTATTGACGTGTAAAGGTTAAACTTTTTAAAAGGCTATAATGACACTTTACCAGCTGTGGATGTGTGTAATCCAGACTGAAACCTGTTGTAAAGGTTCAAGGTCTACTTCCTGTGGAGGCCAATGAACTTATTTGGCTCATGTATGAAAGAATATACCGCCGTGATGGTGTCACTGCAATAAGGCAGTGGAGACGTTCTGGGTCACATGGTCGGGTTTACTGCATGTAAATGTTTTGTACCCATTAAATATTGCTTCACGGTGCTAATTGAACACTTTTATGTCTCTGAAGTCGTACAGAACAGGTTGATCATTTTAAATGAAAGACCCCGAGACGGATGGGACCCAAGAGCCATTTTTAAAATGATTTAATTATAGTCCACGCAGGGTGATAGATGAGACATGAAGCATCCATCACAGGCCATCTGACGAGGGACAGGCGGCCATCTTGACATCAAACCAGCAAGAGGAATGGTTTCCAGCTCCCGTTGTGCTGCGGAGTTCAGGGGTGTCTTGAGATTTTGAGAAGATAAATGGCCAAAAAAATATGTGATCCGGTCATCTAGACAATTTGGGCTTTGACCAGCAGCTCTTTTTATTGCACCCCCCTATCTTATTTGATGATTCAAGGCTTTATGTGGGGGAGTTTTATAACATGAAGCATTATTAAGACGTGCCTTGGAAGGTTGAGAACCTGCACTACGGCCCCTCTCCTCTCCTGCCTCAGGTATTTGGTAACAGCACAATTTACTAAGACAAAAAACTGTAGGGCCTCTGAGGGTGGATGATTGTCTTTTTCATTCCTGAACCAAAAAAAAATAACACCCTACCATTTGCGATTCTCATAACACACAGGCTTATTTCCTCTTATCAGTAGGTGCCTTCTCACAGTGATTCAGTGTGATTCCCACTCCTCGCCCCTCTGGCCTCAGAGTCTTTCTGTTTGATTTTCGCAGGCCTATTTCTACCTCCCACACCTGCTCATGCACTATTATAATTCTCGTCCTCTCTCTGTCTTTCCACCTCTCTCTCTCTCTCTCTCTCTCTCTTCCACTATCTTTATCTCACACACACACACACACACACACACACACACACACACACACACTCCCAATCCCGCTCTGACTCTCAGAGATTTCTGTGTCTGCAGAGATACTGAAGATTGATGACAGCTATTCCGGAGCCTCGCCTCTGTCTCTGACACTGTTCCTTCTTCCCCTCCTCTCTCGCTCTCCAGTCTCGCCGCCTTCCCCTCCTCTTCCCTCTCTGAAGAAGGTCAGCCTCTCTTACTGTGGTTAAACTAGTCCATTCGTCTCTCCTCCCCTCCTGTCCAGCCAGCCTTGGGCTGACTAATGAATCACTCACACCTGCATTTGTTTCCGGGATGATTCACTGCCACTGCTGATGCGTGTGTGAATTATTTCCTAACCTATTCAGGGGTTCTGAATCCTATTCGGTTTTGTCCCTGTGCACATACATGCAGTATAATCGTGTTTTGTGTGCTTAGGTGTGTGTGTGTGTGTGTGTGTGGTGAGGTTTGCTCCGTCCCTATTGTGCTGTAACAGGATTACCTGTTTTTTCATCTCCACATTATTGAGGTTCATTGTGTTTCTCTATCACATTCATATTCCAGCTGTCTACTAATCCCTCCCATCTTTCAGGTGCTGTATTCATGATGTGTGTTGTGTGTGTGTGTGTGTGTGTGTGTGCGTGCGTGCATGTGTGTGGGTATTTGTGTTTGTGAATTAGCGTGCTTTTATATTGTAATATGTGTGTATTTTGCAACTGCATGTGTATATGAGTGCTATGTGTTTATGGACATTTGTCAGAGGGACTTTTGTGTTTCAGTTCCTCCATGCAAAAGTATACGGGAAGAGGAACAGATGGTGGGCGTGATCACACACACACACACACACACATTATCAGACCCTCCCAAAGCTTATAATCTCAGCTGAGTTGCAACAGGTTAGTGAATGGAGAGAGAGAGAGATGCTGAGGGCTTCATTGGTTTAGGCTGTATGTTGCGTGCCGTTTGTGTTTGTCTGTACACACCTACACAGACCTTGAGTACAGGAAATTGACAGAATTAGAGGGGATTAGCAGACAGCTACAATATGAATGTACAGTGGGGTCCACAAGTCTGAATTCACTACCAAGAACTGTTTGTTTTCATTTATCTTCTGGATAAATCCGTATCACCAGTCAGCTCAGTGTAGTGCCGAGGCCTGCTTCAGCATGTGTCAGGGACTATATCTGAGCATCTGGTTTACTAAACAGGCATAATGAGCAAAAAAAGGAAAGAAACAAGATATGTGATACGTTTTTCACATATATATATATATATATATATACATGCAGGTAGGGACAGTGAAACCTATGATGAAAACAGCCATGGATGTCACCGGACCTCATCGCATCCACAGGTATAGAGCATGCCGGCCTAGCCTACAAATTCACGTGCCAAATTTTCTTTTTTATAAAGTCAAACCTTTGTTTGTGTGACGCACCCAAAATGTGTGGTCACATTGTCTGTTTATTTTCTTTAATTTGTGTAACTTCTGGAGTTATGTTGTCTTTTATCTGCTGATAATTATACATCAGTCCTCCTAAGAGTCTGCTGTTAACTGGTGCTAATACTTACTGCAAATACTGGCTAAAGACTATAAACTAGTGCTGAAATAGTCATAAATCCTATGTATACCTGCCAACTCCCAGTGGTTAAACTGTGAGCCTACCTGGTGGGAAACCAGGATTACCACCCAGGGATGACAGGATAGGCAGCAGATGATCAGACTTGACAAATCTTGCTATTTTAGCCCATGTTGCTAGGGTGTTCATAATTAATGGGTTCTCTTTTGCAGCAGAGGGAACATCAGGCAATTTTCTTTTACCTAGGAGGTTAACACAAATTGCACAACTGTAAATTGCACTAAGTTATTATTCCTTGCACTACTTGTATTGTATTATGAGGATCTTTTTTATCCAGTTTGTTGCCCTTAAATGTGTTTATTGTATAATGCTCTGTGCCTCTCTCTTGCTTTGTACTGCTGCATAACTGCAATTTCCCCTCGGGGACAATAAAGAGCCATCTACTATCTACTACTGTATCTAACGGGAGAAAACACCTTGCAAATTTCTGTTTCAGTTTCCACAAATGTTGAGTCAGGCGGTTTGTTGACCCAGTCCAATAATTCTAGCCTGTACAGACCATGTGTAGTGTTTTATGTTCGGGAGGGCCCATCCACAGCTCTCTCCCTCAGTGGCTGCAGTGTTTCAAACTTTACTTTAGGTTTTTTACCAGCTATATGAAATTAGATATAGCCCTATTGATTTCCTTTATGTCATAGTGGTGAAGAATATAGAGGATATAGAGGATATAAAAGTCTTGGGAGAAAGATCATTTTGGTGAGGTTAATCCTACCAAGGAAGGATACTGGTAGGGTTGTCCAACGTGTCATATTTCCTCTCAAGTGTGACAATAAGGGTTTGAAGTTGGTGGAGTACAACTGTCAAACTTTGGGGGTTACATAAATTCCTAAGTATGTAAGGGGAATGGTCCTGAGATGGCCTGGTGTCTCAGTGGCATTATCTCTGACTTGTTTACTTTATATGACATCCCCCAAAAAAGTCAATGCCCCATCGCTCAGAGGGCCCTGCGGCCGATCTACACGGTCACGGCTTTTCTCTGTCCTGGCCCCGCAGTGGTGGAATGAACTCCCCACTGATGTCAGGACAGCAGAGTCGCTGCCCATCTTTCGCCGCAGGCTGAAAACCCACCTCTTCAGGAGACACTACCCTGACCCTTCCTCCTAGCCTTGACTACTTGTTGTCACTTACGTGCCTGAGCTCTTGTTCACTGGCTCTTGGATACACTTGGATACACTTATTTGTCTTAGCTCTTGTTTACTGGCTCTTGAATACACTTATTTGTCTTAGCTCTTGTTTTATTCGATTCTCTATTTGTCTCATTTGTTAAGATAAGTAGGTTGCTAACTTATTGCACTCTTACATTAACACTAGTTATGCTCTCAGTTGCTTGTTTAGGAAGGAAATGCACTTATGATTTCTGGTGACTAGTAGTTTCCTTACCTACCTTTGTTGAATGCACTTATTGTAAGTCGCTTTGGATAAAAGCGTCTGCTAAATGACTGTAATGTAATGTAATGTATATCCAGAGATTCCTCCAAACAGCTTAACACCATTTGCATTGGTTCAGTTATAGTCAATAAGATGTCATCAGCATAGAGCATAACCAATGTTCAGAATTGCTAAATATGACATCTGAGTAACAGTAATCGAAAATGTTGAACAAATATTTTGCTAGTGTGGCAACTTACCCCAAACAAAGCAAGGAGATTTAATACTTGCAAACTTGATTTCTCTGTTACTTAAATTTTATCCTTCCACATAAAATTGCGTTTTGAATTTGAAACTTGAAACTTAATACCACAGTAAAAAGTCAATGGGTACATCTTATACAAGGCGCTGTATAAGATGGGCCTTGGTCCATTGACTTATATTGAGTTGGATGGAGTTTCAAGTTGTTCTGCAGCCGTCCAGTAGAGGGCAATAGAGGGACCATCTTGCTCAAGACTTCACACTAGAAGTTAGATACTAGATACTAGATACTAGTTCATACTAGAAGTTAGCACCCCAGCATGTCCACGATTCCTCATCTTTGAAAAAATGTTGTATAGATCTTTGTGACATTAGGTGAGAGAAAAAAAAAATGCATTGGACAAACACGACTGCATTGTATCTTGGGTCTGCAACTGCAGCCCCCTGGTCTGGTGTTTTTGTAATGTAACAAGTAAGCCAGGAGAGGGCACTGTGACTCTGTTGACTGGTCACGGCTCACCTAGGTGACTGTTTCAGCACAGAGCATGAGCGAGTGAATGAGATGCAGAGGCAGCTACAAGGGTCCCTGCTCTACACAGTTTTGGTATAAGAGTAAATCACACAGAGGGCGTGTGTTGCTTCCTAACCTGGGACTGTGGGTCAGCGCAATAGTCTATACCGGTAGTAGGAGTTTAAACCTGTGTGAGTGTATATGTGAACGTGTTGTATGTCTGTGCATTCATACCTGCGTACAGCTGTCCGTGTGTGCATGTATGTGAGCAAGTTAAGTGTGCCTTTTTCTGGCGTGAGCAGACGGGTGAACCACAGGACTGTAAGATGGCCTACAGAGCAGGAGGAAATGGCTCTACCACAGGGTGCTACTGCTGCTGCTGGGCAGGTCTGCCCCTCCCACTGCCCTGCTTACATACAGCTCGGCTGGCTCAACAACCCACGGAGAGATTATCAGGATTATATCATGACACAGACATACACATCAAACACGGTAATTGAAATAACGGAGAACAGACAATTCAAAATTAGGAAAGCAACCACACAAAGAGAGTGCTTACTCACTGGCACAGAATGCGGTATCAAGCTGGGTAGCAAATAGGCCTCAGTATATTGTTGTTGCACAAAGAAGAAGAAAAAAAATGGTCAAATGTACTGTGTTTGATGACAGAGTTCAAACATTCAAACAAAGACAGTATTTGAATCCATCCATGGAGACACAATAGGAGAGGACTGGCATTCATTTAAGATTAATACCTGTACATGTTTGAGATAACTATAAATGTGCTACATTGTGAAGAGCATTTGAAAGAAATGACTTTAGAGTTAGGAAGTGTATCCAGGTGTTTTTTTTAGAAATGGAGATTAGATATGAGAAAGGAGACTGCACTGAATGGAGAGTGGGCTTTATGAATAGAGTAGAGCCTGTTTTAAAAGCAGACTGTTGTAAATGATTCTGTCTCTGTGTGTCTTTGTGCTCTGGGCTGATCATTAATCTGAACTATCAGGGCTGGTACAATGTTTTTAAAGAAGATAGGTGTGTGTGTGTGTGTGTGTGTGTGTGTGTGTGTGTGTGTGTGTGTGTGTGAGAGAGAGAAGCTTTAGCCCTTTAAAAGACCTTGAGTTTGATGGTTATGTCATACCGCACTTATAAATCTTCAAGGAAGCACCTATAGACCTCTTATCTCAGCTCAGGAGACTATGAAGTCAGTGAAGAAAGGAGACCAAATAAAGGGACCAGTAACAGTTCAGTGAGGTGGAGAAATGGTGGAGACTATTGCATACCTGCTCAAAACAGCTCCGATAGGTAGGAGAGGAGAGGAAGCTCTGCTGGGATCCGACCCCAGGCTGATCACTCGCCCATCTCTAGGCAAACAACATCAGGATTTTGTTATGAACCCTTCTTCATTATAACCTCATTCAGTTTGCAATACCGACGCATCGTGCTTGGTGGGATTGAGAGGTTGAAAAAGTCAGGATTATTCATTTCCCCTGACAGATGATGATATGCACCGAGGACACCCAGCGAGCACATCATAGCAGATCTTGTCACTCAGCTGACTCAGCCATGTCAGATTTATGTTTCCTCAATTCTCTATAGATCTTGCTATTATGCCAACTGGTTGCACGTTTCCTCAGTGGTTATTAGTGACATTAGTACATATGAAGGGTTTCATTCCAAAATGCTATAGATCAGTTTTGAGGGGAAAAAAACAAAAAAACAGCTTGTTGTGCAATACTCAATATTTCTAAAATACTGATGATTACATTGTTTATAATGTCACTATGATATAAATAATATTTACTTTTACTAATAGTTTTACTTTCAGGCTGGCAATCATTTTCATGAGACGGTGTCACATTTCTGTATTGATGGAGATCTCAGTTTGGAATGGAGATGTTCATTCACCAACCAGCAGGGGGTAGTAGAGACCGGGGAAAAACACTCGGCAGCAAACAACTTCAAGTGCCATTTTAGATCCAACTAATACTACGTACACCTCTCATCTCTCCCTAAAGCAGAATGGGTTAATGGCAACAGTACAAATAGTCACATTTCAACACCACTGAGACACTCTTCTACTTTTGTGTAGAAGTAGTAGAGTGCTTTGTTTTGTGTGTGTTTTACCATCCCATCATAGGCTGCTGTATTGATCTCCCCCCTACAGATTGTATTAACCCCCCCAAAACAGACACACACACACACACACACACACACACACACACACACACACACACACACACACACACACACACTCAAGACAACACAATGAGTTAGTCTTGTAAATCAACCAAACATGGAGAGCGATGCACAAAAGCAGACAGAGACCGACGAGGGAGAAATCCGGCAACCCATGAAGCTTTGTTTTCTACGTGCTCCTCACGTGTAGTGAAGTACACCGGCATGATCGTCCGTGCGTGATGGTTTTCCTGCCGGTGATATACGGGAGAGGGATTCAGCCGCCCCAGCCTGGCCTCCACCCGGCCAAATATCACTCCTCTCCTCTGAATGGACTCCTGTCAAACAACTGGAGATGCCCACAAGTTTATATATATATGTGTGTGTGTGTGTGTGTGTATGCGTTTTGCGTGATGCCACGAGGATCCAGATGGGCATGTTAACAAGAACACATTGACACAGCGATGCCCTGTCAGGGTCTGGCAGCCGTGTGTTTCTGTGATTAGATTGTGCTGTTATGTGATCCCTTCCATAATCACCTCATGAACGCCTCCCACTCTCACCAGCTCCCCGGCTCTTCTTCTTCTCTCCTCCTTCCTCTTTTCGGTCCCCGCATCTCTCTTTTCTTTTCCCCCACTGGCTCGCCCTCTTCTTAATGTAGTGCATCCCCCCCCACCACAACCTCCCAACCGCCCCCCCCCCCCCCCCAATGTGGCATGTAGTTGCACCTGGCCTATAAGAATGAGCAATGAGTGAGAGGAAACCTGCAAAGCGTGTAGTGTGGCTCAGGGCACACGGTAGCCATTACGGGGCTAAAGCACCGCCGGCGTGCTTGATGAGGGAGAACAATGGAGCCTCGCCCCGGGACACTCCATTAAACTCCTCCTGTTTGTCTTTCTGTCTCTAACCCGTGTACACACACACACACACACACACACACACACACACACACACACACACACACTCACACACATTCCAATTCCACACAGGTCTCTGGCGTGCGCTCTCCTCTACATGACCAAAGGCCATTTCTTTCAGCTCATCTTCTAGCATGACCCATCGCCTTGACGACTCTCACCGTTAGCAACAGCATGCTTCTCCCCCCCCACCTCCGGCATCACTCCACCCTAATGCTCTTTTCTCAGCCCTCTTTTCTTTTTTTTTTCTCCACCTCCTCATAAACACCTCTCAAACAGCAACCTTCCTTAATCTGGGCGAGAGAAACAGCCTTAAGCTATTTGAGGTCATCACGGGTCAAATCGAGCAAAGCTGCCAAGGATGGCGAAGACTTGAGTTACAAAGAAAGAAACAGTGAAAAGCGGGGGAAGCCTTTACGCCGGGCCGCGGTGTTCGACTGTACTCGTAAACCATATACGACTGACAAAAAAAAAAAAAAAAAAAAAAAAAAAAAAATCAATGAGCTTCTGAGAAAAGCCTCTTGGAGTTGGAGAAGGATCACTTTTCATAGTTGCAGATATTGATCACGACCGATGCTTGTTTGCAAACAGCACAGCCCAACCTTGCTTAATGCAGCTGTTTCCTCATTACACCGACTATATCATTTTTCAGCAACGTGTTTCCCACACTTTGTCTGAATGAGAAACGAGACCACGGTTTTTGAATACTCTAAAACTATTCAAAAACCTTGCAAGGGAAATGACCCGGCGGGGGGGTTGAACACCCATCTCATCGCCGTGTTATGACTCATCCCCGGTAATTAGCCTGCTAATGGGTTAATAAAAGTCTTCCGGTCCTACATCGGAGTTGAAATACGACAAAATACTTTTTTAACGAGGATGTACTAGCGTTATTGCTTTTTATTGGACTCATCTTTCATTGAAAAACTTTTAGCGAGAGAACTTTTCAACATGATGTATATCTCTCCTCCGCGATGAAATAACTGAGATCAACCGCGGGGTAATCGTAGCTTGTAATTTGACACTGTGAATTGATGGGAAAACCTGAACTGAGATAGTGAGGGAGCATCTCGACTCCTCTGGTCTCCAGTTACTCCCTCAGTAGTCAACACAAAACCTCATCTTGACAGCATCACACAGGGATTTAATGTTTGCTTTCATCAGAGTATTTTTTACATTCTGTGCCTATACTTGTGTGCTGGCCTTGATATATAAAAAAAAAAGTCATAAAATGATGTGTTGCAGCTCAGAGGTGACAGAGATTCCTGTCAGAAAAGAAAAAAGATGATGATCCCCCCTCCCGGCCTGGCGGCAGAAACGGATCTAATCCTCGAAACGCATCAACGTATATTCAAATGTGTCCCGGAACAGATGAGCCTTGAAAGCTGAAATAAATTCATATTTCAATGTGCCGGACAGCTAATATTCTCCGCGAGGTGTCATCCCTCGATGTGACGCTCGTGCATTTGTGATCTTAACAGCATTTGGCGTGCAGAAATGACTTTTCATGAAAATCAATGAGGGTCCGCGCGGAGTAGAAAGTAACATATCCTGGACCTGGAATAAACCGGGGCCGGCAGAAAAATGCGTTTTCTTTGTGTTGTTAATCATCATCAGATGGGTGTATTGATTTGATGTGGGAACAGTGTGTGTGTGTGTGTGTGTGTGCACTCACTGTGGGATTGTGCATTATGTGTGTGTGTGTGTGTGTGTGTGTGATATGGAGATAGGCTTGTGCTCTGCTTGTCTATAGAGCTGAGAGAGCTGGGGAACAGCAGAGGACATCAGAGGACATCAGTGTGTGTGTTGTGCAGGGGCCTTATCATCGCGCCGCGTAACATCTAACCATCAACACGACAGCGATTTGAACAAAATTACACAAGCCGCTATAAGACGTTTCCATCCCTCTCAAACCGGTTAAGTGTGAGGAGCTGTAGACGCCGCGAGTCTACGCGAGAGTAAACACGTTGAGAAATGCACGAGCCGAACACGGCCGACAGCTAAATGTTCCTCCTTTGACTCTCGCTGCACTTGATGTTAAATCATGAAAATACATGATGCAACGTCTGACCACTGCTTGGCAATAAAAACCACAAGAAAAGAGTGGAGGTAACTATCTCTCTCTCTCTCTCACACACTCTCTCCCTCCCCTCCCCTCTCTCTCTCTCTCTCTCTCTCTCTCTCTCTCTCACCCTCCTAAATCTAAATAATTCTCTATCATGAGTGCACCTGAGTAAGGATGGTGTTGCTTTGGTGGTTGCCCCGGCTCGACTCGGGAGTGCCTCTCTCTGCTTATGAAATATTAAGTCCAGGTTAAGAGCGGGCAGAACCATTGATCCTGACCAAGGGGGCTTCGAGGGGTGTGCAGGCATTTAAAGGCAGCGCTGCCGGGAAAAAAAAGCGTGACATGACAGGCGTGTTAGCAAAGGGTTCCACATAAAAGGACACAGTGAAATTTGCATTGTAAAAAAAAAAAAGTGTGAGTCTCCAAACCCCTCTGTGTGTGTGTGTGTGTGTGTGTGTGTGTGTGTGTGTGTGTGTGTGTTGAGGAGAGGCGAGGAGGGTCAGAGAAGTGCCCCCTCAGCATCTGCTTGCTCAACAGCCACTCTGGCCTCTAATGAGGGTCTCCACCACAGAGCTCCCTTCACACCCCTGTTGAACACGTAACAAATGGCGGAGCGGCCTCAGCTTTTGGGGGATCGCCTCTTTGATATCGTTTTTTGTTTTTTTTCGGTGGGAAAAGGGAAAGAGGTGGGAAGGGAGAATAATTCATCCTTGGTTGTGACTCAAGCTAACGTGGCTAGCTAGCGATGCACAACGCAAGTCCGCCCCCAAATTGCCACTATAGCAAGTCATTCAGTCATTTCTGGTTTGGACCGCAGCACGCGAGTTCGATGTTCGCCAATCCTGGTGTGATGGAGCCCCGAGTGTGAGGATATTCTGCAGTATTTTCACAAGGTTTCGATAGCTGCAATTAGCTCATTATTTTCCCAGTTCCCCCCCAAAAGAGCAGAGTAAGTTTATGCTTCTCAATAACTGTAATGAAATGTGCGTCTGGTGGTTTAACTAGAGCGCTCAGAGCAACGTCTTCTTACAAGATCCAACTTGTTTACTCATAATCACACACACACACACACACAGTTTGAGATTGAATATGACTCTTGTTTCTGGGTGAGAGTCTAAGTGAGAAACCAAGTCCACCAAGTTCACAGTGTTTGTGAATGTGACAGTGAGTGTGAGTTCACTTCCAGGTTGGAGTCTGAGATGTGGAGGATATGAGTGTGTGTGTGTGTGTGTGTGTGTTGTAGTGGATGTGGAAGCTGATGGGGAACATCCATGTTTCAGTTAGAGTGTGTGTGAATCACCCTCTCTTGTTCTTCCTCCCTCTGCATCACTCTATCTCTCTTTCTCCGAACGCACTCACACCAGTCTATACACACATGTGCACGTGTGTCCACACATTCATGCATACACATATATACACACACACACACAACCCCAAAGGAGGCTATCAGCCAGAAATGTTTTATTGTGTTTTTCCTCCCTAATCGAAACCATCTGGTAATTGTAAAGACTTTTACTGGCACCAGAGTGGAGTGGCTTGGAGAGAATTTACAACTTTGTGCATTTGACATGGTTAAATAAACTAGGGCTGAGCTGCAAGCTGCAGCCTGCTGGGTAAATGATGACTGCAGGCTATTCTTAGATGGGTTAGGAAACAGTCATTTTTATGGCGGGGGGGGGGGGACGTCTCAGCTGCAGAAACAGAGTAGGTCAGGGTGACCGGGGTGACTGTGGCAGAACCCCAATTTCACCCTACAGCCAAAACGCTCACCACCAGAATTCCCAAACCCGAGATGGAAAACCTGATGTAAAGAACGCCATCGCCGAGTCAGAGGTGAAATAGTTTGCAGACCTTTAATGGAATCAGCAGATGTAGTCCAGACATTTTTAATAAGGCAATTTCCTATTAAGCTCATAATTTGCTCTGCTTGTCTACTCTATTCATTTACCACAGACACTGCTATTACATTTTGAACCTTATCTTATGGCTGCATTTAATAGACTGGAAAATTAACTCGCCATGTGAGCTAGCATTTAAATGCACAGTGCCACAGTAGGACTAGTATGGTATCTACTGTTTAAATGGATGATATAACTGACTGACATTCATTCACTTCCTGAATGGAGGATGCTGAGAGAGAAAGTGATGGATGGCAGAAGGATATTATTATTATGTGTTATTAATATTAGATTATTATTATTATTCCTATATGGTGCTTGGATTCTTGGATTTCTTAGAGGACATGATCACTCTGAAATGTGACTGGCGTTACGTGACAGCTGAAGAGTTTCCATGTATTTTTGAGGCGGTGGAAGGTTTGTTTACATTTGCGATTTGTAGCAAACTTGTATTTCAAAAGCCATTTCCATCTACGAATTCTTCAAGAGCATGATCTCAATACAAGATTTTAGATGAAATCATACGAATTGGAAGAGATCATGTATGTTCACGTCATCGATTGCCAGTTCACCGTAGTGGGAGGTCGAGGCGTGTGAAGCGGCAGTTGACTTAAATGAATGATCTGCTGTGTGACGAGACGCAGAACCAACCCAAGCCTGGCTTCACCTCTCACATCACCTCAATTATTCTCCTCACTAACCTCCTGACTGGTGTAGACTACACATTCTCTCTCTCTCACACACACACACACACACACGCGCACACAGCCGTATACATGGTCCAATTAGTTTTTTTCAACACATTTTCTCTTGCCCCCCTTGACCTTTTTTCCCCTCTCTGGCGATGAAACGGCGGGACCCGACAGAGCTATAAAATCTGATTTAATCACAAGTAAAAGAACACAACAGGTTTTTTTTCACAGAGAGCAGCGAGAATTATTTAATCAGCAATGTTGGAATTAGCGAGGGTGTGAGAATACAGACTGCAATATCTAGAGCCCTTCATTTCATTTCTCATTACGTGGCGGACACACTTCAAAAAAGACGAGCTGAGCGAGTGATTTTATCGTGTCAGACTAACCACGCTTATTTCAAGACTTTTATATATCATTTATTTTACTGCACTGGCAGTTTGTGGCAGATTTGAAAGAAATACCATAAAATAGTTAAGTAGCATCTTTAAAAGGTAGAAACTTGTTTATGAAAGAAACGTTCAGTTGTTTCAGGTAAATGCTTTAAAACGACTTACTGTACATGTTATCTGAGACTTGTTGGCACAGTTACGAGGTTTTTCTCTGTTGTCTTCTCTCTGTTTTTTTTTGTCTCCTTGTTGTGCATTCACACTGCAAGCATGATCAGTCAACAAGTCATTGGATGTGCATTTGTTTCCTACAGAGTCGATCGACCCGGGGGAAACTCTGGACTTTTCACAGCTGAACTTTTCACGGACATCGGCCGTCAGCAGCCGATCAGATATCCGGGTTTCCTTGTTTCCCTACTGATGTGATTTAGTTTCATGAACAATACTTCTGCCCGGCAAGTGCCAAACGGTCAATTGCAGACATTCCAAGCTTCCCAACTTTTATTTGAAAGACTACTGGAATAAACATAAGACAGACAGACATAAACAACAGAATGTTGCATCCATCGTTGGGGTCGATGGAAAGTATTTTCCTTTCCTCTACCTTTTGCTACCATATTAGCGCTTGCCAGCTAGCTATGTTACTTGTTACTGTACTTGTTCAAATTCTACGTTACGAAAGGCAATACCAAAAACAATTTAATAAGAATTTACCTGTTCAAAACTTCAAAACTCGGTCAGAATTGAGCGACCTATCAACCCCAGCTGCTTGCAGTGTGAACGCCTATCCAGTTACCTGGCTCTTCCTCCCATACTGCTGAGGTTCGCTCCCCACTGTGCTGACTGGCCAAGGGCACAGTCAAATAGCTAAAAGGTGTTTTCCCTCAGTACCACTGTACGAGGAGGTGTGGAGGTTAGGAACAGATTAAACCACTCTTTCATTCTCCGCCCTCTGTCTCTGCTCAGCTGCCCAAGTGGAAAATAGGAGCCATCCTTCTGAAATATTCATACGTAACTCTTATACGTGCTGCTGTGGGGTCAGCCCATTCTAAGCATAGGAGGAAACAGATTGGAGATCTCTCTATATTTCTCCCTCTATTTCTTCCCCCCTATTTCTCACGTTCACATTTCACATTTCACATGCACGCTCATGCTCTCTGTGTCTTTGCACAGTAAAACACGGGAGCGTCAGGGTCCGTGTGCAGAACGCCATTAAGGCCGTCATTTTGTATCATAAATAACAGATGTCATGGCGTGAGCAGCGCACTCAATTATTTATCATCCTGAATCTCTTTAAAATGGGGCTGACGTGAGGGTTTAATTTTAGCGCTCTGTAATTTTCAGTGTGAATGGGGAGGTTTCCAAACAGCCCCGACTCACCCCAACCAACCCTTTGATGGGATACCACTGCCCAGACCGTCACTGGCTGCTTACCCTGGACAATATTCACCTCAGAGAAAGGCTCAGAAAAGCCACCCAGCTAACACACTCTTCACCCTGCTACAGGAGCAGACTGATGGACAGCTTCTACTTACAGGCCATCAGGCTACTGAACTGTTGACCCACACCCTCTCACCCTCACCCCACTGCTGTCACCCAACTGGCTCTGTCACCTCATACCCACGTCACTTTCCGTCCAATGCACATGCACTTTTATACCTGTACATCAGTATATACAGTATATATATATATATATATATTTGCATCTCTAAGATTCTGTCAATGCTTTTTCATATTCATTTTTTTATTCCTGTTTCTATTTTAGTTGATCCGCCCTTTATTGTCTTATTGTTATTTTGTTTGTGTTTTATATATAGATGTGTGATTTAATGTATACCTACCCAGTTGAAATGTGCCTCGTCCCAAACATTTCAATAAAAGACATGAACTTGAACTATCATTACTTACTATGGAGAGAGAGAGAGAGAGAGAGAGAGAGAGAGAGAGAGAGAGAGAGATGAAATGGTGATATCATATATTTACTTTTACTGCCGCACCTGCTGCTTTACAGAGGGAATCGATGTTGTGAATTAAAATTTTATTTCAACAGCTTCCGTTAACAAAATGCTCCTGAGACGGCAGCCATCAAACGCTGATGGGCATCAAGATGTGTCCTGAGGCGCTGGCGTGTAACATTTGCGTTGTGAATGGTGGCAGATGAGCATAGTAGCACTAATAGTATGTTAGCGGATGCTCTAAAGCAGAGTTATTATGGGTTCACATCTTTCAGTAGTTTTTATTTCATTTAGTTTTACATTTTTAGTTCAATTCAAGTTTTATTTGGTTTGATAGTTTCGGTTTAGTTTTTATTTAGTTCCAGTTCTAGTTCTAGTATTTGAGGTATAATGATAGAAGTTCAGAACATGTATATTGTATAGGTTTTTTGTGTAATACAAACATTTTACATGGATTTACATACATTTTTCTCTACATCATCAACTAACCTTTGAAGATGCTGCTGCTTTTTTATGCTATTTCTTTAAATCTGCCACAAACTGCCAATGCAGTAAAATAAATGATATTTAAAAGTCTTGAAATAAGCGTGGTTAGTCTGATGCACGATAAAATCACTCGCTAAGCTCGTCTTTCTTGAAGTGTGTCCGCCACATAATGAGAAATGGAGAGTCCAGGGACCAGCAGACAACAACAATCTGAATTTTCCCCAAACTGGACTCTGGCGTTTACTTTCCAAGTATTTTTGATATGAGTTGTGTAAACTGTGACGGCATTGGCATATTTAGTATTCAGCAGAAATAGTCAAAAATTCATTGTCTTTTATTACCCTCTACAAGTAGTTTTTTCTTTAGTTTACAACAATGTCTTTAACACTTCTTTTTCATCTTAATTCTAGTGTACAATAATGATCTTGATCTCATGTTAAACCAATCAAGCTGAATGGTTTCAAGACTTCTTCCTTAGATGATTTCTGACAGAAACGTGAGCTTGCAGACGAACGCCCCTCAACCTCGGTGAGCCTACACCTTGTCAGCATATGTCACCAGACAACAATTAGAAACAAGCAGAGCGGGGTAGAGTGAGACACTGTGGCCATGGAAACTCGTTAGAGAGCTCATGAGTGATCCACCGCTCTCGTGGCTCATGCTCTGCTCACGGAGAGAAAACGAAGACATTTTCTTTTCCCCAACGGTGCATATAGTCCGACTCTCGCATCCGCGGTGCCCGCACATGTGTGAAATTAAAGCTATCGTGTCCGTACGTCTGGCTGGAGAATACTATTCCTCTTGATAAAACATTTCGGCGCCGTGGGAAAACATCAGCGAGGACACATTTTCCTGCTTTGATGGCCAGCGAGTCACGAGGGTAATAGCAACAAGATGCATCTACATGAAGGTGGTGTCAACAGACAGAAACAGGGGGGGTGTGTGTGCGTGCACGTGCACGTGCACACACACACACACACGTACGCGAGCTCGCTTATGTGTGTATGTGCATCCCTATTCATGAGAAGCGTGCGGGAGAATCCAATAACGACGGTGTCAGTTGAGATTAAAGAGATTGACCTTTGGTGACTCCAGGTAGAGGGGGAGGAGGAGGAGGAGGGGGCAGTTGGTATGAGAACAGGGATAACAGAGGAGGAAGGGAGGGAGGGAGGCGAGGAGGAGAGGGGAAAAAAGGGGGGACAGGGGAATGTCACTGGGACAACCTCAGAGATAAACACGTCTCTCATCCTTGGGAACACTGCGTTGTTTTGTTTCCTCCTCCAGCAGGTGCTGTACAGGCTGTTGTGATGGTGCCGTTATCATCCTCGCATCCGTCGTCATGTGCGGCTCAGCAGACAAGCAGGAAGTTGCTAACTGACGCACGTGGAAACGCTGTGTAAATGAATCGATCTAGACTTCCATTTCTTTTTTTTCCTAGTATTTTTCCCGTATTTACACACGAGCACACACACACACTTCCTTTATTTGCTGGGATTCATCCTCAGTATTAAAAATGTCATTTATCCACTTGTTTATCTAACATGCTACCCATTGTTTCTCAAGACGCCAACTTTGGAAATTCCCGTGGTATAGTTGAAACGTTGATTTTTCATCTTTTCCCACTCCTCTCCATAAACACAGTGGGGGGGAAGGGGAGGGGGTGAAGGTGAGTTTATTCTGGGAGCAGCAAATGGAGTTTCAGCTTGGATCACTCACAGAGAATGTCAGGATGACATTTCTCCTCCACCCGAGAGGAAGCAGGTTCTTGCATTGTGTCTCGGCTAGACTTGGCACTCGGTGTAATCAGGGGGTCTGTGTGTGTGTGTGTGTGTGTCTGTGTGTGTCTGTGTGTGTGTCTGTGGCAGGTAAGGAGTGGAACAGGAAGTCACACATGGTCATTATTCCCGGTTACAGTTGGAGAGAGTAAAAATAGAGAGAGAGAGAGAGAGAGAGACTAGTAGGAAAGACAGGAAGGGAAAACATGTGTCTCTGCAGGGTGCTATTAGTGAGGCACAGTAAGCACATGCACACACACACACATGCATGCACGCAGGCATGCACACATGCACGCATCTACGCGCGCGCACACACACACACACACACACACAGACTCCTAGATAGTGCAATAAGATCAATGTCTGTTTGCTTGATGCTCCTCAGAATCTGTGTATCACTGTGTTTACACCATCGATGGCCTGTCTCTTGCAACACACACACACACACACACACATGCATACACAATCTGTGCTATGTGCAATGGCCTCCCCTCACACTCCTTTGCCCTTTACTTGCCTTGAGCTGCTGTTGCAGAGGGTGGAAGAGTGACTGGTGAGAATCAATGATCTCCTATCATGGCGTGCACACACACATGCACACACACACACACACACACACTACCACCAGCAGCAGCACCACACTGATGTTGCGGGGACATGAAGTCAGTGTTTGTCCCCTGGCGTCCCTCCAGCAGCCAGTGTGTCCTCTGTCAGACAGTCTGACATTCAGCACAGCAGCTACTCATTGATTCACATGGAGCACAGGGGTTGGGGGGGGGGGGGGGGTCGAGGCAGGGGAGGAAGCACCGGGGGGGCTGATGGAATGATAGCTGGCTGGAGCGAGAGATAGCATCAGAGAGTTGATGGAGAGCTATCAGGAAGAGCCCGGGTAAGCTCGCTGACTTGATGGACTGAAGACCGGTGGAACTTTGCTGGTTGAAACTATACTGCATCAGAACTATTCGGCACACTGTGTCGGTTAGGATCCTGTGTGGTTTGTGTTGTGAGGCATGTATACCTCTGCAGCAGCTTGTACAGAGCAGGTCAGTAGACTTATGTACACAAAATGTAGAACAATGTCCATAAATATTTAAACCACAGTGGAAAACTTGACCATCATGAGAATGGCTGGTGGTGATGATGATCCTCTGGTAGTCTCTCTTTGAACTGCTCCACGTTCGTTTGTGGTGATTTCGTGACAGGAAGTGAGGTCGGCTGCCTGAATTTAAAGGTAAAATTCCGGTAAAAATTTTTCAACCTGGCCTCTATATCCACAAAATCGCCTATCATACCGCAAAATAGGTCCAAAAAGTTTCGGAGTTGCTCCGGTAGATCGGCTCTGTCGGCAGTCGCGAAACGGGCTCAATGGCTGCAACGTAATCTGTAGGGGCATAGAGGCGCGGTCAAAGTACGTCCACTAAAAGTGCTTGATTTTGCCACTGACAGGCTCAGATTGTTATTTGTGTTCTTATCCAAGTGTCTGACAACATTACTAAAAGGATCGCTACAGAAATAGACCTTTTTTTTTAATCAGAAAACTAAAGTCTAGCTCAAGGAGAAGTCCCGCTCTGAAATGGACAGTGGACAAAGGTAGTCTATAGCGAGAGGGTTCACTTGTTGCAGGAAGAGAATGGTAGAACGATTTATGTTTACACCATCCTCTTCTTGCAACAAGTCAACCCTCTTGCTTTCATAGACCACCTTTGTCACATTTCCAACAACTCTGAACTCTGACAAAGGTGGTCTAAATGGATGTACATCTCTTGATCATTTCAAAACGTGAACTCGGGAACCAATCGGCTTGAAGTGTCTGCTTGTGTCCTAATAACTCACATGCATAAATGATCCATCTCTCCCTCTTTGTCACCTTCTCCACATATGTACATGCTAATCTCTCTCTCTCTCACACACACACACCCTCCCACCCTCTTCACCACACTCACCTCTCTTATGATTTTTTTCCCCCAGGGCTATATTCATTTACATTTACTGTACCTACATCCTGTTGTTCTAGTTTGTGTTGTAATCCGATGCCGGTTGTGTCTTGGCTTGTCGCCTTGATCTTTTTTAAACATTTGTTTTGTTTGTTTGTTTTGAGGTGAGAGGTTTTCATATGCCCCTTGGGGTGGTTTTTTTTGTGTGTTGCCTGAACATTATTGATTACATCTCGACTTTCTATGTTTCTTTTTTGTTACATTTCATCATTTTTCAACATTGAATCCATCATATATCACTGTGCAAATAAACGAAACATTCTAGAAAAACTTATATTAACACCATCTCCAACTCCAACTTCAAAAAACAACTAAATGTCAGAAGCGGCGTGATACTACCAAGTAATTTGCTCCATATGTGGCATATATTGGAAATCGTTCGCTGCAGGTAGTAAATTATTGATACATGTTGGTGATGTAATGATGCAGCACATGTTTCAAATGCTACCTGTATGTCTCATCGACTGTCTGTCTCTTTCAAACCGGAACAAAAACTATGGCTATGGTCAGTTTTTCTTTTTTCTTTTTGTGGTTTGGTTCCAGACAGAGTGCTGCTAATGATTGCTGCTGGTTCCTTTCACAATCATCTGGAATGATGAGGACTGTGACCTTTAGCGGAGTCAGATAATTCAAAGCTTAGTGATTTTATCCCCCCTCTAAATTCAGACAGACAGAGAGAGAGAGAGAGAGAGAGAGAGAGAGAGGCCTATTAAAAAGGAAGAAGCAGCAGATCAGAGAAACAAGGCGTAGAGAGGGTGAGGAGAGAAATGGAGAGGAAGAGAGGAGTGTGGACGCACAGAAGACGAGGGAATCACACTGCGATACTCACCCTGGAGGCACTGACATTATCTAGGAGAGACAGGCATCAGAGAAGGGGGGGAAGGTGCTGAAAGGAGGATAAGGAAAAAGAAGAGGAGTGAAATGTAGCCTCTGACGTTCTTCAGAAACACCTGACATTTACAGGGTTTTCATGTGTTCGGGGGTAGACAATTGGAGTCCAGTAAAGGCCACCAATCCTCTCCACAGCAGGAATGTCTGCTGGGTTCACTCCATTTTTTGTCTGGGTGGAGATAAGGATGGAAAAAAAAAACCCTTTACAATATACTGACCAGATCAATCAAAGAGCAGAATGAAGAAAAATCTTTTGTTGTTGCTCAGACCGCGGAGGAATCACCGTCATCAATTTCTGATCCTAACATCTCTCTGTTGGCGTGGCCGGTATCGAGTGCTTGGGATTAGCTGGAGACCAGCTCTATTTCGTGTTTACGGCCAATGTACTTCTCAAACCTTTACTCCTCCTGCAGCTCATGTGGAAAAAAACAGGTTGCCTTTGTATTCATTTTTCCCGTCTATTATAGTAAATTGCATCATTACAAAGCAGAAGCAGACAGGGAGATTATGTTATGTGGTCGTATCATTAATTGCATGGTTCAGTTGAGAGACAGTCACCCGTTGACCTCCAAATCAAATCCAAATAACCCTTTATTATAAACACCCAGAGTCCATCCTCCAATTAACCACTGGTCCAGGTCTGCTGAATCAGCATTATGGAGGGATCTGTGGAGCAGGGGGGCAAGCATCCTTTCATCATGATTAAAACTCAATGGTTTGAAACCTTGTCAGATGCCACGCAATTAGCTTCGATGGCAAACAGCCAAAACAACCTGCAGCGTGCATGTGTGCGTACACTCGTGCACGCATGCATGTGCATCTCCCATAAGGAAAGGCCTGTACTGTGCAGATAAATGCTGTTTATCAATTGCCGCCTGCCGTGGAGAGGAACAGAATAAGAGTCAAGAGAGCAAATCGCTGGAAAGGACGATAGAAAGAAAAGGTTTCTCAGCATTTCTTCTCTTGCATATGGCTTGTGTGTACATCTCAGACTGGCAAACACTACCCCATATCATCATCAGTGTTTCAGTGAAAATGCTCCAGTCCATGTCACGGAGGTCCCTTCACACCTGGTAATATCACGGATTTGTGCTTTCTAGATTTGAAGAGCTCTATTCTAAAACACTACAAGCCACTTTGGAAAAAACAAATCATTACCAGGAGATAATCATACCACATCTCTAAAATATAGACAATCCAGTATGTAAGTGTTATTCTGTCACACAAGGACTTAAGTTACCTACTACCCTTCAAAAAGTACCATCATTTGGTTGTTGTTTTCCTATCAATTATTTTATAAAAATGTGTTTTTCGTGCAAAACCGAAGGCACATGGTACTCCAATCACTCAAGCGACGGTCAGACAAAGGCCAGTGTAAATGCATTAGGGCTTCCACTCCATGTTGTTTGTGTTGTGTGTACTCTCTTTCGCATTTGTCATTGTCTTTGCAGTAAAAATGATTCAACAGCTCACACAGTTTGCCAGCTAGCTTACAGGTGGCAGTATTGAAGTACGGAGGACCAGCTGTTGCCTGCAGAACGGTAACATTAATTGGCAGAGAAGTGAAAGAAGTGACTTGCAATTTTTCCTTTCTACCAGTGACATCTTGATAAAAAAAAAAATATATGTGGGAAGAATCATTGTGCACTAACCACAATAGGAAGTTGTCAGGCGATACATTTTTGTATTTTGTCAGAGAAAAAAATTAAAAATAAAATTTCAGTGTAGACGCATTCTGCCTACAGTATGAGAAAACATACTCGCTGATGCAAGGAATAAAGAGGGACCGTCTGTATAGGCAGTGAGGAGAAACCTGACATCTGGCGTGACTTGGGCCAAAAGCTGCTCATACTAATCAGGAAGTGATTGGTATTAAATTCTCGGGAGGGCAGAGGTTTGACTGCACGGCCACGAAGGCGAGGAGGCGAAGGCAAGGGCAGGAATGAAACTGACCCGCTCTGACCGCTGCACGTCCAGGCCGAGGTACGGGTCGGCAGGCACTGCATGCATTTGAAACACATATTTTATAAATCTGCAACCTCGTTTGGCCTCAACCAGCGGGAATTGCAATATGGATAGACCTTATCTCCTCCTACAAGTCTCAAGGCACAACCCCCGCCCCCCGCTGTAAGTGTGTCGAAGGTTTGTTTACATTTATTCTTCATTTACATTACATTTATATTCCCCCGGTGTAAAGCGTTTCTTTTGCTATAGGAGAGGTTAAGAAAGTTGCAACCAGCATATTCAACATTTACAAGTCCAACTCTTCAAGTACATAATATGTTTGAGATCAATAGTGAGTCAATAGTGTTTTATTTTCCAGTTAACATGCAGTATATATACACAATATATGTGTTGGAATCATAGGCGCCGATTTATGTTTTTGCCAGTGGGTGCTCAAATGAAGTGAATACCACCAAGGTGAAGATTGTCACAAAATCACTTTTATTGCGCTTGCTTTAGTAATTACCGTGGTGCAGGCTGCTGTCATCTGTCAACGTAGACACACACCCAAACCAAATGCAACACTGCTCTGCTACAAATTCATCCCTGGTGGTGGATCCTCACTTTGACTGTCTTTACACTCGCTCTCTCTCTCCGTTTTTTAATTAAAAATTTGTACGTTTTGACCCGATCATCACCCGTGTTTCACACTTGCTGTGTGGCTAGCTAGCAGCTACGTGATGGAACAACGTTGGTTTAGCCGACTACGTGACCACGCCCCTTAACGTAGCCTACACACGCACAGAGCTGTAACAAGTTTAATTGGATAATGGGATTTGTAGTTAAAACGTTCACCGATAATAATAAGTAATAATAGAATAAATAGATGCGTTTAAAAAAAATAATAATTATACATTTATTTATTAATTTATTTTGTAATGGTCCTTGCCCGTGATCGGCGCGTATGGTTGGAATAAGCTTTTCTTTGCAACAAGATTCAATATTTTGAGGCAACTCATCTTTGTGTGTGTGTGTGTTTGTGTGTTTGTGTGTAAATAATACTAGGCTCCAGGCTTTGGGATCAGTTTAATACAAGAACACTCAGGATCTCAACTCCACTCTTAACCAGCCTGCTAAACATTTCCATTTGGAACAATTATAAAATAAATATCTGACCCAAGTCAAAATAAAATACCCATAATAACTGGTGATTAAATGAAGTTTCCGTACCCCGAGTAACCACAGCAATTAGTAAGACTATACAACTGTTGCTATAAAACAAGTTTTGGGTGAAATGGATATGGTGTCATTTAATGCTCGGCAATAGGTTTATTCCCTTGGGTTGGGTTGAGTTGAAAGTGTGTGTGTGTGTATATGTGTGTGCACATATGGTAGAGTGTGTGTGTGTGTGTGTGTGTGTGTGTGTGTGGATTTATGTATGTGTGTGTGTGCGCGATGTGTACCTGACCCCAATAGCAAGTTCATTGTGCTGCGGTGAGGCTTGTTTCAGAAGGGAAGACAAAGCAGAGCCGAGTCAAATATCTCCGTTGACCTGTATGTGTGGGATCTGTCTGTAGGCTCCGAGTGCTGGCCCTCTGCCAGGTGTAGCAGCCCACACAGTGAAACCCTATGAACGCTGTCCGTCCCTGTGTGGATATCGCCATTTCAATAATGCATGGATTATACAGTCCAAATCAATCCCTATTGACCTGGAAGGTGCAGCGAAGTGAAGTTGGAGCGGTGGAAAAAAAAACGCTGTAATTCAACTCTGCCCTGAGAACTACGATTTGGGACAGACAAAAAAACCCTTTTACTTGGTGACTTTGGGAGTTAAAAAAAAAAAAAAAAAGCTCTGCAAAAGAGTACTGTAACACTGCACCAGAAGCCCTGCTGCCCCCTTCACACTTCATCCTTCAAGAGCTGTGATGGGAAGCAACATTAAATCAACACAGATGTACTACTCGAGAGCAGTAATGCGCATTTGTGTACTTCTGTGTGTGCGTGTACTTGTGTATATACTGGACTGAGACCAATTTTTCACAACTGTTACGAGTAGTGAGTACTTTTTTAAGTGGATCGGCCGGTCCAAGCACTTCTCTGTTTACAGTCATTGGCTGCAGACTAGTGGCAATTACAGGAACAAATGCGTCCATTGCATTTATTTATTTGTGCGCTGACCATTGTATAACAATCCCCAACTGAAAAAGTAATAAAATAGAAAATAGGCTACAATATAACACATATTGCCGGAGGATGTAACTTCTCCGTTTTGGGGATTGGGGATGTTGTGAAGTCAATCCTTGATTTTGCACCGCCGAACGAGTTTGGTCATCTAACGCGATGAATTCTTCTATTTTCTCTGTGATTCTTTTTGCTTTCATACCTTCACCAGCGCGCCGCTCTCTTGCCTGTGTATGGATTGTTCTGGCATCTTTGCTTGGCTAGTGCCAGCCACTGCTGTTTGGCTGTGTTGAAGTTAGGGTGAAGTTTTTCATTTTGGACCCAACCACAGTTGGCATTTTGCAGTTTTATTATCCTCCTCGTCAACCTCATAGAATCAGCACACCTTTTTAAAAAACAATTGTTTTTTCCTCCTGCCAGAAAGTTTTATGTTGCGCAATGTGCATGACATTGAAGTATTGGTATTGCGGTTCAATTGCCGTTCCAAGTACGAGCACATCTGATACTCACAGATACTATCGGTGCACCTTGAGTGTACACATTATTATATAGGAGTAGAAAATGAAATGGACAGAATAGACTCAGCACTGTGGAGGTTACAGAGTGGCTTTATTGTGTGTGTGTGTGTGTGTGTGTGTGCGTGCGCGTGTGAGAGAGCAGAGAGATGAAGCTTAATGCCGTGTGGAGACCTATGCCTTCTCCTTGGATCACATGACATAGGAATCGTTAACCTCTGACACATGATTGGTTAAAGATGTCTGCTGGTTCCTTCCAACAAATTCTCCTCCAGTAAGAGGCTGTTAGCCTCTGCTGCTCCTACAAGCTAGCTGTCATTGTGAGATTGCCCCACTCTCTCTGCTGCTCTGATCCAAACCTACCCCATTACTGATAATTTGGGCTATTAGCTAGGAGTGCCATCTGGGTGCTTAAATTACCCTCTTAGGTTTCCCACCTTCTCTTTGCCATACCTCTTCTCTCTCTCTCTGTGTGTGTGACATGGCTTCAAAGGAGTGGATTTGAGAAGAGACAAGAGTAGGAGTGTTGAAGATGAGAGAAAGAGAGTTACGTTAAAAGAGAAATGATATTTGAGCAATTCCAAGCGGGAGGATGAAACCGATCTTTCATCCGTTCTCTTCTCTCCCCAGGGCTGCCTGTTCTATTTGCTCAAGGCCGCCATATAATTACTTTCCTGAGATCACTACCAATTTGCAGATGATATGCATGGGCACCTAAACTACAAACCATTCGGTGAATGGAAAGTACGCACTGTGATTTCATAAATTACATCTGGCTTCATCAAAAGCCAACCCTTCATGTTTTCATTAAATGTTTGTTTCCATGACAGAGAATTAGGATGCAATTTTGAAAATAGCCATCTCTCTCCTCTCAAGTGTCTGTCGTGCACTGATGGTGATGCATGCGATATCAAAGCACACACACACACACACACACACACACACACACACACACACAAACCCAATTAGTGTATGCCTATATCCCTGTCTCTCAAAAGGGCCCAGAGAGAGTTGACTTGAATTGCTATTACAGAGCGAGCCATTCATCAGAAGTTAATTATGAGACAAATAATAAGCAGTAATGATTTAGACAAACAATTTCTGAGACGCAAGAGGATAATGTCAGAGGTGCCACACTGTCAGCCAAGAGTAATCAACACATTCATTGATTATTTAGTGAATCAATGAATTCACTGAAGGTAAGACATGTTCTAGTAGAATGTCTGCCTTCTCTCATCTTTAAAGTGATGTGTTGTCAAATGTCACAGGATAAAGAAACTATTCCTAGTTTAGTTCATTAGATCATTGTTGAATGAATTTTGGCACATCTAACACAGCACTAGGGCCTGACTTAAGTGAAACAAATCTACTGAGTGGAGAGTGGAGGTGTTCCAGAGGATGCCCTATAAAGGTATTTCCCTGCCAAAACTATTTTCAGAAATGTAACTCATGATTTGCAAGAGCGAAAAACAATTTGAGCAAGAAAAATGAATTTGTATTCACAAAACTCTCTATTCAGTTTTGTTTTACACTTGAAAACGTCAATTTTGCGTGCGCCGGCTTTTGTCACTGTTTCAGCGCTCAAAGCCCAAACCATTTGCAAGCGTGTGGACCGGGATAGGGGAGGGACTGATCACTATGCTCTGCACTGATTGGATACAGAATGTGTCACTCTGACCCTGCACCGTAACTGCTCCATAGTGGATTTATTTTACTAAATGTAAATAGCCTTGAGTAGAACTAGCTAGTTTGCTAGTTACAAGAAACTATACCAGATTGGTAGGTTTGTATTACTCAGACTATGAACATTAACGGAGCTTCAAATAATATCAGTGTAGCAGACTCGCTACCCCGGAGTAGACAGAGACACAGGCAGGAGTAGAGAGATCACGGGCCTCTTTCTTGCTCAAGTTGTAGAAGCACAAGTAGTAGCAGAAGTAGTAGGTAGCAGTAGTAGTAGTTGTAGCATAAGTAGTAGTAGTAGTAGTAGTAGTAGTTGTAGCATAAATAGTGGTAGTAGTAGTAGTTGTAGTAGCAGAAGTAGTAGTAGTAGTAGCAGAAGTAGTAGCAGAAGTAGTAGTAGTAATTATAGTTTAGCAGAAGTAGTAGTAGTAGTAGTAGTTGTAGCATAAGTAGTAGTAGTAGTAGTTGTAGCATAAATAGTGGTAGTAGTAGTAGTAGTAGTTGTAGTTTAGCATAAGTAGCAGTAGTTGTAGTTTAGCAGAAGTAGTAGTAGTAGTAGTTGTAGCATAAGTAGTAGTAGTAGTAGTAGTAGTAGCATAAATAGTAGTAGTAGTAGTAGTAGTTGTAGTTTAGCAGAAGTAGTAGTAGTAGTTGTATTAGCAGAAGTAGTGGTAGTAGTAGTTGTAGTAGCAGAAGTAGTAGTAGTTGTAGTAGCAGAAGTAGTAGTAGTAGTTGTAGTAGCAGAAGTAGTGGTAGTAGTAGTTGTAGTAGCAGAAGTAGTAGTAGTTGTAGTAGCAGAAGTAATGGTATTAGTAGTAGTACAAACAGTAGTACAAACAGAAGTAAGAGCATGAATTCACAGAATCCATTTCTCAGTATGAAATCCACAGGGTAACAAGAGGAGTGTGTTCTGGTGTCAGCGCCGTCTTATGAAGCTCAGACAAAATTGCTCCAGCAGAAAAAAAAATATATTAGTCTGATTGAAAATGTAGGTAACAACCACCGGTGTACCTGAGGTGTCTGCTGTCTCAACGCCTGAGACAACAAGAGGCTTGCCCTTTCTCCTTTTGTCCCTCATTGTCTGATTTACAACTAAATGGATTTGGGAGAGAGAAACACTGCTGGATCAATGTACTGTCTAGGAGAGAGGAGGAGAGAAGGAGAGGGGGATGAAAGTGATAATAGGTAGGAGCCTATAACACACACACACACACGCACACACACACATTCACTCAGACCACAAACTCGGCATGCCTCACTGCTAGACTTGTGGTTCCATTCAATCATGCACACGCTGACAGCTAGTCATACCTGCAGCCACCACACACGCACACACACACACACACACACACACACACACACACACACACACAATGGCGCTTAACAGGGATGGTTTCAGTCTTGATTTGAGCTGTTCTGTCAGCCTCTCTGTAGTGTTTTAAGCTGCCAAGGAGACAACAACAGTTTTCCCACCGTCCCTTTTATTCCCTCAGACAAACAGCTGTCTCTCAGACACAGACACACACACGCAACCTTCACACCAACACTGATGAATTCACTTGGTGGAATTATTGCATCTGCCAATCAAATCTCCTATTATTCCAGTGATTTGTGCAGCTTGTCACTAGAGGGTTTGTGTGGGTGGATGAGGCAATGATGTTACCATTTTTTCCCCTCTTTCTTCTCTGTTTATATTCCTGATTTCCCATAACTGCAACCTATCCCATCTCCCTTTCTTCCTATCCTCTTCCTTTGTCTGTCTTCCCAGTACATGCTAGTTTTTACCTTGCACTCCCCTCCGGCTACGACTATAACTTGGGAATGTTTACCCGTCTGCCTGATGTGAGCCGGTCATGTATACGTATGTGAGCTCTGATGTGTCTGAATGTCTGTTCCCTCGTTCACACTGTCATCACAAGCCCCAACTCTCAGTTCCTTTTGCTTTTTTTCTGCTTGGTGGCACCGCCGACGGCCCCACAGGACCTCCCCGTGTCAAAGCTGCTCCAATCTCCGCGGATGGAAACATCATTGTGCCCTTTTATATCCAAAAGAATAGGATGCACTGGTGCCAGGCTGCCCTTGGATCCTGTTGATAACACGAGTGGCAGTTGTGTACTCTCTCTCTCTCTCTAACACACACACACAATGCCACAGCTATCATATACAGGGGAAGAAGGGAGGTGAAGGGAGTATAGAGCAGCTTAAGAAGGAAGGACCAGCATCTTTTTGTTGACAGAAAGTGCAGCAGTGAGGGGAAAAGAGAGTGACATTGCCCGCTGAACCACAAAAGCAAGACCACAGACAGAAATAATTCATGAATGTCTTCAACATATGTGTGTGTGTGTGTGTGTGTGTGTGTGTGTGTGTGTGTGCATGTGTGCATGTGTGTGTGTGTGTGTGTGTGTGTGTGTGTGTGTGTGTGTGTGTGTGACAGCTTCAGAGCACCTGACCGGGACTCATCCACTCCCTCTGCTGGGCTTATTTTCACACATTGCGACCATGTGGCTCTTCTCCTGGGGCCGAGGCTGCATCTGTTTATTTACACTGACATGCAAAGGGGAGCGCATTGGAAGAGGAGCAGTGGGTATCCGATACTGTAGGGGGGTGGGGGGGGGCTTTGAGCGGGTGAGAGTGGGTGTTGTTGTTAGGATATCCATCCCCCGAGGGGGCCAGGGCCAGGGGCTATTTCTGGTGTGTGTGGAGCCCAGGACAACCCATGAGAGAGTCCCGGTAAGTGGCCGGGGCCCAGACTGGGGGACTAGGAGAGCCAGGGAGCTGAGAGTTAGGACAACAGAGCTTTAGGGGGAGGAGGGTTGGGGGGGGGGGGGTTTGGAGCAGGACAGATGTGGGGGGGGGGGGAGGTACCCACTGGAGCTGTGTGTTGTGTTTGTGTTTATTAAGCTATGTGTGGCTCTGCAGACCCGCAGATAGTGTTGTATCTCAGGGCTCCAGCTTCAAGAGGCACGTTTCAATCACTGCCACTAGCTCTATCCTGCTGCCAGAGCCCACATCTGTTGGCATGTAGGTGTGTGGGAGGGAGTGAGAGACGGAGAAAGAGAGAGAGAGAGAGAGAGAAAGCAAGAAAGAGTGTGTGTGTGTGTGTGCGCATCTGAGTGTGTTTTTGTGAGTTTCTCTGTATAAGGGTCTGGGGGGAAATGATGTGCTATTAGCGATACTCTAACCCTGCTACTATTAAGATGTAAGGTTTGAACAGGGTCATGAAAACAAAGCTACTATTCAGAGACGGATTCTTGTTTTGTTTTCCTGCAGGTCCGCGGCCATACAGTATCGGCAGCGGGAATAATCAGGGGGGTTTTGTGTGTCCCTCGGGGTTTCCTCGTGAGGGATGTTGTCATTCTGTAGAGAGCAGAGCGAAACCGGGTTCCGCCTGAGATGGGCTGATCATTTACATTGACACTGATGATGGCATTAGCCAGCTGCCAGGAAGCCTGTCAGACATGTTTCACCAGGCAGGGCCCGACTTCAGAGACAGAGAGTTTCTGGTTTTGATTCCCAACTCCTGACTCCCGCCTGTGTTGCCGTGTTTATCTTTGGCGTTAGACTATTACGTGATTTAAAAGGTCGGGAATCAAATAAAAGTAGCACAAGATTGCCATAAATAAGTATGGGATTATTAGCTGTGCTGGTGGATTTAAGAACTGAAATGTGTGTTATTTGCGGAAATTGGAGACTGTGCTGGAAGCATCTCCGACCGTGATTTACAGTTTTTTTTCGATTGCTTTGACTCAATTTGCAAAACAGAGTTTCAATGTGCAAAACCCTTAATACCGAATGCTATACTGCTCATTTTGGGTGCAAAATCTAATATAGCATGCAAAATAGAAATACCAGTGTCAAATGAGAGAATATTATATGCAAAAGTTTATCATAGCACCAGAACATTGGATATGTTCATCGTTGAAGTTTAATTATTGGTGCATTTTCAAATACAATGGCCATTACCAAATAATGCTGTATAATAACACTAAATAATTGTCATCAAAAAAGACAATGCAAGGGTCATTTCCTCATAAGGACTTCAAATGAAGTACAGCAAGTCATACAGTAATGCAGTAAACTCAACTGTATTTTACAGTAAAAACAAAAACAACAGTTACAGTAACAAAAAAATCTGACTTCTGACTCCTTGGCCATGACCGTGACCCCGTCGATGACCCCGTCCTTCATTGCCAACCTCATCGGCCTGCTCCATGTTGTCAGAAACTATTCAGGTTTCTAAGCAGCCTTTTATGTTTTGGTGAAGAGATTATCAATTGTGTTGCAATGCTACTAACCTGGGCAAGGTTGCTGGAAGTGATGAGACATGACTACAAACACCTGATGAACTGATTTAGTGACCTGCGTTTGTAGTAATAAGCATTTGAACTTTGTTGTAATGTTAGGTGGCTGTACTCTGAGGATGGAGCAGATGATTTAGAGTTTGGCACTTTGTATGTCAGCATAGGATGTAGTTTCTTAGAGGATGAATTTTGAAAGTCAGTTTGGCACTTTGCATTTTGAGTTTTGCACATTGAAACACTGTTGTGCACTGTTGTGTCAAAGCAATCGAAAAAAAACTGTAAATCACGGCGAGCCTAATTTTACTTCTTACCAGTCATAGACGAGGAAAGGATTTGAACATTATCTTGTTTCGGTGGGACAATAGAATCCCGAACGATGATAGTTACCTAGAAAGTACTGCGGGCTGATAATGTGCGGTTGACAAATTGTTGCACATTGACTTTCAGAAATGCTGTCGAACCTGCACGCCCGCCTCCAATCCAAACAGTTTTAGTAAACAAGACAAGTAAGATGTATCTCAGTGACGGCTGAACATCACAACATCATCGGGATTTCCAGCTTGAGTGACGCTGCCGTTTGAGCCTTTCATCCCCCTGCTATGCTCTTCACAGCGCCTATGTCAACTTGCAGCGCCGCTCAGAACAAACGTGGACAGATATGGACTAAAATACCAAACAAGCAACTTTATCTGTCGTCTTTCATAGACCGCCCCCCCTTTTAGATGAACATGCACATCCATATGCATGCGCACGCTTTCTCTCTCGTGCACCAAATATTTCAACAATACCTCGGGGAGGGGTAGTGGCGAGGTCAGCGCTGTGTAGTGCAGTGTGATTGATCTGGATGTATGCTGTCTTCCCTGCGCTATAATGTCAGGATCAGTTACAGGTACATAGTAGAACAACAAAGCAGAGCAGCCCTTGACAGACAGAGTGCCAGAGAGAGAGAGAGAGAGAGAGAGAGAGAGTGAGAGGAGGGAAGAGAGAGCAGCTTTAGAAACAGACGACTGAGCTCATTCTGATTAGATACAGATATCTCCGAAAAGGAAGGTGTGAATTTGCAAGGAGGAATGTAGGGAGGCAATCAGGTGGGCGGAGGGAGGACGGTTTGGCATCGTCTCACACCGTCCTGATTGAGTCATTAGCGGGAGAAGAGGTAGTTAAGGTGGGTGAACAGAGTGAGTGAGTGAATGGATGAAAAGCAAGTGTGGCTGAAAGAGAAGGCAGACAAATAGTTTAGGTAGCACCAATAATACTCTCATCTCCTGTTAGGCCCCCGACCCAAAACAGCCTTGCCGGATGCCACCGACTGCCTGGTCATACATCAATCAGCTCTTTCTCTAACCCGGGTGATGTTCAGTCAGTCAGGCTCCTGTGCAACTCCTCTTCATAAGGCAGTGATAGAGAGAATAATAATCTTTCAATCAGAGATGTTCTCTGCCAAAAAAAACAGTAGGTACCTGCCAGGAAATGGAAATAGTTTTTATTACCTTCCTAAAAGAGTTTACCTCTTTTGTTAAGTTATTGTCAGTCACTTCCTCAGCACTGCAAACAACCTTTTTTTTTTTAAAATTTGCAAACACTATGACCTTTGTGGGAGGATTTGTGTGTGTGGGAGTTTTATTTTAAAGAGATGAGTCATGCACAGTGATAAGAAATGAGCATGAAGTTGACTGTGGAGTCCTTATATCCATTCTCAGATAGGGGGCTGGGATTTTTTTTTTTAAATAATGATTTGTCATGGCTCAGCGGCGTAGTGTAATTCATCATGAGTCTGTCAGCTTCAAAGGGATTGATAAGTCTGAGGTTTATCGTGGCGAGTCGGAGAAAAAATCAGAAATGAAAGAAACAGTTGGATCTCAAATGTTAATCAAATCTGTTGGATCAGATTCACACTGGGTCAGACTCCATGTAAAGGCTAGCTTGCTAACTTATTTACAACAACTGCATCATCCCAGTCTTCTCACTCTCGTTGATCGTTACTCTTTGGCCGAATCCCAATTCTCATTTTCACCCCTATGGCTTCGTCTTGGCCCTTCGGCTTGGCCCTCGGAACAGAGTCACAAGGGGTAGTGGTAGAAATCATTTGCTGTTCATCTGATGGAGATAGAAAAGCATGGACGCTCGCGATTCGTTCCACGCTACTAATCGATCAAACAAGTCATCAAATAAAAAAGCCCACTGCTTCATTACCAGTCCACTTCATGACAGAATAGCGTTAGCGGTGCTCTGTAGTCTAGCAAGCCGCTCCTAACGTTACCCTGCCAGTCTGCACTGATATTAGAGGAGCCGTAACAAGTGCAGCAACTTCGCTGCTGGACTTCAGTTATTTCGTCATATGACATCAAAGGGGGGAAATGCAACATGGAAATATGTCAAAATGCAGAACTGTCATGCACAAATCAGCCTAAAAACAATGTTGTAACTAACTAGCGAGGTAGAGACATCGGCATACTAGCGATTTGTTGTTATGCTTGTTATAAAGAAACGGTCTATAATACATTGAAACGACATTAAACTAAGATAATACCACGGTTAGAATATTTTTAAAATCTTTATTAACAAAGAAAATACTACATCTGTGGTTCACTTTGATGGTAGTGTAGCGGTCGCCATGATCTTCCAGTTGATTCGCAGGTCATTCTGGGAGATTTCTCCTAGCCCTCGAATTGTAGTGTGCCCCTGAAAAATCTCCTTTTGGAGGACCATGTAGCCCTCGCACTTGGCCCTACCCCTCCATCACAAGAGAATTGGGACACCCCTACCCCTTCACGTGAACGCGCAAAACGGAGGGGAAGGGCCAAGGGGTGAATTGGGATTAGTGTTAGCATCGTGTTAGCATGTTAGCTCACAGTGCGATTCAGAGGAGTGGGCATGCCATAATGCTTTGCGGTCAGTTCGCTGCACGCCGACTTAACGTGTAAGGGCGTGTTGAGGTTATGTTACACACAAATGGACATCCAGATCGACCTCGCTTCACCGCAGGTTCTTCGTCCTATGGGAACATGCGGTGCGGCAGGAAAAAAAACACTCGTCTTCAATCATCAGTATGAGCGTACGTGAACACAGCCGAGCGCTGTCCGTAAGGGCAACGGGGAGCTTGTCCTGCTCTCTACCCCATTAAAGAGGACTCCATTATCTTCGCTCGGAGCCACACACACACGGGCATGAATGCAGACTATAGGCACGTAAAGTCAACCAACTTAAGTAGCTCCCCTCCACGCCACGCCATGCATATTTCATAACAGCCGGCATTAAAAGCCAAAGGAATAAAGGATGCCTGGCTAGGCAGCTGGGTTAGCTCTACGCCCTACTTCCTTTCTAGTTCAGCCTCTTTTCCTTTATGTTCCAAACATGTGGAATACTGGACACGGGAAGGGTAGGAAAGCAAAGAGAGCATAAAAAGTGGGAAGACGAGAAAGGCCAGAATATTCCCTCAGAGGGACGAGATTTGTGTTTTCGAGGCCCCATTTTCCCCTTCCCATCTCTCTCTCTCTCTCTCTCTCTCTCTCTGTTTCCATGGCGTGTGTTACCATACCAATTAAACAGAGGTAAGGTGAAACCCAGAGTCAATACAGGACTGAGCACCCCCCCCCCTCGCTAAGAGATGGCCTGCTGCTGGGACTGATAAACACACTGGAGTGAAACCAATAAGACGAAAACACACATCCATCACTGTGTGTGTCGCATTACAGCAGCTGGATGCCATCTTTAAGGTTGGGTGGTCAGTGTGTGTGTGTGTGTGTGTGCGCGATTGTGAATGCAGGCGCGCATTCAGTGTGTTTGTGTGTGTGTGTGTATACATCTAACTGTGCGCTGTTTGTTTGGGTGATTACACCGCAAGCGATATCGACAACGTGTTTGCTTGTTTGCACGTGCGCATCAGGCGAGATGTAACTCCCCGGTAAGTCAACATCCTCCCTCCCCCCTCCTCCCGTCTGTCATCCCCTGCAGTGTTATGCACTCTGTTTCACACCGGGGTCACGCAGGTTTGTTCTGTTCAGCGTAAAGCGAAAGTTTAACACTTTGGAGTACGCCGGTTATCTTTTTTGCTTCTGCTCTGTCGGCGGTGAAAGAAGGAGAGTCTGAGGTCAGGTAAGAGTCAGGTCTGTCACACACACCTTAAACACTCAGCTCGCTTTCTCCCTGCATGTTCCCCTCTACCTCACCTCAGACTATAAATCTTTGATTTTGGCACATCAAGAGGATTTTTTCTGGACTTTCATAGAATAGCTTTGTCAGGTTTCTACCGTCCTCTTCCTGCAACAAGTGAACCCTCTCGCTGTAGACTACCTTTGTCCACCGTCCATTTCAGAGCGGGACTTCTCCTTGAGCTAGACTTTAGTTTTCTGGTTAAAAAAAGGTCTATTTCTGTAGCGATCCTTTCAGTAATGTTGTCAGACACTTGTCAGACACACGAATAACAATCTGAGCCTGTCAGTGGCAAAATCAAGCACTTTTAGTGGACGTACTTTGACCGCGCCTCTATGCCCCTACAGATTACGTTGCAGCCATTGAGCCCGTTTCGCGACTGCCGACTGAGCCGATCTACCGGAGCAACTCCGAAACTTTTTGGACCTATATTGCGGTATGATAGGCGATTTTGTGGATATAGAGGCCAGGTTGAAAAATTCCGGAATTGTCCTTTAACACAGCTGAGGAAGGCTGAAAGTATTGCGGGCATTGTCTACAACAAGGTGACATCCCCAGAGCCAACTGTGAACGAACAACATTTGGATCCATCTAGAAGCTCTACTTTGAGCGACTGAACGGCACACACACACACACACACACACACACACACACACACACACTACGTGAATCCAAAACTTGCACTTAGGTTTGGCTACGCATCTTGTTGGCCTTCATTGCGAAAGAGGAGAAAAAGCCTCATCCCAGTCTGATCAGGTTCTGGAGATCAGAGAGGCAGCTGGGAGTCTTGGAATCGCAGACTCTCCAAGAGAGCTGTTGCCTGGCAAGAAGCACCTCCAGGATACAAGGCCCTGACTCCAGGTTGGCTCGGGAGGTGTGTGTGTGTATGGCTGGCATGCTTTGTTGCCATCTGCAAGCCCCAGGGAGCCTGGCTGGAGTCTACACACACACACACACACACACACATTCTCACACACCTACACACACACACAGCACGCTGGCTGCTGTGGCTTGTCAGAGGTAGGATGCCAGCGTGTGTGTAAGAAGTGAACTATAATCACACGGCAATGCAAAAGATCAAAATCTTATTTCCAGGGAAAAGCAGGCGGCGCTGAGCTCAAACAAAGCCCTGAGCGCTCTCTCTCTCTCTCTCTCTCTCTCTCTCTCTCTCTCTCTCTCTCTCTCTCTCTCTCTCTCTCTCTCCCCCTCACATGCACACGGTCACCAACACACGCCGGAACATGTCTGTGATATCGGGGGAATGTGCGGCGACTCGGTTATGCCACATCATTCTCATCTTTTACGATTCCTTAATGCAGTCGGATGTGATCAGCTGGAAGGGAAAATATATTAAACATGAAATATAAATGACCGGGATGGATGAGCGGTGTAAATGTGATCCGTCGCTTTATCACGAGTGCTTTACTCCTCCGGTTTGGCGGAGATCAATGCGGGGAGACGAACACTGGCGATGTTGTTGTGTACAATTTCTGACCTGATTGGCTCCTTAATACCGCACGTCTATTGATAGTGATTATGAGCTTAACTGAACAAAGTGATTAGTCTAGGTGATCATCGGAACTCAGATGATGCCAAAAATCACAGTGTCCACGCAGCCTGTTTGTGTTGATCTAGCTGGTGTAGCTGCTGTAACAGATATTAGGAATCAGCACTTAACACCGACGAACCCATCGAGCCAACGTTCCTACCCCCCCCCCCCCCCCCCCCCCCCCTCTCTCAACTACTGGTTTGTAAGAGCGTTCCTTTGTTTGTTTGTTTGTTTGTTTGCCCAGATGCAAAGAGAAAGAGCGGTTATGGACCATATTTGTTTGTTGAATACGCTGAAGCCGATTAGAAAGAACAAGTTGAAGTTCCCAAAGCTGCTTTTCCTAATCCTGAGATTAGTGAAATAATAAGAGGCCTGTCTTCCCCGCTCGCACTCTCGCAGGTTTTCTTTTTTTTGGCTCGGCGGCGAAAAGAGCTGGAGCCGGTATCTCCGCTCCCTCAGAGCCGTCCCTTGGCCAGAGTAGTGACGGGCCTGACTGGGAGAACCAGCAGCGAGGCTAGCGAGGCTCGTTGCCAGACCAGTGTTTCCAGTTTGAGCGGTGCCTCGGCTCCCGCTAGCCTCCTCCTGCGTGCTGTGGCCCGGTGCTGGGTTTGAAGATTAACCTACTGGCACAGTTTGAAGTTCTCAGACAGCCACAGCACTTAACTGTAGTGTAGGCCCTTCTTCACATACGCCCGGACTTGTGCAAATATGCCTGCAAGTACGCACGTGTACATCAGAGACATACCAACACACACACACACACACAAACGTGTTCACACAACTTAAGGCCTAATTGCCGTAGACCCAAAGTGTTATTCTCAAGTAACTCTATTCAATGTTCAGATGAAAACAAGCCCCTGTTGGTTGCATTTTTTTCAAATTTTCTCCCCTCAGGACTCAAAATACCTCAATTAGATGAAGGTTGAAACTCAAGATACTGCAGGGAATATAGAAACAACACGAGTTACTGTAACTTAACAGGAGAGATAAAATAAGATAGAATTTGGTTATGAGAAAGCAGATCCAGATGATCAGCACAAATATAATATATATATATATATATATATATATATATAGACACGGGCAAAGGGAGAAGCCGGGAAAAGAAAATCGAAAATACATTTATCTGTGTCTAGTTTGACCCCAGGGAATTCACAGTACAATGCCAACGGATCTAATTCAGCTGCAAAAGAGTTGAAAGGGATGTAAAGCCTGATTCACTGGGGACTCAGACCATGAAAAAGCCTCTTTTCCTTCCACTTCTCACCCAGACAAAAGGCTGCTGCACCTCCACTCCAGTTGAGAGACACAACTCTGCATCTGCATGTGGGACGGAGGCGCCCCGGCCAAAAACAAACACTCACCATGTAATGAATGAATATATACTTTTGCTTTTCACGCTGAATGTCCTTTCATACCCGCACAATGTGGAAGAGGGCAAGGCAGCATCTGGTTGTGAGGACCCACTATCCTCTCTCTCTCCCCCCCCCCCCCGTTACATCACAGGACGATGGGGAAAGTGCATCTTTTAATGTATTCTTTAAAAAGAGAAAGCCATTCAGCGCACCATGAATTGAACCTTTTCAAAGGAGCCCCATCTCATATTGGTGTGAAATGGGGTGAAAATAAGCAGACTTAAAGAGACGGCGTGGCGGGAAGTCTTCCCTGAATGTCTGCGGAGGGGTTTTGCTGAGGTGACCCAAACAAATCAGCTTTTTGAAGGGAGTCAAGGGTGAATCCGGCGCACCGGGAAACAAACGCACGCGTGAGGCTCTCTCTCTCTCCCTGTCAGCCGACATGCATGTCAGAGCCGGCGCTGTCATTTTCCTCTCCCTCATTGCCGAGGCTTTTCATCACGTGGTTCAGCGGCTTCTTCTGGTGCCCTGCGCTAGCGGCCCTACGCTCGTCCCTGGACTGCCAACTGTAACCCACCAACATGCTACAGCCTGTCAGACTGATCTGCAATGCACACATCCATGCACGCGCACACACACACACACACACACAGGAACATCAATAAACAGCGCAATCTTCCATTATAAACTCTAATGCAAAATACGCAAAATGACAATTAATAAATTCTAAGCAACATAATCAACTAAATGGCACCTCTATCTGCAGCAGAGTGTTGTTCCGTGCGAAGGCGTCTGTATGCTGCATATTTATCAAAGTGACAGCAGGCGTCAGGGATACAGGGGCTCCAACACAACCACTTACTCACTAATGGCTTACATAGCCACGGATCATTATCCTTCACAGCACAGCACAGCATAGCACAGCGTAGCACAGCATAGCACAGCACTGCACAGCACTGCACAGCACCGAGATGCACCGCAACCCCCTCAGTCCCCAGCACCACGTTGGCTGGGCCGCAGTGTGAAGTGTGTAGGAGGTTGATTAGATCTTTCCCTAGGATGCTTCCTTGAGTTTCAGAGACTCAAAATGTTTCAGATAGTTTGACGCATGGTTATTCGTTTGGAGTTACCGGCTAAAACACATAGCACCATTGCATCCTCGCGGCGTTAGGGTAGTTCGCTGTTTTGCGATTGGACCGTCGGCGTCGGAGAATCCAGCCTCGAAACTAAAAAACTCTCTACAAGTCAAGTCACCGCTTTGTCACATAGTAACAGCGGTGCAAACCTTTTCACGCCGAGAGCCTTCGATGCAACAACTCCAGAAAGATCTGAGTGTCTTCTTCACTCTGAATACACACACAATACACGCAGAGTATGTTTTGTTCCCTCGCCATTATTGAGCAACGCTTGGGCTCTCTTTTCTGCTTTCTCACGGCCAACAAAGAACCGCCGCAGGCTGTCACTCCGTCTCTCTCCGTCTCTCTCTCTCTCTCTCTCCGGTGCAAACGGCACATTAAAGTACAGACCACACTCTCCACATGCACGCACACGGACGTCAACTCAGCCACTCTTAGTTAGTTAAGTCCAATTACGGTGTTTATCGAGTCTATTTTAACCATCTTAGTCATGTTATTGAATTAAAAATGCTGTAAGACAAAAGGGTTTCTGTTTGGTGGCGATTCTTGTTGGAGTGAATCTGCGGGTGTTTGGTAATAGCAGTAATAATACTTAATAAATCCTGATAGGAGAAGAAATAGGGCTTTTCATAAGAAACAAGGTCTTAGTCAGCAGTAAGGGTGATTAAGCCTCCCTTTATAGCTGCCCATGCAGCCTGTAATAGTTTCTGTTGGAGGGTATTAAAATGCTAAATGATACCCACACCATGCCTGATCCATAACCACGTAAGTTTCCACTAGAATAATACCGGTGTTGCTTTCTGTCTCTCTGGTTTGCAGGAGAAAGACTTTTTTTTTTTTTTTGCAGTCAGCCTGTGAGTGAAGAGAAATGAAGTGGAGGTAGGTATGATCATCAGCTGTCACGGACATTTGCGATAGACCCGGTAGAAGTGTTTGCCGTTACGGGCTGTTGGAGCGGGTTGAAAGAGGGTCACGATGTGCCCTCAGATAGATTGATGATGTAGAGATAGTGACAGGGGTCTGGACGTATAGGGACGATGAAAATGGGAGAGAGCGGCAGTGCCCCATCTGTTAGCTACAGGGTAGAGAGAGGTAGTGATGGATTCGCTGTTCAATCAATTAGAATTCAGAGAGAGAGAGAGAGAGAGAGAGAGAGGGAGAGGGGGGGGAGAGGGAGAAAGAGAGAGAGAGTGGCGTGTTGAAGAGCCCCCTGTGAAGACAGTGTGATTTCACAGGCTAAGTGTGAATGGCTAACACGACTGAGGGAGGGAGGTGAGAGCAGACCCCGAGGTGAGAGAGAGAGAGAGAGAGAGAGAGGGATGTTCTGTCGGAGCAAAGGGGTGAGTCGAGGAGGAGAGGCGAAGTAAGGACAGAGGTGAGGTTTGGAGGCTGGGAGACGCAAGAAAAAGATAGCGCGAGTGACAGGAGGAGGAACTACCCACGGGGGGGAGATGGGGGACGAGGGCTGAGCTGAAGGATGGTAGAGGTGGGGGGGGGGGGGGTGGCGATGAGGGTTTCTGGCAGGAAATGGAAGTGGGTATTGAAAAGGAGAGAGGGAGCAGATCCCATCCTAACACCTCTGTCCTCCAAAATGACCATAGGGGGGGGAAGCATAAGGACGTACCCCTCCCCCGTGACTGTGTTGACTCCTATCGCTGCCCTGTACTGCTGCATCAGTGTTACCTTAATGCTGACACGGCACTTTTACTCTGAGCCCGCTTGCCCTAATTCAATTAACAAGGGGGGGGGGGGCTTTGTTGGAGCTCTGCATTACATTTACCTGCAGCACACCTATCAGCTCATGAATCAGCTAAACCTGCTAGACCTGCACGCTGTACGTTCCCCCCTGCACTGGAAGCTAATCTGTCTGCAGTGTGTATTTAATGCTGGTTGATATTTCATCACACAAGCCACACAGTGTGAGGGGGGGGGGGGGTATTTAAACAATAATACACTGAGGTGGTGGTGGTGGTCCATGTGCTGGTGCAGGTCGGAGTTAAGTGGGGAAAGACAGATCCCGGGTGTTTTGCCCTCTGTCTCCCCCCTCCCTCTGTCTCCCCCCCTCCCTCTGTCTCCCCCCTCCCTCTGTCTCCCTCTAGTTAAAGAGTGGAATATAGTTACGAGGTGCAGTCTGTCCTTACAGGTGTTCAAGGTCCCAGACTGGTGGGCAGCGAGAACAGATCCCTTTCTGTGACCAACGAGCCTTGGAGAATAGAGAAAGTGACCTCTGAGAGCTATAGTGAGGAATAGACTGGGGGAGGGAGGGAGGGAGGAGGCAGAGGGAGGAAGGGAGTAGGGGAGAAAGAAAATTAAACTTCTAGAGGGAGAAATGGGAGTTATCAGAATAGTGTGAAATCCAGCACAGAGGGGAGGAGATATGACACACACTGAGGCACTAATGAGACTTTGCCAGTGTCAGGCTGAAAGAAGAATGGCAGAGGAGGACGGGCCGACACTCTGTCCGAGAAGATACCGCCGTACACGGCTTCAAATGTACCAGCTAGCGGAGGAGCGCTTGGTTAATCTCGCCACGCGCAAAAGCAAAGTTGACATTGGAGAACTTACTTTTTGACCTGGAACTTCAAACAAAAAAAAAAAACCCAAAAAAACTCATCGACTTCACCGTGTCTGCAAGCTTTATTATATGAAGTTGCAGCAGCCACGTGATTGGCTGTTCGGAGGAGCAGGCTATTTGCGTTGCGGAGCAGGCGCACCTAATAAAGCGGCCGGTGTGTATGGAGGAAGAAGAGGGAAAGAGAAAGAATCGATCAAGCTCTGAGAATCAATAAGCCATAATTGACCATTTATAATTGACAATAAGTGCATTCAACGTATGTAGGCAAGAGAACTACTAGTCACCAGAAATCATAAGTGCATTTCCTTCCTAAACAAGCAACTAAGAGCAGAACTAGTGTTAAGATAAGAGTGCAATAAGTTAGCAACCTACTTTAACTTAAACAAATGAGACAAATAAGTGAACCAAATAAACAAGCCCCTGAAATTCTATCATTCATGGTCCTGGGTCGACATACTGGAGCACATTACACCAAGGTTCAGCAGTTCTAAGAAACAACACCGATAGACGGAGTAAACAGAGTCAGTAATGTGCAGGCTGTTCCCCAACTCTCTCATCTCCATACTCAGCAAGAGTGCTGAGGTTGAAATTCTTGAATATCCTTAGTGACAAGAAAAGAGAGAGGGAGAGAGAGAGAGAGAGAGAGAGAGAGAGAGAGAGCGAGTAAGACAGACAACGACAGAGACAGCAATAGACACTGAAGAAGGAAAGATGGAGGGACAGAGTGTTGTGTATCCAGTAGCAACAGACTGGGATCATCTGCACTCTCTCTCTCTCTCTCTCTCTCTCTCTCTCTCTCTCACACACACACACACACACGCACACACACTCACATCATCACACACATACAAAATACACAATCAGCTTTCCCTCTATGTCCAGTGGGACTTCACCTACTGTACCCCACTCCCATCGCAGTGCCAGCCTGACCCGACTGTCACCACGGTGTTCTCTGGTAACCAAACCCGTCGGGGACAAGGTGGTGGATGTCAGTGCAGGCTAATCAACACACACACACACACATGTGCGCACACACACACACACACACACACACACACACACACATTCATAAATGGACGCACACATACAAAACAAATGCATTACACACATATAGGAGGCATCTGCAGATGTATGGATGCACACAAATACAATAAACATGCACACTCACATAACACAGTCACTGACACACACACACACACACACACACACACACACACACACACACACACACACAGGGTCTCTCTTATCTGGTGACCAATCTTAATTGGAGCTGCTATTCTTGTCCAAATGGCCCCTCCCCCCTCCTCCCTCTCCTCTTCCTCAGTCTTTTCTACTTCTTTGTACTACTTTGTCCTCTATCCTCCTGCGTGTTTCTATTTTGGCTGAGTTGAGCTCGACCTTTCTCTCTCTGTGTGTATCTGCGGGGGATCCAGAGTTCTCATCAAACATGACCTCTCAGCACGGCCTCCCTCTCTCCCCACTATCGTCCTCACTCCCCCCCCCCCCCCCCCCCCCCTCTCGCTCTCTCTCCACCTCTCCTCTGTCTGTCCTTCTCCACCCTGCCTTTGTTCTCCTCCCTCCTCGTCAAGCGAGAGGGACGGAGGGTTGGGACCTGCAGCAGCGGGTGTTTGCTAAGTAGAGGCTTTGATCAGACGGGAAGCTGAGAAAAAGGTCGCTTGACTGTTAGACCGTTAGATCTCATCCCGGGGCGTCCTCCAGACGTGAACTGTAGCCCCATCCAATAGACGCGCACGTATTACGGGTGGAGCGTGCGGGCGGTGTTTAAGAAGACGGAAGCGGTGACACTCTGCCATACGTCAGGGGTGGTGACGGGTTTGTATGTACACTTAAAGGGTAATTCCGGGTTTTTTTCAACCTGGCCTCTATGTCCACAAAATGGCTTATCATACCTTTAAGTAGATCCCAAAAGTTTCGGAGTTTCTCCGGTCCATCGGCTCAACCGGCAGTCGCGTAACGGCGGCTCAAGGCTCCAATGTAATCATGCGGGCACGTACAGGCGGTCAAAGTACGTCCACTAAAAATGCTTGTTTTTGCCACTGACAGGCTCAGATTGTTATTCGTGTGTCTGACAAGTGTCTGACAACATTACCGAAAGGATCGCTACAGAAATAGACCGTTTTTAACCAGAAATAGACCTTTTTTTAACAACAACTCTGAACTCTGAACGCTCAACTCTGACAAAGCTGTTATATGAAAGCAAGAGGACTCACTCGTTGCAAGATGGGGATCGTGTAAACAACCGTCCTCTATCCGACAACGAGTGAATCCTCTTGCTTTCATACAACAGCTTTGTCAGAGTTGAGCGTTCAGAGTTCAGAGTTGTTGTTAAAAAAAGGTCTATTTCTGGTTAAAAACGGTCTATTTCTGTAGCGATCCTTTCGGTAATGTTGTCAGACACTTGTCAAACAATGGACCGGAGAAACCCCGAAACTTTTGGGATCTACTTAAAGGTATGAAAAGCGATTTTGTGGACACAGAGGCCAGGTTGAAAGTCCCACTCGTACAACTTTTCATTTTCATTTAGTTTTTCTTACTCAATCATTTTAGTCACCTAAACTCAAACCTTAACCCAAGCCAAATTGTTCAGTGCCTCTTAACCTTAAGTAATGCAACAGTTTAGCGTCTTTACAGCGGTTATCTGTCAGAATTGATTGTGAGATTTGTACCGATACACATTTAAGGTGTGGATGGGACTGGCACCGAGCTTCACCGCTGACCTTTTCACCGCGTACGTGTCAGATCACAGCCTGAGGTCTTCACTCGCATCCCTTGGCTGTTCGAAAACGAAGATTAAAAAACAGAGAGGCGGTCAGGCTTCGGAGCGACCCGCCAGAGGAGCTAAATCTTATTCTTAAAAGGTGCCTTAAGTACAATTTTGGACAAAATCACCACCTTCCTGTTTTGGAGCGAAATCTCCCCCAACGGTTCAAAGATGGAGGACCGTGCTACAAGGGAGTGGCTGGCATCACATTTCTTTCTCATGGCAGAACAGCTTTGTGATATATTACCTCTACACCAGATATTTGTGTTGGATCCCTGCTCTAGTCGGCCAGTTTACTTGTTTGACTGTGAAAATGTGACTTGTGTTTCTGTCAGTCACAGGCCTACATGTCTCCGAGTCAACTTGTCGATTCCTGTTATAGGTTGATAAAAATAAATGCCCTTTTAAAAACTCATTTTTATAGACTTTCTTTTATGCTTTTGACCTTTTGCTAATTATTTTGGACCGTTTTATGTTTTTCACTTACTCTTATATTTCTTACATTGCCTTTCATTGATTTTGCCATCGAATTGAAGTTGTTTGTGTTTGTTTACTCCTCGGTAAAAGGCGTTGTAACTGTTTTGAAAAGCAACATAAATAATGATAGTAGTCGTATACCATATCTGACTGATTTGGCCTCGGGCTTTGTGCAGTTGAGGGGGGGGGGGGGGTGGGGGATAGGATGGGCAGAGGAAGGTATATCCAGCATCCAAGGTGAGGCGGTATCCAAGAGTTGGCATCCTTCTCCTCTCACATTTCGAGAGAGGTCTGGACTCCACACAACTCACGCAGCTCCAAGGCTATCTATATATCAAATCCAGACATTCCTGAATATCACCCCAGAAAGTGAGGGCGTATTCTCTCTGTGTGTGTGTGTGTGTGTGTGTGTGTGTGTGTGTTTTAGTGTGCGTGCCAACAAAATAAGTGCTGACTCCAACATAGGAGGCGAAGTGAGGTGAGATGAGAGGAGAGTCTTTCCGTTTTCAATATCCAGTCAGTTGTTATAATGCTGAGAGACACAAAAAACGCAGGAAAGATGGAGAGGAGGAGGATGAAGCGTAAGGTCGGGGGGGAGACGGGTAAGAGGTGAGCAAATGAGAATGTGTGATAAGGAAAGGTAGAAAAGAGAAGAGAGCTGGAGTAAGAGAGAGAGGATTTGTCTCCCACAGGGCTGCGGGGACTGATTCAGGACGGAGCACAGGTGAGTGCTGGCCCAGGTGAAGCTGTAATTTCCTGTCCTTGGTGTGTGTGTGGGCCTGGCACCTGCAGCGAGACATCCTGAAAACACAGCTGCTCACCCTCAGCGAGGCACGGGGGCCCGTTAGGTAATAAAGACGCCTAACAGGATGACTAACTCTCACATACCTAGCTTCAATCTGTGCATTTTCAACTGCAAAGTCATACTGTTTTGCAGCAGGGGGGGGGGGGCCAGCAGAGAGGGTGCCGGGTACCAAATGTTAGGTTGGTCCTAAATACCTTTCGGAGAGCATTAAGCAAACGCTTTGAACAGGCGGTGTGAAGGGGGGAAAAAAAAACCCAATCACAGTTGGTGGTCTGGACCGAATACCAATGGCTCTAACTGAAGTTGACCGCTTGGACATCAGAGGATGATCTAACCCATGCCTGTGGAAATCACATAAAAGGATAGTAGAAACAGTGGAGCGGTGGGCCGCCGGTGCTGCTGGGCGATGAGGCTCCATTAGAACGGGCAGGATACCTCACCTCGTTAAAACGTTTAAGGTCTCTACAGGTAAAAAGGAACATATGTTTAGCCGGTAGCTGTGTCTTTTAACAGCCGCGACTCTTAATACCGAAGTGCTGATGTACCCCGCTTCATGAAATGATTATTACGTTTAGTTCCAATCCGGAGTGCGTTAACAGTCCCACAATGTTTTACAACATCTGGAGCGGGGGGAGGGAGGAGGAGGAGAGTATCAAATGATATCACTGCACAGCCCCGCTTTGGGTTTCGCTTTTTCCCCGGTATGAATATTGAACTAGACACTTTCCACATGATAAAATAGTGATGATTGAGGGAGCGTGTTAAGCGTGGGGGGGGGTGTCAGGATTGTCAGTTATGCGTTGGGGAACTCTGTAGCGACATCAATAGACAATGGCCCGAGGTGGGAGTGAATAATTCAAGCGACGCTCGCGCTGTTTTCTTTTCTCCCATTAGGGAGGCGGCGCGGCTGCGGTTAACTTTGATCATTTCCTGTTTCAGAAGGGAAACAATTAATTAACGTGACATCATTGCTTTACATGAAGTCGTCCCGCTAGAGTGACACCAGCTCGTCTGCTGGAGGATTTCTGTTTGAGCTTTCCAATCTGCTGAGGTTCACGGCGGATGTGATGATACACACTGATGAAGAGGAGTCGAGAATCAGAGGGGGACCGTTTCTGGATTCACCACCACACACACACACACACACACACACACACACACACACACACAGAAGAAGAAGAAGAAAGTGGATGAGGGCAGACTGGGGGTGGGAGGGAGTAGAGTGTGGTGGGTGGAGGTCACAGACAGAGGACAAAGGAAGAAGAGGAGGAGGACGCTTCATCGTAAGTGGTGCTCCTGTAAAGAGGAGGTGGGAGGGAGTTCAGTGGGTTAAGTGAGGTAATTGGTATAGGATGCAGGTATTTTCTCAGTAGCTCGCACACGCGCGCACACACACACACACACACACACACACACGCCCAGGCACAAGAAAAACATTCGCAAGTGCAAACACACACTGAAACACACACGCATGCGCACACACAGAACGAAGCAAAATCCTGCTGACAGCAATTAGCTGCCGGTGAAGGTCAGTGAAGGTCGGCGTGTGTTAGGGAGAGATAAGCTTCTCACTAATGGGTGAGTACCTGTGCCTGACTGCAAAGGGTCTCACACATCCAGTCATACGTGTGCACACACCCACACACACACACACACACACACACACACTTCACACAAACAGTGAGAACATACGCCTGAGGAACTCGTCGTCTGTTCTGGTTTGGTGGCTTTGCCCTCAGCAAGTCACTGTCAGAATATTTGTTAGTTTTTACTTGAAAATATCAAAGAGCCTGGCCTCTGTTTAAATGGGGGGGGATGGCTTTGGGTGCGATCACATCTCCACTGTGTTTTCTTTGGTCTGAACCACAGTGGAGATGTTTCCTTTGCTGCATTTCTTGTTGCATTTAGTTTGTTTGGGTTCACGCTGCCCAGCTAGAAGCAAACGGGGCTCGTAAACAAAAGGCACATGGACTCAGGAGGAGCTTGTTGGTTGGACGGTGTTTTGCTAACCTCTCATCCCAGCAGGTTAGAGAGTCAAAACCAATCTGATTCCAGTCTCTGTAACTAACAGCTAAGCATGATAGACGTGTCTGAGCTCGTTACTGTAATTTACTTTCTCAGGTGTTCATACCAGTTAACAACACACAGAGAAATATGATATGATGCTCAACATGAGACTCATTGCTTTTAGGTACCCAAGAATTTGAACTCATCTTGACTCCAAGTTTACCCTTCATTTTGCTTTCACTCATGCTTTCTAAGCCTGAGCAACTGCTGGCTATCTGATGTCAATGAAACCTTGTGTTTTAGGGGGTTTTCCTGTAGTTGGTTCAGTCTCTCAATCCTAACCAATCACGTTTGCTGAAGATGACCGAGACCCTCATTCTCCAGACATCTCGGTGTGGTTATCTGGTGACGTTGTTCTCACCTGGCCAGAGGAACCGAACTAAAAGGAGTAAACGCTCCTGAGTTTGAATAAGCGACTCCAAACACGCTTGTGAATGGGCCCTTAGCTGCTTCCCAGAACATTTAGTACCGAATAAAAATGTCCCTCTATCCCACAGCTATATCTGGAGCCAAATACGACTCTCCTCCAGCTCCATCTCCCCTCTCACTCCTCTCTCTTGCACGACCCACCCCCTTCCCTTACCGTTATTACACACATTCCCACCATTTCTATCCCTCCTTCCACCCAGCCCTCCTCTTCCCACTGCCTCACATACCGCGGGGTTGCAGTAGGCCCGGCTGGAGTGGGGAAGGGTGAAGCAGAGCGGGGAGTGTGAATCAATAGACTTGTGGCCAGGCTGGAAATCGATGGCAATGGGAAATTAAGCTGTAGTCTTTGAATAAATTGAAGACACACCGGAGCACGCAACAAACATCTTGATGCAAAATGAGGAAGCCCGGTCAGATTAGAATGTAAAAAATGTCTGCGAGGCGGTGCTCTTTTATTAATACTTTCAGTCCCGGGAAGTCTTATTTGCTTCCGTACACTCTAGGAAGAGATATTAAGGCCTGTTGTGTCCTGGAACGAAATGATAAGAAAGTACACTCAGCCTCCGAAGAGGAAAGAGATCTAATGTACCGTACGGGGGACACGAGGCCACGTGTGTTATAATACAGGTAATGTATGTCTGCCTGGAGAGATTTCCCAGAGAGGAAGCCTGATATTAGTAAGAGAGCATTACTTTACATTGTAGGTACTCATCGGCAACTCTAAGAAGAACGAGTGCATTTAAAAGAGATTGTTTGTTGGACATGTGAGCAATTTGGCCGAATCCCAATTCACCACTTAGCCCTTCCCCCCCGTTTTGCGCGTTCACGTGAAGGGGTAGGGGTGTCCCAATTCCCTTGTGATGGAGGGGTAGGGCCAAGTGCTCAGGCTACATAGCCCTCCAAACGGAGATTTTTCAGGGGCACACTACAAACCAAGGGCTAGGAGAAATCTCCCAGAATGCCCTGCGAATCAACTGGAAGATCATGGGGACCGCTACACTACCATCAAAGTGAACCACAGATGTAGTATTTTCTTTGTTAATAAAGATTTTAAAAAATATTCTAACCGTGGTATTATCTTAGTTTAATGTCGTTTCAATGTATTATAGACCGTTTCTTTATAACAAGCATAACAAAAAAATCGCTAGTATGCCGATGTCTCTACCTCGCTAGTTAGTTACAACATTGTTTTTAGGCTGATTTGTGCATGACAGTCCTGCATTTTGACATATTTCCATGTCGCATTTCCCCCTTTGATGGTATATGACGAAATATAACTAAAGTCCATCAGCGAAGTTGCTGCACTTGTTACGGCTCCTCTAATATCAGTGCAGACTAGCAGGGTAACGTTAGGAGCGGCTTGCTAGACTACAGAGCACCGCTAACACTATTCTGTCATGAAGTGGACTGGTAATGAAGCAGTGGTCTTTTACATCACTGTCACTGTGATAATACCATTATTGCCATAGTAATCTCTGATAACAAACTCGTCCGTCTGTTTATGTAAACGTCATCGATGACGTATCAGGGTCTTGAAGGGTTGTCCCATTTCTTACGGAGAGATTTCTACCACTACCCCATGTGACTCTGTTCCGAGGGCCAAGCCGAAGGGCGAAGACGAAGCCGTAGGGGTGAAAATGAGAATTGAGATTCGGCCTAAGTCTCCTCTTTTGAGGGCGCAACACACAACTAAATGAAAATAAAAGACAACAACTCTTAGCCATGATCAGTATGTCACATGAGAAGATCAAAGTCAAAAACGTACAAGGAAGCATAGATCATATTTGTGCAAAAAATTTTCAAATGTGCACAGTGAAGCAGTCGTGACGGGACGGCCAAGCGTGCTCGTCTCCGTGGCTAATTAATAGATAACACTAACCCACTGCAGGGCCTGATTAACAGGAATGTACCCATCCCTTAAAAAGTCTGCACTGCAATCAATAATTCATGCCAATCCTGGCAGTTTCTTCAAATCAGTTAGCTTGAAAACAACATAAACAAAACAGGGAGGGAAAGAGAGCGACAGAAAGAGAGAGAGAGGGAGTGTAAAGGAAAGCCTGACAGTGTGTGTGAGCGAGGTAAGCTCTGTTATTTCTCTGAGGACCTGTGTGAAGTAGCTCATACTAAGGCCTCTGGCACCACATCACTCCAACCAGCTCTATAATTACAGTCCAACGGGAGTGGAAAAGCCTTGTACAGACCCAATGGATTTCAGCATGAAAACAGCACCAGGAACTGAACCTTTGCGTTGCGTAACCGAGTCAAACTTCTGTCTAGTTTTTTTTTTTCCAGGATTTTAACACATTTTCTGCCCCGTATTTCAAAGTAATATCGAAGTTACTTACAAGCAAATGGTTTATTCCCGGGCGTAAAAACAAGGTGGAAACAGAAGAGCTGTTTTCCAGTGACCACAGATCTCTGCAGGAGGAGCGAGCGGCCTGATGGAAAATACATGTGACTCAGTGTAAAAGGGACGGACATCAGGAACACAGAGACGGTTTGATTCATTAGCTCAAAAAGCCCCTCCAGGGATTTCACGTTCCACAAGTTTGTCGCAAATAATTTAAAAAAAAGTGCTTGGGACACTTTTATCACATAAAAAAAACCTCTGAGGTCTTAAAAAGTACAGAGACTACAAATTCACAAACCATCACAGGTTCACCGCAGCTCAGACTCTCATCAACGTAGCGGATCATCGCTCATCATCATCAGTTGCCGCACAGCAAAATCAGGTGATCACGTAAATCACAGAAACATCTGTGAAGTTTTTTTGGTTTTTTTTTTGTCTCGACGAGGCTGGTAAGTGGGAGATCCTCCACCCTTGGCGCAGGGTGGACCGGAGGGTGCCATCTGGGGGGGGCGGGGGAGTAAGTGGCTGGGGCTGGCGTGGCGATATGGGGTGAGGAGCTGGAGGGGAAGATAGGGAGGCGACATGAGGCAGAAGGGCAAAGATATCACACCAGTCACTCAACATTCATTACTGTCATCCCCCAAGATACAGCCATCTGTGACCTGGGGGTTAATGGTCGCGAGCCAAGGTCTGCGGATCTGTTTATGCATGTGTGTGTGTGTGTGTGTGTGTGTGTGGGTGTGTGTGTGTTGAGGGGAGGGGAGGGATCATCTGGTTTGATGGCTGGGCGGGGCTGGGGGTGTGTGTGTGGTGTGTCTGGGTGAGTGGGTGTGGGTTGGTGCCTGGGGGCGGGGGGAGTGGAGACACATGCTCTACATGGTACTCAAGTAGGAGCATGTATATACTGTAAGATGACACGCAGTAGGAAGAGCCTGATCGTCCCGCCTAGCCGCCGTTGTTGCTCTAGTGTTCCCAAAGCTAGGTGTTACCTGACTACCTGACTTATGGCAGAAAAAGCATCACTATCAATGCACTCCAGTGATTCCCTCTTAAGGATGTGCAGGTTGTCTCAATACATGCCAGATTGGAGCAGTGTCAGGCTAACGGCACGTGAAAATGTCTTGTTTATCTTGTTTTGTTGATCTTTCGATTCTTTATGATTTTGAGATTAGGTTTGTCTCAGATGTTAATACTACCAATGCAAGTAGGTCTTACATTTTTAAACTCGGGTTGGGTATTGTGAAACTTTATTGGCGTCAAGGTACCGTGGAATGCTAGTGACGTGTACGTGGTACGGGTATGAATCTATCAAACTTCATCAGGTCATCAATACAGCGGGACAGGGGAGGAATTCTGTAGGTGTTTATTGATCCTACTGTAGCTTCTGTCTCTGTCGGTGTCTCTTTATATTTCCATCTACTCAGCAAGGATGCCTGCTCTTCACCTGCGCTGAAAACACACACACACACACACACACACACACACACTTTAACAGAGGAAACAAAATAATTAAGAGCTAATTCTATTTAGAAGATACTAATGTATTTGCTCAGACGTTGCTCATCCGCTAGATTGTGTTTACAAATCAATGCAAGCTGGAGGTGGTGGAACAACATTGGAGTGGTGTTCTCCAGAATAAGTGTTTTGCCCCATATGCACACAATCTTGTCCGAGTTTGTGTGTGTGTGTGTGTGTGTGTGTGCGTGTGTGTGTGTGTGTGTGTGCACTCGGGAGGGGACACACTGAGAATGTGTGTCGCTCCGCTAAATTATGGGGGAGGAAGTTAATTTAGTTAGCAGCTAATTAGAATGAATAAAAGATGGCTTGGAATCCCTTAGGGTACCACACACTGTCAGACTCTCTCTCTCTCTCTCTCTCTCTCTCTCTCTCTCTCTCTCACCCCTTTCTCTTTCTCTCAAATTCAAAGTTGTTATTGCCAAAGAGAGAGAACTCAACATATACAAGCAATAGGTCTTACTGGGACTAAAATAGTAACAAATCAAAATGAACGGTCTGTTGAATCACCTAATCTTGCTACTCGTGTAATCATCATCGAAACAACCAAACAAACAGCTAATCAATGAATCAACTGAGATCTCTAACGACATCATATCTCTCTTACCTTTCAGAGTGACAAGTAAATATGTCGCGCTAGTTTCTCTCCGAGAGTACTTGCCTTAGATTTGCGACATTGACAAAACCATTAGTAGAAGATTCTGGCATCGATCATTGTTTCAATACGGTTCAACACGGAGGCCAATACCAATAACGCTCACCGTTTTTCTTTGAGAAAGTTGCAAGTTAACAACAACCGCAAACCAGGAAGAGATGCTATTCCTTAATCCTTCAGTCAGTCCTGCAGCAAAATGATACCACGATTTAACAGTAACACCCTGAAACTGCACCGGGGGGAAGGATTTCACCGTCACACCAATCAATAGCTTTTATTTACTTTCTAGATAAGTCACGGTGGCATTTTGGTGTTTTATCTCAGACAGTGTTGTCATTGAAAATTGGTGAGTCACAAAAATGAAAAACATTCAATCCGTTCAACATTCATACTTCAACCCGCAGACGTAGTTAGAGTTCTCAACGCAGAGCAGCGCTGATGTGATGGGAATCCCTGGAGCAAACAGACTCGGTAAATAGCGATCAACTTTTTCTCAAAGTTTCGCAGGTTTGTGTTAAATTAGCGAGGCTCCCTAAATCTCTCTGTCAAGCCCACCTCTTTTATCCGAAGCGTCTGACGAAATCTCACCAAGCCTCCCGTCTTTGTTTTAATACCTAGCGGCCCTCACAGTTTAGCCTTTCCAACTCCAGTGCCAATCACGCTCACATAAAAGAGGGCAGGAGTCAATGTTGGATTCAAAATGGTGCGATCACATTAAGAATATCTGAACCTTTTTTTAAATTTTTCCTCTAAGTGTGTATAATCATCAGTGTGGAATTATGTTGTACCGATTTTTAAAACTGTATTATGACTGTAATCATTGACCCCACTGGAGGAGGAGAGGGAACCCTATTGAAGGAAGAGAGGGGACCCCAGTGGAGGAGGAGAGGGGACCCAGTGGAAGAGGAGAGGGGACCCTACTGGAGGAGGAGAGGGGACCCAGTGGAGGAGGAGAGGGGACCCCACTGGAGGAGGAGAGGGGACCCTACTGGAGGAGGAGAGGGGACCCAGTGGAGAGGGACCTATTGGAGGAGAGAGGGGACCCCTCTGGAGGAGGAGAGGGGACCCCAGCGTGAAGAGGAGAGGGGACCCACTGAGAGGAGGAGAGGGGACCCTACTGGAGGAGGAGAGGGGACCCAGGTGGAGGAAGAGAGGGGAGCCAGTGGAGGAGGAGAGGGGGACCCAGTGGAAGAGGAGAGGCACCCCAGTGGAAGAGGAGAGGGCACCCCAGTGGAGGAGGAGAGGGGACCCAGGTAGAGGAGGAGAGGGCACCCGAGTAGAGGAGGAGAGGGGACCCCTATTGGAGGAGGAGAGGGGAGCCAGTGGAGGAGAGGGGACCCTACTGGAGGAGAGAGGGGAGCCAGTGGAGGAGAGGGGACCCTACTGGAGGAGAGGGACCCTATTGGAGGAGGAGAGGGAAACCACAGGATCCTAGGCCAAACTGCCATCAGTGGCTTTGTGCCCGGCGACTCGGGAGGACACAGATGCACCTGCCCAGATGGAACTTGGTCTGCCGCCCAGTTTGGATCTTATTGTAGGAATTAGGCGTTGGACTCAGTAAAACAGACTCGTTTGTGCTCTGTTACAATGTAGCCTGCTTTTATTAACACATACTGACTATGAAGACCCCCGGTGCCTCCAGCAAAACAGGAAACTGCTATGACCTTTATATAGTGACATTTTAATCTATTACTTGGGCACATGTGAAGGTGCAGACTTATTGTGGACTTATATGTGTGAAAATAGAAGGAAAATAAGGCTTGCCATTAACTATGACATTATCCTCTGTTGCCAACTCAGAATATCACACTAATCAGACTCAAAAAGGACTGTCATTTATGTGTGGCTTTACGATGTGCCTGAGAATGTCAAGTCAAGTCAAGTCAAGTCAAGTGTATTTATATAGCCCTCAATCACAAAGCATCATGAAATGACTTGACAGAGATAAGCCTACCTAGATCTAGCTAGTTAACACTTAAAAAAAAACACAAAACAAGATGAACAAACAAAGGCAGAACACAAAACAAAAATGAAATAGCATGTTAAGACAGAAGCAGGAAAGAAAACAAGAAAACCTTATTAGGAAAAAAAAGATGGAAGAAACCTTGGGTGGGGCACTTCAAAGAAGGATCCCCCACCAGGACAGCTGAGCGTGAAATAGCTGCCAGAACAAATAATATAATGGCTACCAACACTGGAGAACAACAATGAGCTGCAGGGAAAAAAAACAAATAGGACATAAAGAAAGGGAGATTGATGGGACATCGGCGGGCAAGGGCACACTGGAGATGATGTCAGCTGAGGACGAGGCATCACGTCTTGTAAAATATCAATGTTTGCAGATCTGTTACATGACTGTGGCCTTTTTGCTGCAGCCTGACCTCCCCTTTAGTAGGAGCCACACCAGATGGCATAGAGATAGTGTGGATGACCTCAGCGGGTGGCTCGAGGTAAAAAAACAAACTGCCCAGCAGTGCTAGAGTGATGATCGTGATGGAAGCTGCACCCAGCATTTAAAACGTCCAAAAGGGAGAGGAATTAACAAAGCCGGGCTCCTTCGGTCCGGCCTTGTTTTACAACACAAGGACAACATTGTTTGTGACCAGAGTGTTCAGGGACAGGTTTTTTTTTTTCCGTTAATGAAACGATTGCACAGCTTAGTAAGTTTCCAGTATTTTTGTGTCATGCGAGGCTCACACACAAACACCACCGATCAACACTTGATATTAAATGAACCACTGCAAACAATTCAAATATAAACTCATGAAAGATAGCCTCACGCTTTGCCCGAAGCAAAGTCAAAGTCAAAGTTACCGATCTAACTAGTTGAATCCAATGCTGACATTTTGGGTTCAGGAAAAGGGTAAAACACAACACCTTCCACACTCAATCCTGGTCCTCGGGGGCCCAGAGCCCTGCTGGTTCCTACCAAGTGGTTAATTGCGTTCATTTGGTGACCCAGGTATAAATCAGTCCCTGATTAGAAAGCTGGAATGAGAACCAGCAGGGCTCTGTGGGCCCCCGAGGACCAGGATTGAGAACCACCGCTCTGCAAGGTCAGGATATCCAGGAGGAACCTGTGAAAAACAATTTCTGGTCTTGAAAGCTCAAGTGCTCTCCAGAGGGAACGACAGACAGAGGGAGGCAAAACTTGACTGACGTTATGTCGGATAGCAAACTTTGCCTACCTGTGATTGGAGCATCAAGGGAAAAGGGGCGGGGCTTAGGTGAATCGGTTCATTCTCATCACGATGCGAGCTTAACCACTTGAAGAATCCAATTCTTTTTACATCTCGCATTGAAACGACAAGCGCGACCATCGCCACAGATACAACTCTTTTCAAAACGTCTACAAGACTCGATGTTATACTTTGTGTTAGACTGTATCTAACTCAAACCCGTCATCGCATTCTCCGCCAACAGCGATCGTCAGGCATATAAATGCTGATTACAAATGCGTATCACCGGGGGGGTCATGCTAACCGACTTGGAGTGAGTTTTATGATCCTAATTACAGCCGTGTAACTCCGGGAGGGTAATGTCCCCTAGCGAAAGGGAAGCAGCAGCAGATGTGTGGTGTTTCTCCGCCATATCTCATGTCTTATACAGCGATCTGCCTGATAGATGCGATTTATCTGTAGCATTAGGGAGGAACACTTCTCCCCTCTGACATTCACACCCGCCACACTCGCTCGCAAACATACGCACGCGCGCCGCCGTCTGTTCGCGATTCCCAGCTCTGACATTCTCTTTCTGCTGTTTTGCACGTTCGGAAATCTGTGGGGATGATGCTCGCTCTCCCTCCGGCCCCCCTCCACCCTCCCCCCTCGCCCCCCCCCCCGTCCCAGCAGGGACACCACCAAGGTGACAGCATCCATCAGCCGTCAGCCGTCAGCCATCACATCTCATCTGCTGACTGGTGACTTCGAT
>JAXDDW010000004.1:1492500-1507500 GCA_034670385.1 Hoplostethus mediterraneus | reverse complement strand
AGCAGGGATTTGACATTTCACTGTTGTGCCTCCCCGGGGACACCTCGCTGTTTAGAAACGCACCGGAACGCTTTGACACCCAAACGCACCACAACCAGCTTATCATTTTAATTTCATTCTAAATCAATTGCGATGTGTTTTTTTTTGTCAGCCTCGGGAAACAAAACCTAACTTTACTCTCTCTCTCTCTGTGTGTGATGTGTTATATTTTAGACCTTCTGGAGGGAATTGCCTAACTAAGAATGAGTAATTATAGTCTGTCAGCTTTTACCTGTACTGGCATTCCTGCAGCCTGTTAGCCATCGGAGGCTACGAGGATCTCAATCCAGTTATAAATTAATGGCTTTCACCTCGTCGTCCTATATTGAGGTTTCTCCGCGAATTCATGGGAGGATGATGACGTTTCCAGAGAATATCCACCGGGCTAAATATAATGGTGATTGTTCTGCTTATAGCCGGCGTTCAGAGAGAAGGAGGCGGGTTAGGAAGGGGGGTGGGAAGATGGTTGGATGTGTGCGTGGGAAATAACAACGTACTTTATCAGGCATGTATCTAAAGTGTGTTCATTGAAAGCGGACAAATTCCAAGGTAAGAGCCCTCAAGATGAGACTAGCATTCAAGCCAAGGGCATTCAAGGTCAGACGAACATCGAGAAGCGAGAGCGTTCAATGTGAGAACAACACGCTGAAGTTCAAGGTTGGTCAAGTGTATTTTGTATGGCGCTTAATCACAGTTAGGAGTCTCCACAAGCCCACGCTTTAGCACAACAAAAATGCAAAAATGAACACTGGCCACGCCCACTTCACCTGCCAATCAGCGGTAGAGAGAAACAACCACATCTGTGTGTCGAAACGATTGTCAAGGCAACGACACGACTGCTGACATCCGGCCAATCACTTGCATGCGTTCATTTCCCCATAACGGGGGAGGGAGGGGGGGGACGGTACTGTGGTACTGTGGTACTGTGGTACTGTACTCCCCCTGCTAGAGAAGCTCTGTGATTAAATTACACATCCAGACATAATGCAGATCGCCGTCATCCATCTTAGTGAAAAGCCCTGTCAGGGGAGAGCCGGTCCTCACAGCGCTGACTCTCGGAGACTCTTGTCCCAGCGTGGTGGAAACTCTCCAATCAAATCAGCTCACTCACTGACACATATCAACACAAATTAGCATTGATTAGCAAAATGCCCACCCAGCGCCGTCCTACCCAGAGCCTCCAAACATGAGATATTTCCACTATTTAGCGGCGGGCTCCCCTCAGTTAAGAACAAGGCACAATCTCTCTCTCCGCACACAAGAGTTAAACTCAGAAATAATTACCCAAGTCAATGGGTGCCGCTATCTCCGTGATTGGTTGAGTGCTCAGGCGAAAGCTATTAAGTTTTTTTTTTTTCAAATTTTTTCCGAGGATTTCAATTAAAAGCTGTGCGAAAACGCCGGGCCTATCTTTAAATGATAGACCCCCCAGAAATCCCCTTCTCCAGGGAGGAACTATTGTAGTGTCCTCATCAACACTCCAATTAGGGCTCGTCTATTATCTGTTATGATAAAAAAGGGTATTACCACAAAAGGACGTTATCCTGCTTTCATGAAGTCACTCTTTAGCTTTTCACCTCATAAATTCATTACAGGCAGATAGTCATTCATCAGCTGGAATGGTAATTTTCATTAATGACGCCTGGATTCCCTGAATATCAAATACATTTGTCCATTCATTTGGATCTCATGCTTTGGTTCAGTAATATCTCATGAATACAGTATGAGGTATGAATATGAACATTTGAATATCTGTGTGAGTTTGTGTGTGTGTGCAAAGGAGAGAGAGAGAGAGAGAGAGAGAGCTGTAGGCTATGTCCACACTAAGCCGTCTAAATTGGAAAACGCATCCTTATCACTCCGTTTTCGACCCCCGAAAAAGGAGCTTTCCGAAAACGCTCTCCCAAGCGGATGAAGGCCCATGGAAGAAAGTATGGGTTTTTGATGGTTTTAGTGTGGACGGCTAGTGTTTCCAACAACACTAGACACGAAAACGGCGTTTTCACATATAAGCGGCTTAGTGTGGACGGAGCCTGAGAAACCTGTTCTCTCTCGCCAAAACGGGAGCTGAGCAAATCACCCATATCACATCTGACGTATTCATGAAACATATGATATTTAGCTTATCCTTCTGTAGCCAGAAACACTACTCTAAAAAAATCATCTATATTTATGGGGGGCCAAACTATTTACTACAAATACTACTACAAATATTTATCGAACTTTGATATATATACATCGGACTTTATATATATACATCAGACTTTGAGTTTGGATCAGGCGCTGAACTGGCCAGCTATTCAGCACCACTGTGAGTGATCTGAAAGTTACATTAACTTTAGACAGTAAAGTTAAAGGATTTCGCGACTGCCGACCGAGCCGATCTACCGGAGCAATTCCTGAAACTTTTTGGACCTATTTTGCGGTATAACAAGCTGTTTTGTGGATGTAGAGGCCAGGTTGAAAAATCCCAGAATTGTCCTTTAATGGCTGAAAGTTCAAGGGACATTTGATGTATTTATATTAGAAACACCAAGGGGACAGACGCCTATTTGTTTCTACTCTAGTGGAGCTGAACGGCTGAGGATGGAAGGGAACCGGTACGATGACAACAGTTTTCTAGAAACTATAGCGATCGCTTGCTCCAGGACACCAAATACCACGTCTGTCGGCAGGGCGTCCCCCGCTTTCAGACAGTTTTGCGGATCTAATTGCAGATATTCAGGAATCACGTTATGCTGGCAGACCGTACCGAATACAGGTGTGTTGTTAATGGGAGCTCCTGGTGTTGCAGCAGCGGAGCTCCTAAGGCGGCTTCCTCCTGTTTGGACCCCCCATAATATCATACCCAGTGTTTCTATATTTTGACCCTAAACTTCCTGTACTATAATCAAACAAGGAAGGGTCCACAGTGTCAGTAATAAGTATGGATATCGCCCTGCAACTAGCATTAACATTTATTTCGAGGAAGCATGGTGAAGTGTAGCAGAGTGATCCCAGAGTCAGGCGGTGCGGTTTTCATGTGTTGATCCACGCTACGTCAGGCAGTCGCTGTAGAGGGTAGCCAATTATTCTCCCGATAGCCTTGTGGCTCAAGGACATCTTCAGACTACTGTCGTTTGAAAGAGTACGTTGTCATTTCTTCTCCTGTGTTTTTCTGCGGAGGCACGAGTCGGTACAGTGTGCCGTGTCATCGCGAAAGGAAGCCAAGCTGTTTGATGAGCAGATGTTCGGGAGGCAGCGCGAGTCACAGTGCCGGTAATTCTTTAAATAAGCTCGGGTGTTTTGGGATAAATGAAAGACAGTCACCAACCTCATATGCTGAAGATGTGTTTGGACACACACACACGCGCACACACACATACACACACACACACCTCACGAAGGGATGTGTGTTATCAGCTGTGGCACATGCGGCTTATTTGTTTGTCTCCAGTAATATGCTGCACAACACTCTATTCATCAGGCCTGATTCCCCCTGTGGCAAGAGGGTAGTGTGTGCTGTATGTGAGTGTGTGTGTGTGTGTGTGTGTGTGTTGCATGTGTGTCCTGTTGAGGTACCAGACAGCTGCAAGATTAGCCTGGATGTTTATTGGTCCCTCAGAGCCAAGGTTCCCAGCCTCAGTTAAAGCTGCTTGACTGTCCTCTGGTACCGACTTCAGCTTCAGCTTGCCGTTTCCGAAACCCGTTTCCCGTCCACAGAGGGAACCGGTACTCCTCGCACAAAAGCGCTATAGCTGGTAATGACAAAAAGCCCTCGTCGGTTTTTCTGACTCACTTGGCCGGGACTTATGGTTATACTTTTTACATTTTGACATGATTTTTTGATAGGATGTCCCGGCGTGGAATCGGATGACGGAGATCGCATTGACACGACGGGTGAAACCGCAGTCCTCTGTTGACATCATAAGTCCGCCATGAGATCCGACACCTCCATCACCTCCACTATGTTGCTCTGCCATCACACACACACACACACACACACTCCAATCCCTATTTCCTTCCGTCTGTGGCAGAAGCAAAAGAGAGAGAGAGCGAGAGGAGAGCCTGGAGTGGAGGCGGCTGTGGACTGAGGATGTGCTAATGGGTACAGAGTACATTCTCCCATACATCCATTCCCCACGCTGTCAAGGAGCATCATAGTGGAACGCTGACGATGGGAACCTTGGTCCCTCCCCACCCCGACACCTGCTGCTCCTCCATCTGCCGCAGCCAAACAGCCTCCTGCTTCCTGCCTCCATCCATCCATCCATCCATCCTTCCATCCATCCTTGCCATCCCCATCCATCCTGTCCCCTGTATCCAGAAACAAAAAGAGAGCAAGCTGAGAGGAAGTTGTTCTTCCTGCGTGGAAGGGGGGAGAGAACCGGCGCGCCGACCAGCTGCGATTGTTAGCGTGACGCTATTTGTCCGCGCTAACCGCCGTTGTAAACATTTAAACGCTTTGCTGCAGCCAGTTCTGCGCCGGAGAGCCCAGAGTGTACGAGCAGTGAATTTTACACATATAGTCCCTTTTGGTGCCAGGCGACGCTGAAAAATAACGAGCGCACGGATTTGATCCTTTGCGCCACCAAGTCATGTATAAAATAAGTAATGACACCAAACCAGATATTTGTCTACTACACCGTTTATTGATTCCATTCGTGGAGAGAAAGCAGAGGAGGGCGTGAGACGGGGTCAGGGGAAACAGAGAGAGGGAGGGGTGGACGGATGCAGATGGAGCTCCTGAATTTTTTGCCCTTGTGTTTCTCAGGCTGATGCAATTGTCGTAGCGGTGATGTCTCTCGGGACCTATGGAGGGTTAAATGCGACAATATTAAATAAATAAATCATTAAATATCGAAATGATTAAATAAATGTGGAAATGAACAATTAAATATATTATATTCCCCATTTTAATTAATTAATTGTTCATATATTTCCCCTTTTATTTAATGATTTATTTAATGATTTATTTATTTAATATTGTCGCATTTGACCCTCTAAAGTGAACTGGGCGACATCTCCCATTAAAGGAAATAACAGGGATGGTGTTTTTTAAGCAGACACACACACACAAATACATAGAGAGAACCAAGTTTATGATACCTACGTTTAAACTGTGTAGCCCCCGAGGACTGAAGAGAACAAATAGCATCGGTTATGTATGTGTGTGTGTGTGTGTGTGTGTGTGTAGCCTTAAGCATCTGTTCTTAAAACAAGCCATGCCTTGCTCTCTTTTCGATATACCGTTAACATCAGGTGTACTCTGGGCTTCGTTTTTTATCACGAGCTTTAACGAGCGAGCGTATTTTCGGTGTGAGACTGATGTAAAACTACAGCATGTCCAAGTGCATTTACCTACTGAGGAATCTGGTGTCTCAGCTCAGTGGGTCCGATGGGGATTTCTTTCGGGTGGGGGGGGTTTCTTGCAGCGTTTCCATCGTCGGCTGTGAGAGGCTGCGGAGTATAGAGCCTCTGTTATCGTCCATTAAGTCTGGAGATCCAAGGATATTACACAGCCAAAATGGAGCACAGAGGAGAGGGGGAGGCTATCAAGGAATATCATTAGAGTCGATGTGAGAGTGTGTGTGTGTGTGTGTGTGTGTGTGTGTGTGCTGACTGACCCTGCCCCATTCTCTCTTTCTGTCTGAGCTGCATAAAGCACACTCAAAAGATCAGGCCTGGACTATAATGACTATAATGGGACCGATTTTACATTATGACTTGAGGTGCTCGTTCTGGTACCAACGTGAGCAGCACAGGCACATGCACTTACTCCTTCCACTCCGGAGCATTTCCCACAGAAACAACAACACCCCCCCCCCCCCCCCCCGTCATACAAAACCTCAGATTGTGAAGATAGAAAAGTCTCAATTTATTATTACAGTTTTTCTCAGTCGCTTTAGTACATTTCTCGAATCGTCCTTAAGATTGGCAAAACAGTAAGCGCATTTCTCAAAACAGCTGGTACAAACAGCACCACACACATGGATTACCTGCAAAAGCAAGTGCCATCAGAATGATGAGTCCTTGTGTCATTGTCAGAATGCTTAGCCATGTTGTCAATAGAACAGTTACTCTGATGGAAACTATGGTGAAGGGTTTGATGGCAATGATTGAAAATGCACAAGACTGCACTTTTTCTGTATGGCACATATCAATTTCAAGACATATACAACCAATAATTGTTCAAATTGTCATAATTGTTAGTCATTTGCCTAAAACAAAAGAGAAATGCTCTTTCTGTTTGCACAGGTAACAAAATGTTGTCCTTGACGACTTCAACTCTAATTCGAGAATTGAGCCAAATCAACTGAGAAAAACTGGAGTGAAAGTCAAGATTCATCGATTCAGGACACATTTACAAAAGAAGTCTGATAGAAATGTAGAGAAAATATGCTTGACAGATTATGACTAGTGCTTAGATGTTCTGGGGGGTGAGACGATTCAACAGAGAACCAATATAATACATTTTCATCAACATGACAGAAACTATTGATAATGTAGGAAACAGCAGACAGTTGTACATAACCATTTGCATGAATGTGCCAAAGCAATTTCCAATTTGTTCAAAAGAAGGTGCATGCGAGCAGTCATTCAATTGAATCATTAGCTGAATACAACACATGCAAGAGTCATCTCAGAGACAAAGGGTGAAGGAACTGGCAGATATTAGCACCCAGATTTTGGAGTTTCTATTGAGGCTCCGTCTCCTTTACTGACCCCCTGGCTTGAGGTCACCTCTCCTGTCCAGCTCCTTAGCCTTGTGGGGGTTTTTTTTTTGGGGAGTAGAAACAGTCCAGCTGATTTTGTTTGATATTGGTCTCACAGGTAAAGCTACCTTACACACACCACACACACACACACACACACACACACACACACACACACACACACACAAGCATCAGGGGAGCCATGTCTAGCCGTGACAGGCAGGAGAGATGCCCTCGGTTTGACCTGGCAGCGTTGCCCGTCGTGCAAAGGGTGTTTGACAGCCTCACTAAGCTCCTTCACATCACGGCTGGGTCACTTAACAACACACGGGGCTACATTCAAGCACAAACACACTTCGGGCAGACACACACACACACACACACACACACACACACACACACACTTTCAGTCCACCACACAAAACCAACTATATACAGTTTAAATCAGAAGCAGCTTTGTTTACAAGATAAGGTGGGGGGGGAGAAGTTCTGCACATCGTGATCCGTGACAGAAAATCCATTCAAAATTAATCTGAATGACAAACACCTTCTGCAGCCTTTACCGAGCTCAGGTTTTTTTGTTTTCTTTTTTTTCATACCCGGGTCCAGATGTCAAACATGATGAGTGGGAAATGTAATGAATGTTGCCTGTATTATTCTGATGGTCAGAGGCAAGCAAGGTGCACTGGTGGAGCCGGAGCCACGCAGGAGAGCAAATGTTTGGCTTCTGTTTCACACAAGGATGAGTCAACATGGCCGAAGACGAAACCCACCAGACCAAACATCCCTGTGAGTGAGTGTGTGTGTGTGTGTGTGTGTGTATATATGTGTGTGCATGGGGGTTTCAGGGTAGAGAGACCTTGAAATATGCGAAAAATGCGACACAGCCTCCTTCTTCCTGCTTCGACAACGAATACCAGATATGAAAATAAATGTCTGTTTGGGAATACGAGCAAATATCCTGTTTACTAAATGGTGATGCGACCATGTCTGAGTCTTTGTACGTGTGTGTGTGTGTGTGTGTGTTTGCATGCGTGTGTGTTGACGGCGGCGGCTTGGCGTGCGACATAACGCGGCTGTGTGTTCGTTAAGGGGGTACACACTATACAGCACAATGGCTTCATTTAGCCCGGCGATCTGGGAGCCGCTGCTGTAATAACACAGGTCAGGACCTGAGTGGGAGCTAACCATCACGCCGCCACCGCCCTCATCCGTCACCAAACACCCTGTCAACAATCCAGTTCCAGTCCTTCCTTTCTTTTATTCTGCGATCTCTCCTTACACACCTTCCTATCCTTTCCCTCCCCGGCTTTTCTTATTCCTTTCCGTCTTTTCTGTGTCGTCTTTCGCCTTACCTCTTCCCCCGTCTTTCATTCTTTCCCCTCGTTTCCTCGCGCTCCGCCGTGTAGCTGAAAACTCCCAGCTCCCCCGGCAGTTGTTTTACAGAACAGTAGCTATCAGCGGTACACCACGGAGGGGTTTGCTACCATACATCATACTGCATCACAGTCAAGACATTGAAATGGTTTTTTTTTTTTTTTTTTAAACCATGCTGGAAAAAAAAAAGTGAACTGACGTATGATGATGATTTCTGAGGTGTGTTTTGATCGGGGCTTAATGCTGACTGAGCTGGTGCTTGATGGTTTATTAGACTGACAGAGTGGGCGGAGCACTGACATGAAGTCAGACGTGATATATGACTTCCCTCTCTACTTCTCTGATATGATATTTCTGGCCCATCTCGGTCTTTTTGTCTACATTGCTAATCCCCCGCTGTCGGAGACATATTACCAAAGAGTCTCTTTACATTTGTGTGTGTGTGTGTGTGTGTGTGTGTGTGTGTGTGTGTGTGTGTGTGTGCATTCGCACTTGAACCAGGCCATTTCTGCCCTCTGATGGATAAAAAGGTTTTCCAGATAGCAGCTTTCAAAGAGATTTATATATGTATGTGTGCGTGCGTGTGTGTGTGTGCGTGCGTGCACGTACATGCATAAATCCCAGCTGTGCACCCACTGACAGCGGGGGGGGGGGGGATGGATGAGGGTGCAAGAAAGAGTGAGAATGGAGGGAGGAAGAAAGGCAGAGGAGGAGAGTGAGGCAGGAGACAACCTGTGAGCTATTGAGATGTAAACAGGTGAATGATTTTCTGTTCCCTCCCCAACTGTTTCCTCATCGCTCAGCCTGGCCCCGGGGTCCTCAGAGAGGCAGGCTGGGACTGCGAGTCCCTTACTGAGCAGCCTTGGGTCAGACGCTCTGGCAAACGCCGCGGCTTGGCTGCTGTCTCTCCGTAAGCACACCGCTGGCCGAGCTGTTTAAATGCACGGCCTCATCGTCGTCTCTCCGCCCCCCCGAATCACATTAGCTCCGGGGGCTCTCGTAAACCCGTAGACGCGCACGGCGGTCCTTAAAGATACGCACGCGCACGTTTTGAAGAACATCCTGTGCGTGCACGCGTGGTCCTACAATTACACACACACACACACACACACACAAACATGAAGACACGCACAATTAACTCACACACGTAACACGATTTGGCCACAGACCGATGCACGCAAACACATGCACACCATCCCTTTGCAGGCGGGAGCAAACGTTGTGAGATGTGCAAAGATACAGCTTTTTTTTCCATGAAGCACTATTGTTCCCTTTCCGTTTCCCATTCCGTTTGGCAGAGCAGAAAATACAACAATACAGCAAATGGAAATTTGGAGTGAAATCCAGGGAGTTGTTTTCCATGCGGCTAGTGGATAAAATCACAATGAGATTGCCTAGCAAACACCTGCTCCGAGGTCAGCGACTGCACAGAGCGAAGGCCCTTCAATTCACTCGCTTTCTTCGTCTGGAGGCTTGAAGGAGTGTTGGAGAGAGGCATGACGTACGCGGTGGGTGGCGACTTCAGACTCACCCGGAGAAACCAGGGTGGAGAGTCGTACCTGTTGAACAGCTGTAATCACACTCCTGTCCGCTACAGTGCTGTCTACTGCGTTGCACTGCGTATGTGTGTGTGTGTGTGGTAAATGTGTGCGTCTGTGCCGTGTATGCTTATTTGCACGTCGCTTGCTACATCTCGTTAATCGCGTCGGTGTAAAATCTTGTGTGTTTTTCTTTCAGAAACTGTACCTCGGGGGGATTACGCCTCCTAGGAGGAAAATAGATTGTTTGTTTCCGGGTAAAGATCAGAAACTAGCAGCGAGTACACGCTCTTTAAATCGGATTTGTGCCGAGAATGAGACTTTCCTCTGTCCTTTCTTGCAGGAAGCCCGGGGTGAAAAGACCCTCGCGAAACAAACCGGGGGCGGGCCCAAAGTGAACAGCGCGAGCCTTTCAGCCGTGAGTGACAGTGACACCTCTCTCAGCTAGTCTCCGAGCTGTCGGTCCCGACCGGGCTGTCACCTCCCTCCTCTCCACATCATTGACTTCCCACTGACTTAAAAGCACTTTTTTCGCCAAGCCCTTTCTGAAATGACGCATTGTGCCGAGGGGAGTTATCATAGGGGGGGTGGGGGACAACAATATTCTCCTGAAACACAGTCCCCCCCCCCACCCCCCCGGCCAAAAGCAGGCCGGAGAGAAAAGGCGCCGGCTGCTTCACTTTCTCTCCGCGGTTGCTAGGTTAGCCTCTCTACACCGAATCACTGGGGCCTTTATGGGGCGGCTGGCAGCATCTTAGTCCCCCTGCCTCATAATTGTATGGGTGTGTGTGTGTGTGTGTGTGTGTGTGAGAGAGAGAGAGAGACATACAGACACACACACAGAGAGAGAGAGAGAGGGAGACTCATTCCTCTCACTCAGGGTGGCGTGCTAGGACTTCCAATGTTTCCCCGCCACCCTTTGCGCCCCCTCTTCTCTCCGCCCGGTGCTCCCATGAGTGTGTGTGTGTGTGTGTGTGTGTGTGTGTGATGGCTGCTTCCTTCGGACCCCCCCCCCCCCACCCCCACCCCCCCCAGCGCTCTCTCTCTCGACTCTGACCTCAATCCGTCTCGTTAAACCATAATTGGAAATGAGCGAGGCATTTACCCTCTCTGGATATATATCGGTGAACTTTAGCCACCTCTGAGGAAATCTGTACCTTGGGGCGGGGGGGGGTTGGATTTCTCACCTGCAGCTAAAATCATTTAGGCACATCTGAGCCGGAGTTGGAGGTTTTGCGCTGTCACACAAAAAAAAGATATTTCAAAGACTTTGCCCCAGGGCGGTACTTTACACTTCCAGAGAGACAACAGAGGTTGCAAAGAAATGGCACACGCTGTATCCTTCCTCTGCGTTGGGAAAACGGCTCCACTTCATAAATCGGGCGTCGGAAAATGTGTAACGTGTAATCAACGCTCGCCGGTTTCGCTCCGTGACAGTGTGGCGGCGGATTGCTGTCGATCGCTTCTGTTCTGCCGCTGTACTACAGGAGGAAACGTCCCGTCGCTGGAACAAAGGGAGGCGTGTAAGCCCTGAAGGCACCACGACGCTAAAGAGCAGATGCTGCAGAATCAGACCGCTGCTGCATTTGAATAGTTCATCAGGTAATCTGCCGCTGAAGCAGGTCTGCACACACACACACACACACACACACCTTTTTTGGATTTGTATTGGTATCATGAACGCAATACGCTCTCGCTGTCTCTCTCTCTGTGAAAGACACACACACACACACACACACACATACAGACGCACTTTCTCATCCCCTTCAGACTAATCCTGCAGACGCACCTGCAGACCGACCGCCTCCGCCCAGAAGATCGATGGCAACAACGTCCTTGAAACCAAACCCACAAGGTCAGCTTCCTCCACGTCCGTCTCTGGGATGTGTGCATGCGTGTACTGTATGTGTGTGTGTGTGTGTGTGTGTGTGTGTGTGTGTGTATTCATGGTCTATACGTCCCACTCGCTGCAGTTCTGTTCCTCTCTTCTTTGTACGTGAGCACCTGCGAGGGAATATATATATAACCCTACTTATAAATGAAGTAGGGTTTCTCATACCTTCAAACACACCCTGGTCACATATAGGCTTCTCTCTGCTTCCCTCTGCGGAAACATACTCATCAAAACATGAATTGATTCACGCTGTGCGGCTGAGTCGAGGACCATGAGGTCTGTAAGTGTCGCTCATTTGGGGGAAAGTGTTAAAGCCCCAGGAAACTTGGCTTGAAATAGTAAAAATGAATATATGATCAAAGTTTAGTGTCTAATTAAGCATCTACAAAAGTCTGAGTGAAAATAAACGTTCAGAAATATTAGAAAACCTAGTTCAGATGAGTGGGGGGTTCAGAACAGTGGGGTTGAATTGGGCGTGGTATTTTCTGAGATTTATGACGCAGAGAATTCTTTCATCCAATCATTAAAAAATGCACGTCAGTTGTCCCGCCCCCAACAGGTGCAACAGCTTGACGGTTTGACGTGGGCTCATATTTCTGAACGTTCATATTTCTGAACGTTTTTTTTTTTTTTTTTTTGTGGATGCTTAATTAGACACTAAACTTTGATATCATATATTAACTAAATAACTATAACTAAAAAACTATAACTCAATAATAAAATGATGAATAATGAAAATGTGGTGGTTGAATCTGAGAACTCCTGAATCAAGAGAAAACAAAGATAAAAAGTGGTCATTCCTCTTCCTCTCATTTTCAAGTGCTGAAAAAAAGGTCGGAAACATTCTCCTTTGTTTATAGTGTGAAAGACGCAATGGATAATTGGCATCCGATGAATTAAAAAAAAATGTTCATAGGTACAAACAATACAGTGACTCTTTTATCTTGACTCCCAACATCAAAGAGCTGCTGCTTCTCCATCAGGGTGCAGCACCCCGAGATAAATCTCATGCCTGAATAATAAGTCTAAATATACAGACGTGTGTTTATCCCCATGGCTGAGGAGAACACATATTTATATGCACATTCACAAAAACGTATGATGAATTCATATCTAATCCATATTTTGTCTCCATTATTGTTTAGGCTGTAAAAAAAAAAAAAAAAAAAAATCCTATTCCGCCCCGAGAATCACAATATGAGCCACAGTGTGAGCGTTATCAAACAGGTGGAGTCAAATAAAGCTGTGATTGGTGTGTGGAAATGAAATTTATATTTGCTCCCTCAGCATCTTTACTGTCTGGGAGCACAGCAAATCCAGGGGCTGTGTTTTTGCCAACGGGGAATAGTTGGCGATGGCGGTTTGCATATAAATGGACTTTTAGCATCTCGGAGTTTCACGCGGCGGCGCTTTTGTCATCCTGGCCAACCAGCCTCCACCGCACAAACACAGCTGACATGTCACTAATTTGATTCGCCTTAATCCAATCTAAAAATACGAATCCAATAATTAAACCGCTTAAAAGTGACATATTACTCCTGCTGTCATCCATTAAACCACATGCGGCGATTACAAATCCGACATATATGAACGCAATCCAGGTTTATTGACGATCTGCGAGCCTCTTCCCAGAAAGCAGAAGTCGGGCGCCTGACCTATTTAAGTCTGGTAATGATGATGAAGCAGCTCGGCTAATGACCACTTCCTCATTGCATTAGAAAGTACTTCCCCCTCGTCCGTGATGCGATGGTCGGCGGCTAAACGGATAAGCCGGCATCAGTCGTCTTGACGTGCTCGGGAGTCATCCGCCCACGCGGCCCAGCGGGACGCCGTAACAGGGCCACTACTGATGACTACCATCATTTGAAATGTAATGAAGAGGGTTCGCTCGTTATTAGCCACTCTCTGCTCCTTTGTCTCGGGTGCCCCCCCCCCCCCAAAAAAAGGAGGTCTGCTTCCTCATCTAGTTAGTAGAAGGAGGTAGATTAGAGGACGATGGCTGTCACCACTCTCCGTCCTGCAACTACCTCTACCAACCACCGACCCTTCACTTCTCTTTGATTGCCGGGTCCCTCTGTCGCATCCTCCCCCCCAGTGTCTGATCTGCTCGTGTTTCATATCATGACACGTCGTGCACCGTCAATCTTGTTACACCGGTCTTTCCAGTTTTCCGAGCTGGATTGACAGCCCTCTCATCTCATCCGGAAGCCGAGAGACATGTGACAATTAAAAGACGCGCTGCAGATGAAGTGAAGCAGACCGTCGGCGGACGAAGACGAGCTGGAACCGGATCGGTCCGTTCTGATCCGATCGGCCGATACCGAGGGGAACGCGCGCGGTGAGATGACAAATACTCAATTACTGAGTTGACAGAAAGTCCCGACTCACGCCCCCCTTCATCTGGTGTGACGCCGTGAAGAGACCGGAGAGGGACGGACAGACGGACGAAGGACACAGGTGGAAAGGGAAGGGGGGAGAGAGAGAGAGAGAGAGAGAGAGAGAGAGAGAGAGAGAGAGAGAGAGAGAGAGAGAGAGAGAGAGAGAGAGAGAGGCTTTTATCCAGGCCACACAGAACAAATGCACACGCTGAATCGTGCACACTCAATTTTGACTATCCTCTCCTAACATCCACAAATGTACCCACCTAAAACACCCACAACCCCCTCTCTCTCTCTCTCTCACACACACACACACACACACACACACACACACACACACACACACACACACAAAGAATAAGGGTGTGGCATTGTGGGACGATTACACACTCACAGTTTTTCCTTTAGAAACAAGAATGGAGGCCTGCTAGAGGAGATTTCGAACCCTCACACTCCCCCCCCTCTCCGCCTCCCGTGATCAGCCTCTCTCCCTCTACGCTAACCATTACTTATTCCCTTCCATCCCAAAATGCTGGAGCAGCCTCAGCCCCGGACCACTGGGATGATACAGCAAGTGCATTTCCCTGACGGGAGCCATCTGCCTGCTTCTCCCCTCCTGTCATTAGCCCGTCTCTGAGATGATTCCCAACACAAATCATTGGCTGCGATCCGTCTGTCTGCCTTTACCGCCAACCAAACATCTGAACAGCCCAACTCTCCGATGGGTGGAGGGCTGGAAACTTCTCCTCCCCGTCTGCTTCCTCCGCTATATCCCTCCTCCTCCTCCTCCTCCCCCTCCTCCTCCCCTCCTCCTCCTCTCTCTCATTCTCTATCTCCTCTTGGAAACTTTTTTTTTGTTCTTTGTTTCATCTCTTCCCCTCCCTTCTGAGTCCTCATCTCTGATCCAATTCTTTGCTTTATCTCCGAGGTTTTATCTCTCCGTGGCCTCCCCCCCCTCCTGTCCCCCCTCCTACCTCCCCCTATTCGCTGTCCCGCTGGCAGGGTGCGGCCATCTATCCGCCCTATCCCTGCGAGGGAGTGAGCGATGTGCGCGTCGCCCGCGGTGGCGGAGGGAGCGG
>JAXDDW010000004.1:1475000-1487500 GCA_034670385.1 Hoplostethus mediterraneus | reverse complement strand
TGTTTTTCTCAAAACAAGGTTGATATCATACGGACTTGTGGCTTCTACAGGAGCATACACTATCGTTTCACAACCTACTAGCTTGTGGTGAGGCTACATTGGATGGTTACGACATTATGGCTAATAATCAAAATCCCTATGCAGAATATGAATGGGATTTTCACTTCCGGACCCACACTGTTGAGCTCTATCAACACAAACAACTTGTATAATACACGTTGTTAACTTGCAATCCCAATGTCAAAGTCAACCCCGAACTCTATTTCGTATCCCCCGTCCGTCTCTCAGTGTCTTTCTCTCTTTCTCTGTGTATCCCCCTGTGTGTGTCTCTCTCTCTCTCTCTCCCTCTCGTCTCTCTGTGGTCTCTGTTCGCAGTTTGAGTGACGGATTTGGTTCTCGCTTCAGACGGTGAGAGGCTGGTTCTATTTCACGGGTTTTCAGCCTATTCCAGTTGGGTCATGACTCCTTGAAAGTTGCAGTGTGATCTGAGCTCCTGCTCCACCTTACGAATGTTGTTTCAGACCATAACAGGCTTCTGTCTGAAGGCCTGAAGGTCGCATGTGCTGCTTTACCACCAGCTAGGGATGCATAAGGGCACATGCAAAGAAAGGTTAGACGTCAGGGATGCATCTGGATAAAAATATCACTTTCGCCAAAGCACAAATAATATTTTCTGTACAAACTTCACCGTCCGGAATTTGTCCAATATTTTATTTATTATTATTATTTTACTAGGCCTATATCTTATGGAGCTCTGAGGCAGAAAAACAACTGCTCTGTAATATTCTGTGGAGGTAGAGAGGAGACTGGAAATAACTTGTTTTGCCTGTCTAAGCTGGAGGGGGGGGGGGGGGCTGTTTGAGAGAGACGTGGAGAGTCTCTCTCAAGAGGGGAGTCTGGTCGAGTCACACCAGAGCAGAGCTTGTTTGACTAGCCATCAGCTGGCTAGCTCTATAGCGTGCTGTGTTAGCGGTCTGTATCTGTGCACACAAGCATTCGCTCAGTTGGCCCATAATTTCTCACAAATGGGTTCAGAAGATGAAGACAATGAGGTTAGTCGCGAGTCTATCCGGCCAGGTCTGGGAGAATGTTACCGGTCTGCACTGGGGGTGTAGCAGAGTTCAAAGCCTTCAGTAGTTCAGAATGAAGATAAGGTATTTTGATTTATAGTAAGGATGAGGAAATGCATTTAGATGTATAATAATTATTAAGATTATTTTTAAAATCGCTTATTTTCATGGCTCTGCTCACGTTTATAAAAGACTAGTTGCGTAACATCAAGGTTACTGTTACTGTTTAAATATCAGTAACTCAGGAATTACTGGGTTTTTATGTTTTCCATCAAAAACCCACCCTCTTCCCATTTAAGCCACGCCCATTTCCTCTTTTTTTATTTTTTTTATTTTTTTATACAAATACAAATAGTTTTGTTGGCTGAACAAATAGACGGACTCATACAGCCCATAATAATCAATTGCTATTGCGTGTAATACATTTGCTGTATAGAAACACGCACGCACACACATACATACAACATACATACAATACATGTGTACAAGCACATATTCAGCCTTTGTGATATTAGAGTTGTATTCCCTTCACACATATTGTCCTTGTGAGAAGATTTTATTGGCATTTTCTTCTTTTGTACCACTACAGTTATCCCCGCCCTTGCAATATCTTCTGAACTAATTGGAAATTGAAAACAACTCTGGTCTTCATCCATCTATCAAGTTAAAACAGCACATGATCAAACAATAAGAATGAAAATGTTTTCGATATAGAAAAGTGGCCAAGGCCATGATTATTGGCACCCTTTAGTAATTCAGTTTTGTTGGAGGAAATCGGTTCTCATTCTTCTCATTTTCCAACCCACCTGTGACATGTTTCAAGAGGCCACATGGTGTAAATGAATCATTTATCCATTTTTAAAGAGATAGTCAAACAGTCTCTTCTGCTTCCCTGGTCATCTGTGTGAAAATGGTGAGGAGAAAAAAAGCTGTCTGAGGATTTCCAACAAACATAAGCCTTCACAAGGCTACAAGGCCATCTCCAGAGACATTGTTATTCTTGTTTCCACGGTTCACAATGTTTTTAAGAAGTTTGCTGCTCATGGAACTGTTAAGCCTCTCCCAGGACGTCGTGGGAAGAGGAAAATTGATCTCAGATGTCCTCGAAAGTCGGTGCAAGCCACTGAAAAAACACCATGATATCCAAAGATCTCAAGGCTGACTTGGAGCGGTCTGGGGTAATGGTTTCAGACCGTACCATACACCGGACACTGAAGGAAACACTGAAGGGCTTTGAGGTCGGAGGCCATGGAGATGGCACTACTGAATTACAGACACAAAAAGGGCCGATTGATCTTCACCAAGACCCACCTGGACAAACCTAAATGTTCTGTGGACCGATGAAACCAAATTAGACCTCTTTTGTCAATGCAGATCACAGACAGTTTACAGACGACAAAATGAAGCTTTTAAAGAAAAGAACACCCTAGCTGCAGACATACGGTGGAGGCTTCTGATCTCAATCCCACCGAGAACCTCTGGCGACACCTGAAATGTGCAGCGGGTCAAAGGAATCCTTCAAACATTGAAGAACTGGAGCGGGTTGCAATTGAAGAGTGGGAGAAACAGCCAGCAGAAAGGCGCAGGAAGCTTATTGATGCTTACAAGAAACATTTGGAAGCAGTCATCATTGCCAAAGACTATTAGAAAAGGGAGCCAATAATCATGACTATAGACACTTTTCATATGTATTCATATTGTTTGACCATGTGCTGTTAAATAAAACAGATGAACATGTGAAGACTTTTCATTTATGATCTGCAAGGGTGCCAATACAGGTTTTCTCCATTGGTTTGGCTCATTTCTTGAAACAATGTTCACATTCTCAAAGCTCTCTATAGGTGCATTTGTCAAAACAGCTGATATGGTACAGCACAACACCGTAGCTCACCTGCAAAAGGCCATAACTCACCCACAACATTTACCTCATGCTTCAAAACAAAGTTATTGTCTCATATAAAAAAGTCAGCGCCCTCAAAATGAAAAGTTCCTTTGGCATTGTGTAAACAACGGTGGTCAAAATGTTTAGATGTTTTTTCAGCATGGCAGTCTTGTCCTATTTTTTCATTGACACTGAATGTTTACTGTACTAGAGTGTTATTTTTCTGAAGCTAACTGAATGCTGTTGAGTATGAAACTGAATAGTATTCAGATGCCGATGTCAACAGTACAAGGTTTTACATTACACGTTGCACTCACATTTCCATAGAAATTGTCACTATAGTTTCTTATTTACATAAACAGAAAACGTACTCAGCACAATATAATACAAAAACACATCAATACAAAAAAAAGGGAAAATAATGTATATCTTAACACTGTAGTGCCTGTCTGTCTGGCCACAGATTTTCATCGACATCACACCTGATATTTTCCCTTGCAATGCAACGGGGGAAAAATCATCAACCATCCCCTGCAATGTTCTGCTGTGATGTCATCACAAGCAGCATCCATTGCAGCAAGCAGAGACATTTGGTCTTGAGACCGACGATCATACACCTTCCACCTCCATGCAGAAAATAATTCCTCAATTGGATTCAGGAATGGAGAATATGTGTACTCACACCATTCTCAGATATTGCAGCCTGTGTTGGCCTGGCACGTCCACCGTGGCTCGGTGGCCCAGAACATTTCGGCCACGTCTCCTTGATTTTGGCCGAATTGAAACCAGTCTCATCCACAAACACAAGGGTGTGAGGGATTTCACTTCCTTCCAGCTCCATTAGTCTCTAAAATAATACAAATATCAAATCAGTTTTACTGCAGAATCATACAGTTACAGCAAAGTCAAAATGTTCTGTGTCCTTTCCTGCACCTTCAATACGTATATCCAGTCCTATATACTGTATGAAGGAAAACCCATAACACTAGGTGTAGTGCACACCGCTGCTTTACCTGTACACACTGGCACCGCAGCTGTCACAGTTTCTCTCAATGGTACCTTGTAGAGTTGTTTCATGGTCATCTGATGTCTTTTCAGCACTCTATCTATTGTAGAGATTCTGACAGAGTATATATTTTGAAAGACGCCATTGTCCTCTAAGGTTGCACTCTGGATCTCTCTCTGTGTAATAGCGTTATTTGCTACCATGCTGCAGATGCTCTTGTTGTAAAAGTGTAAAAACTGCTCTTCTGCCACCAGCACAAGGTAGTCATCTAGTCCTACACAAATAGATATTACTGTATATGTACTGTAATGTAATGCACTGTCCTGTGCTGTACTGTGTGTCTCATGTATTTCTTACAGCATGAGTTTCATACAGTACCAGTCAAAAGTTTGGACACACTTACTCATAGAAAGGGTTTTTCTTTATTTTTACAATTTTCCACTATTTTAGAATAATAGTAAAGTCATCAAAACTGTGAAATAACACAAAATGAATTATGCAGTGACCAAAAATAAATAAATAAAATAAAAACTATCTTATATTTTAGATTCTTCAAAGTAGAAACCCTTTGGCATTAACAAGCAAAGAAAGTCCACAAATTAACTTTTAAAGGCCACAATCACTATGTGAGTGTTGTGGTTCAACATTCTCCACCTCTAAAGTCTAAATGAAAACTACTTGTTGGGGGTGCATTTCAATTTAATTAAAATGTAAGTTTTGAAAATAAATTCATACACAGGCATCAACTTCTCTATTTGTCTAAGAAAATTTCAAGCATTTAAGCATCAAGCCTTTATATCAAAATGTCTTTAAGATCATGAGAAACAAAAACAGGTGTGTCCAAACTTTTGACTGGTACTGTACATGCATTGACTTTTATTGACTTTTTACGTAATTCTACTGTATTTTTTAAACTTTAATTCTACTGTATTGCTGTTTTCTCTGTTTCTCTGCAGAATGTTTAAATAGTTGAAGACACTGTAGCACGGTTTACATCAGGCTGCACTCGGCGACCAGCCTCTGCCATTGTAAGGCCATGGTATTTCATCTGGGACAGCTCTATGTCTTTGTACTCTTCTGCCTCTTCCTCTTTTCTGCTGTCTTCCCCTCACTACTACACCACCACGGATCCTTACTCCTCTTCCTCTTCCTCGAGCAGGCAGTTGCCCCTGTTCATTATTGTAGTGATTCTGTTGCGGTCAAGCTCTATCAATATGTTTGACAATATCCATACTCGTGAATAGCACCTGTCAGCTAACTTGACATGCTGTGTGATTGGTTGATGTAAGATGTGAGAAATTCGTTAGTGAAGTTCACGTTTCACCTGACAGGCAATTTACCAATTGAGTGGATGGTACAAAAAAATCCATATTACTGTAATGATGTTCATGGTATATATGCCTGACAGATTTTGACAACTGAATGGACTATTGTGCGTGTGATGACTTACACAATGGAAGAATTCATCCATGTTTTTCAACTATTCAATTGATCATCATATATATTCAATTGGTTATTGTGCAAATTGTACTTACTTACTGACTTACCTCTTTGCGTAGATGTGCTAAAACATTTGCAATTTCTTTAAAAGAATGAGAAAAAAACAAATCTGTTGTATGAACACGTGCCCAGTGGTTTGGAGGTTTGCACATGTTGCTTTGAAAATATTCATTATCATTTGAGAATTGTGCCAAAGCAATTGAGAAGAACTGCAATCTTGGCCAGATCACTAAAATCAATCTGCCTGGCCCGCTGCGTACATAGTCAGTATGTCAATGAAAGCGCTGTGTATGAGTGAATATGTGTGTGTGTGTGTCTCGCTGTTTCCCTTGTGGGCCACTGAACGGCCATAAACACAAGGACACGTTAATTAACAGTTTGAGTGTGTGTGTGTGTGTGTGTGTGTGTGTGCATCACCCCAGAGTCGCCATGCATCCATGTGTGTGTGATGTTGGGGAAGAGAGCCCGCCGTTTCTGAAGGGCAAGAGGCAGAGCAGTCCCTGGCAGACAGGGAATGATGGGGGGGCCCGGTCCAAACAGTCCTTTGGACCCATTGTTATGCAGGATAATCCAAAACCTGGCAACCAGCGAGCAGCACCAGGTGGTCCTGTCAACACACAGGAGGAGGAGAAGATAGACTGGAAACAGAAACAGAGCATTGCTGGACCAGCCCTGGAGGACTGAGGAGGTCTGAGCAACACCACATCACACGAGAGGCCATGAGACTGATGTTTACGGGTTAACTTGTACGATAAGATGGCACTTTTTGTTTTTGTGTTTGTGTAGAGCATGTGGTATATCTTGCTCTCAAGAAGAAAAAAAAGATGTGTTGTGTGTGTGTGTGTGTGTGTGTGTGTACGTATGCTCGCGTGTGAGAATGTGTGAGGAGTGAAGAGCATGTGGTTGTACTGCCCTCTCAAGAAAAAAAAAGACTGTCTGTGTGGGTGTATCTGTGTGTGTGTGTGTGTGTGTGCGCGCACGCAGGGTGGTATTCCTGTAAATAAAAATTGCTTGTGTAAAATTGCTCTGACAAGCATTGACTGAATCCAGCTCAAAGTGGGTGTGAAGGACGGAGCAGTCTCCTATTGAGAGCTCAGACTGTACCACATTTCTGCAACCTCAGGGAATGTCCGCCACTGTAGCTCGTAAACACAACACAAAAAAAACAGAAAAAACAACACATGACCTACATGCATAACAACCCTGGATCCACCAATTCGTGCTGCTGATGTGAGCTGACGCTGGCTGAACGGGGAAACAGAAAACAAAAGGGGGATGAACAAGAAGGAGAGCGTTAAGGCTAATGACTTCTCACCCATGTTAGCTCACACGCTATTAGCTCGCCCTTGGGCTGACCTCCCCCACATTGCTGACAGCGACGCAGGGAGAAGGTGAGCTTTGCCCTTCAGGTGGCCAGAGCTATAGCCCTTGATGTACAGCATGTCCTGGCTCGTTGTTTGTTTGTTGTGTGTGTGTGTGTGTGTGTGTGTGTGAGAGTGTGTGTGCGCGCGCTCAAGCCGGCCTTGGAGTGTCTCCGATGGGCTTTGAGATACATATGTTAGTTCTCTGCGAGGCCCGGTATAAATGATCCAGCGGAGCGGCGCTCTCATCGCTCACAGCCCGTGTTCATATTCCATTACTCAGCCCTGATCGGCTGCATCTCCACCTCCCTCCCTCTGAGAGAGGCAGGGGGAGAAATGAGCAGAGATAAACAACCAAACAGCCATTTTCAAAGGGGAAGAGGGAAACAGAGAGAGAGAGGAGATGGCGAAGGAAAGAGAGAGAAAGACAAAGATACAGAGAGAGAGAAAGAGTGAGAGATCAAATGCAAATCCCTTACCTGAGGAATGGTAGTGTTTTCTTTCTGTTTGTCTCCTGAGAAAATAACTAATTGATGTGTCCACCGTGTGATTACCTCTCGTCACTGGCTGATTGACTGTCTGTCACACACACTCACTCTCTCTGAATGCTCAAATGCACCGGGCATCCGTCTCCATCAACCTCACACAGTGTGTGTGTGTGTGTGTGTGTGTGCATGAGTGAGCATGCAAGTGCATGGGCACCAACAGGCACCTATCATTCCCTAGCATCAGTCCCGCTCCCGCTCGCCCCGCAAGATGCAGACAGAGTAGACAGAGAGTCGGGGGTTTGACAAATGACGACACGCTGTATAGATGGGAGATGTCGAGATTGTGAGTGAGCGAGTGTCCCAGGCGTGCTGACACACAGTGTGGGGTACAGGACGTCACTGGTGGGGAGACGGAAGGGAGAGACAAGCACCGAGAGGCTACACAGCAGATCCATTTTCAAACTGGATTACCAGCCACGAAAATGAAACACTGACAGCAAATGAAGGATGAGGAGCGAAAAGCCTACTTAAGATTGAAGCCATCCCTTCTAGCAGATCTTGGGTGAAATTATCAATATCCGACCTTTTACCAGCGGCAGTGGCACAACTTCGTACAACCATAAGTGGATTTGTTTAGGCTCATGACGGCGCCATTAGGCATCCCGCAGAGCACAAACAGGGGTTGACCCCGAAGCCGAGTCTGAGGCGAGGCGCGCTGCGTCAGGGTCGACTGAGCTGTGGCTGTCCGCTGAAGGAGTGGCCGGAGAGAGAGAGAGAGAGAGAGAGAGAGAGAGAGAGAGAGAGAGAGAGAGAAGGGAGGGAGGGAGGAGGAGGAGTAAAAAAAATAATTCACCCTGTAACAGCTGAGTCTGACCCGGGGAGCAGAGACACCAGCAGCATATTTCACACCCCGGGCCCGACGTGGACACGGGGAGAAATTGGAGTCGCACACTCTGAAGATTTATTTCTCCCTTTCACTACCAGAAGCATAAAAAACACATAATACTCAATCCCTCCACACATCACAGATAGATGGATAGATGGATGGATAGATAGATGGACAGATGGATGGATGGATGGATGGACAGAAACAGATAGACAGACAGACAGACAGACAGACAGACAGACAGACAGACAGACAGACAGACAGACAGACAGATAGATAGATAGATAGATAGATAGATAGATAGATAGATAGATAGATAGATAGATAGATAGATAGATAGATAGATAGATAGATGGATAGATAGATAGATAGATAGTTTGTATTATTCAGGAGAGAGAGGAAGGAGGTCCTGAGGCTAGCCTCTGCCAGTATAAAGTAAATAAGGCTTCGGAGGATTTGATGTCGGAGTCCGTTCCAGCGTGTTGCTCGTGCTTCATGCTCCACTGTTCATAGAAGCTGAGGGCGGAGTGAGTGGATGGGATAGGCTGTCAGAGCCCCCCCCACTCACCCCCGTCAAGAGGACTGTAGGGTCAGGGGTCATGTTGGGATATGGATAGTGCAGGATAGTGCAGCAGCAGTGTACAGTACATTAGCATTAGCTCAGAGCTGTGTTTGTGGGTGGTGGACATTAACGGCCTGGCTCTTCACCGCCCACAAAAACTTCAGAGTCTGTCTGAGCAGGCGCCCGGCAGATAGAGAGAGAGAGAATATTAAAACGTCCAGGATTTTACAGACGGACGGACGCCTGCCCCCCCCCCGAGGAGAGACGGAAGACAGGATCACCATTCTCTTTCTGACATGCAGGATCACATGACTCGGCTTGTAAAACAGTGTGACATAGTTCATGGTGTCAGCGCTATATGGAGCGTGTGTTTTATGAGTATATGTATTGCATCTGTCCAACCACTGCTGAAATACTGCACTGCCTTTCCTCTTTCTTTACACACACACACACACACACACACACACACACACACACACACACACATGAAAATGGAACATAAAACCTGTTGTTTTATTATTGCTAATTGTGTGTGATGTGGGTTTAAGAGAGGAGAGGATGGGAAAATGAGTGACACTACATTATTCTTCACTTCTTAATACTAAATATAGTCTTTAAACATACTTACATTAAAATGTCTTTCTAATAATGACAATAACAAATGTAACTGGCAATTTCCAGCCTGTGCACACAAACTGCTTTCCAGGAAAACAACACAATCCAGGTTTTGTTTAAGGAAGCCGCGCATACGGTGCACACATCTGGCACCTGCCATTCTCTTTTTTTTTGCACCTGTGCCAAAACTTTTCCAAGGGTAGCGAGGAGGAGGAGGAGGAGGAGGAGGAGGAGAACGGTTGGCAGGAAGAGCTCGAAGAGTTCCACCGGCCTCAGAAACAGGAAGGAAGGAGAAGGAGAAGAAAGAAAAACTGTGAATTGTGAATGCGAACTGAAACACAAAGCCGTTCAATGTCAATTACCAAGCGCCGCCTGGCACAGCTGACACTCTCAAGCACCCTCGATGCGTTTTTTTATTCCAACGAACAAACGACAAAAGGGAAGAATTACGCAGATGGAGATGAGCTCGACGACCAGGGCGAGCTCCTGGCAGGATGGCTGCAGAGATCTAGCTGGTGACCTCTGTTCACGACCTCCTATGACCCATATAGGCTTTTCACACTTGAATATGTTAGCCCAGGGTTAACTTTAACCCTGGGTTATAATAGCCCTGGGTTAACATATCTCACGTTTCACACTAGTTTTCTTTAACCCTGGGCTAACAATTGACCCTGGGTATTCAGGATTTCACACTGTAAACTTGTAACATTTAATGCTAATGTTTAACTCCTGTTACATTCTAACCTCTGTTACATTCTAACCTGTTACATTCTAACCCCTGTTACATTCTAACCCTGTTACATTCTAACCCTGTTACATTCTAACCCCTGTTACATTCTAACCTGTTACATTCTAACCTGTTACATTCTAACCCTGTTACATTCTAACCCCTGTTACATTCTAACCTGTTACATTCTAATCCTGTTACATTCTAACCCGTTACATTCTAACCCATTACATTCTAACCCCTGTTACATTCTAACCCGTTACATTCTAACCCGTTACATTCTAACCCGTTACATTCTAACTCGTTACATTCTAACCCTGTTACATTCTAACCCTGTTACATTCTAACTCCTGTTACATTCTAACCCTGTTACATTCTAACCCCTGTTACATTCTAACCTGTTACATTCTAACCCTGTTACATTCTAACTCGCTGTTACATTCTAACCCCTGTTACATTCTAACTCCTGTTACATTCTAACCCTGTTACATTCTAACCCTGTTACATTCTAACTCCTGTTACATTCTAACCCTGTTACATTCTAACTCCTGTTACATTCTAACCCGTTACATTCTAACCCTGTTACATTCTAACCCTGTTACATTCTAACCCCTGTTACATTCTAACCCGTTACATTCTAACTCTTGTTACATTCTAACCCTGTTACATTCTAACCCTGTTACATTCTAACTCCTGTTACATTCTAACCCTGTTACATTCTAACCCTGTTACATTCTAACTCCTGTTACATTCTAGCCCCACAGCGTTTCACACTATTGTTCTTAGCACCGCATTTCAGGGATAGCACCACAAAAGCGGTGCTAACCCTGCTTCGTAGCAGGCTTGTGTTAACCCTCTTTCAAAAATGCAAGTATGAAACTTAGCCCGTGGTTAAATGCATCCTTAACCCAGGGTTAAGAAAGATGTTAGCCCGGGGTTAAGTGTAGTGTGAAAAGCATATTAAATCTCTTAGGGAGGGAAGCCATAGAAAGAGACAATGATGCCATTGTCAGTCAAGGCATACAACACACACACACACACACATGCTACACAATTCTGGCCATGACAAGGCTCATCCTTGTTCTTCAAATCCCATCTCCACCTTGAGCTACTTGTCAAGGTCATTTTCCATCTCATCTCTTTCTTCCCCCACCCCCTTATAACCTCCCCCCTTCAGCCCAGTCCCATTCATCCGCATCACCTCTTCATGTTTTTTCTGGAAAAAACTGGAAGCGAACAAGTGAACGAGTGTCTCGCCTCGTCTTCTCTGTCTTTTTCCCTCTAGCTCCTATCCTTTCCTTCCGCAAAAAAAACCCCCCAAAAACCCCACCACCACCACCACCACCACCATCCTCGTCACCATGGCGCGTCGCTCCAGAATCACAGGAAAACAATGTGGGGAATCAGAGGGGTGGTGCAGTGTGGGTTGTTTCTCTACCGCTGCTACTAATGAGCTGTAATCTGGAGCAGCAGGAGGCAATGCCTGCTCAAGGAAATTGCTTTTTTTTTTTGCTCCGTACATTTGTTCGCTAACGGAGGAGGAGGCAGCAGATCTCAGATACTCATTTCCTGAGAATAAAGGGAGCAGAGGGGAGACAGTTCTGGAAATAACCTTGAACAGGTTGATGGGGGGGGGGGGGGGGGGGGTTCTTTCTGGTGACGCATGCAAGGAGTAGAACGGGAAGAAGCTGAGCAGGGGGGGGTCAGGTGAAAGGTGAAAGGTCGCTGCTCTCTTGGAGATGATGGAATAGACCGCCCCACTTTCTTGTGCCTACCCACTTCCCTCACACCTCCCACCCTGCTTCATCTTGATACCCTCATTTACCTGCTCTCTCTCTCTCTCTCTCTCTCTCTCTCTCTCTCTCTCTCTCTGTGACTACTGCTCTCCAGACCCAACACCGGGCCAACCTCCCCCGCCGCGCGTGTCCTTGTGTTTCGTCACCCGCTGGGCGCGACTCAGCTGTTTGCCATCCGGCTCAGCTCTGCTGGCAACAAGGGGGAAACAATAGTAATGGTAAACAAAGCAGAAAAAAATAAAAAAAGTTTTAAAAAAAAGATGTCAATGTGAAATGATCCCTGTTATTCATTCTCAGCCTTGAAAACACAACGCCACCTGTGTGAGGCGAGAGTGGGGGGGAAAGAAAAGGTAATACGTTTCGATGACAGCGCTGACTGCTCCGGATAGGAAAAAGGTTTATGTCCGCAGCAAGCAAGCAGCATGAGGGGGGGAGGGGGGGGAGGGGGGGGGGAGGGGGCGGGGGGTGGGGGGGAGAAGAAATAGATTCATTTCAATTCAAACCTGCCTCTGAAAAAAAATAAAAAAAAAAAATAGAATAGAACAATCACCATGGGTACCGAAAGAAAGTGAAATAATTCGAAGATGAAACAAGGAGAGAGAGAAAG
>JAXDDW010000004.1:1425000-1472500 GCA_034670385.1 Hoplostethus mediterraneus | reverse complement strand
GAGAAAAACACCTCTCAACTCAACTGGTGCGCGCGATGAAAATATCAGCGATACGCTCTTACCTGTACATCCTATATCGCACGCTCGGGGTACAAAACCCAACCCCGAGGCATTCGCATCATCGCATCGCGCGTCAGATGACAAAGATGAGAAACCATTAAAGGGAGCGTGTGAATCATCGCAAACGCTCAAATGTGAGTCAGGTGTAATTGGAGAGAAATGACCGTGTGACCTCTAGATTCTTTCTAGCGGCAATGAATCACAGAAAAACAGACCACTTAAAAACCATTCCTATAAACCCACAGATGATTATTACTGCATACCTGAGGGTGTGTTGCTCTGTGATGTGAAGCTGCTGTACCTGTATACTATATACATATCACAGACAAGGTGTGGCTCCAACACCTAAAATTAGTCGTTCCTGCCTGTCCTCCTAAGACAGGGATGTCAAACCGTGTGGCATGGAGGGTCGAGAGTATGCAGGTTTTCATTCCAACCAAACACTACACCAGGTGATTTCACTGATTAGTCCCTCCTCTCTGGTTGAAGGTGTGGTAATCAGTGAAATCACCTGCTGTATTCTTGGGTTGGAACGAAAACCTGCATACTCTCGGCCCTCCATGGCACACGGTTTGACACCCCTGTCCTAAGAGATATGATGGAGTCCTATATGTGCGAAATCTATGAAACTCTTGCCCCTTCAAACGCTGCGCTCTCGCCCGAAGTGCACTGTGTGAACTTTGCAACCTCTCCCTTTCTTTTTTTATTGCTCAAGGGCAATGGGAAATACCATATTTTCTTTCGATGGCACCCGTTCCGGTTGTGAAAACTTTGCGAAGGAGGTGGCAGCCACCTAAGAATTCAGCATTCATGAAAGTACGTGTGTGATTTGGTGTGTTTGTGTGACTGTGTGCATGCGAGTGTGTGGAGCTGTGTTAGTGGGCGGGAAGCGTGCATTGCATTTTTATTCACAAAGCCTCTGAAATATCTCGTTGACGAAAAGAAATTCTCAGTCGTAGCATTTCCTGTTAAATCGCCACATCAAATGGACGAGAAGAAAATGTGTTACTTTTTAAAGCGGACAATGCTGTGTATAAACACTTTCCATTTTGCCAACAAGACCTACAGACTTCTGGTTTCCCGAGGGCTCTGGGGAAAAAGGGCTGACCTTAACGAAAAGCCACCTGGCAATCATTCACTCGCGCGCACACACACACACACACACACAAGCACAACAAGTCAACTTTATTTACGCGACACGAGCCCCCCGTCCTCCCACCACAGAGACGGAGAGATATATCCACTGTGTCGTCTTCCCCCCTCTGCCTGAACATATGGAGAGTTGATTTAAAATGGTTTCTTAAATGATGTTTAAAGCAGTAAATCTACGTGCGCGGAGAGTTTGCGGAAAGCACGTTCCTACTGCCAGGTGAATATAGGGAGGGGGGGGGGGGGAGAGGGAGGGGGGGGGGGGACGCGAGACGATGTTATTTATGGTGACGGCGGCGACACTTTCCAGTTGCGGAGACTGGGTGGGGAGAGAGAGGGAGGTAATGAGGAGACACTGGAGTCTGCAGGGAGGAGTTTCCATTCGCCAGTGGCACAAACTCGTGCACGCACAAACTCGTGCACGCACTCTGTTGCGTTCGCATTGCACACGTTTGCATGCATACACACAGACGCGCACACATGCATCACAACACCAACATACCAACAGCCTAGTGAGTGATCATTTATTCCACTAAAGATGCTTCACTCTTGGCTTGGCTCCACACACACACACACACACACACACACACACACCTGCTAGATTCCAACCTGGCTGCTGGTCATTATCAGCGAGAAAAAAAAAGGCAACCCGATCAAAACGGCAAATATTTGGTGTGCACTTTTGATGAAGCTGTCTCCTGCCCCTCCGATCTTCTCGGCTACTCTCCTACTATTTCAGCGCACCGGCAACTAGTCGCCTTTAAGTAAACACTCCCCTCGTGGATGTCCCAGGTTACCGCAGCGGCTATATGGTCCAACAGCTGCAAACCGAGGCTGATAGGTGTCAGAGATCATATTCATGCCCCACATCTTAAAACCCCATATCAATATTCCATGTCCATCCAAGCGTCTGGCCGTGAGGGATGATTGATGTGTTTCTGTGGCAGTGGTTAGAGGCAGAGCCTAGGGAGACAGGGGGTGGGGGGGGTGGGGGGTGGGCAGCAGTGAGCGAGCACGCCTGCCTGGATAACAGAGACCTCCATTTACCCACTACACAAACACAAGACAGATCACTCCACTGGCCCCGGCATTAACTACTGTGTATATGTGTGTGTCATTTTTGATGGATGTATACAGGACAAGGCAGATGGGGGAACTCGCCGAACGGTTGGATGATTCTGTGCACAACATTTCCAAATGTTGAGCACTTCTGGATTCATTTGCCGGCGCTGCAGATACCCCCGGTTTGCTAATAGCACTTTAGATGACCGTTAATATTTAGCATTCTGCAGACAGCGGTAGATTAATTATTTACCGAAACCATTACATGCATCTGATCCATGCCAGGGTTGCGTATGCAGAACGGACAGCCCACGCTGCCGCTTTATAATTACAATCATTTGTTATTGATGTTTGCGACATGTCAGTGCGTGGAGTATACAATATTAATATGTTGAGGGACAATTCAATCACAACTCCACACTGTTTGAAGATAGGATATTTGCTAGACTCGTCATTTCTTCTGCGAGGATATTAGCTAGAACACTGAAAGTATTACTCAGGTATTTCTAATGGAGTTACATTTGTCCACTCAGACAGCACCCACACGGGGAGCTCTCCAGTTGATTTAAGCTTGTTGTGGGCATTTTGGGGTGCATTTATCTGACTCTACCTGAGGCCATCCTGTCTTGGTTAAAATAGAGGCAACATGTCACTTTAAATTGTTTTGATAAATATTAAAGTAGAGCAGAGCCCGATGGGCTCTGAGTGAGCCAAGACAATGCACAGCAGGGAGAGAGAGAGAGAGAGAGAGAGAGAGAGAGAGAGAATGATAGAGAGAAGCAGTGATCATATAGATGAGCCCAGCATCCATACAGCCGCCTCTGTGAAGAAACATGACCGGCTGTTCAAAAGGCAGTTCGAGGAATTCTCAGTTTTTACAAACAAAGCAGCTACAGGATCCACAGCATCACACCTACCAGACGATACGCTTCAGAAATACTACTGACTACTATAACAGTCTTGTGGCGAGACATCTTCATCCTGGTAATACAGTTGTGAGAAAAAGCCCTTTTAAATCACCTGCATTACTGCATAAATGTCTCCTAAAATATGGTCTGATCTTCACCTAAGTCACAACAGTAGATAAACACAATGTCATCTACCAAATAACTCACACAAAATGGACTTTAACATCTTTATTGGACATATCGTTCAAACATTAACAGCCTAAGCTGCTATGTGAACCTCTGGGATAATGACTTCTATGAAAGGGGGCAATTGAAGTCAGGTGATCCAATCAGGTGGGTTAGAGGTGTCCTGTCAGATAAAACGCTTGGTTTGGTTTCCAACTGCTCTCCAAAGAAGAGACTGGAAAAGGCTACAAAAGCATTACCAAAGACTCGGGCCTCCATCAGTCTACAGTCAGACAGAAGAAGCTGAAGGAAACAGCTGAGGATCTGCAGGCATCTCTTGAACCTTCTAACATCTGTGTCCACGAGTTCGCAATGACAAAAACACTAAACAAGAGTGGTGTTCATGTGAGGACACCGAGGAACGAAACCACCGCTGCTCTCCACAAAAACATCGCTGCCCGTCTCCAGTTTGCCCAACACCACCTGGATGTTCCCCCAAAGTTCTGTGGACAGATAGGACAAAAGAAACGCACAACGCTATGTATCGGAGGAGCAAAAACACTGCATACCAACAACCAAAACCTCATCCCAACCATGGTTGGGGACCATCATGGTTTGGTCTGCTTTGCCGTCTCGCAGCCATCGAGGGAACAATGGGAACAGTGTATCAGGAGGATGGGTCATGCAACAAGGAAGCAGGGAAATGCAAGTAAATGCAAAAGGGTTCACAAACTGTATTATTAAATATTAGTCTCATATTATTTTCATACGATATCAATGCTTTGAAAAGGCAAACTATACAGTATATCACAAAAACGCTTGCACCGACTATAACAAGCAGACTACTTGTTTGTGCGTGTTTGTGTGTGTGTGTGTGCATTTTTGTCCACCTGCACCTGTGTGTGCACCTGTGTGTATGTGTGTGTGTGTGTGTGTGTGTGTGTGGAAAAAAAGGACTAGGGAATACAGCGCGTGCATTGCACACTCTGGCTGGAGTCTAAATGCTAATGGTCTGTAGGTGTCTGTATGTGTGTGTGAGCGTCGTGCTCTTTAAGTAAGTTGAATGCTTTGCCTTTTTCAGGGGGAGGCTGCAATATGAGCCCTGCTCTAATACCCGGGCCTGTGTGGAGCCAATCTCACCTATCTGTACCTGCTATCGCTGGCTCCCACACACACACACACACCTGGCAAGGTCATAGGAAAAATAGAAGAGGAAGACAGAGTGTGTGTGTGTGTGTGTGTGTGTTTGTTCGAGAGACATAGGGAGTTGGGGAAAGGATAGAAAGAGATAAGAGAAAGCTGTGCTTCCATTGCTGAGCCTAGAAAGGGAATGCACGCATCTCAGCCTTTTCTATTCACCGAGATGTTTGTACAATGTTCTCTACAGCACAATTTGAATTTGTGCCCTCAATCTCAGACACAAAGAAGGGCTGATGGAGCTGCTGTCGGAGAGGCCTATTGATGCAGTTTTGATGACGGTTTTTCTACAGAGCTGCCTCTCGTTGCCCTGGAGAGACCTTGATACGGCTGGCAGCGATACCTCAACATCTGGGGCCAGATGTATAAAACTCTGAAATCTGTGTACACACAAAACAGGAAACATGCATACGCATACGCATACGCATACGCATACGCATACGCATAACCCCACGTACGTCTGTTCCCACGGGTTTTTTCCTCGTACATCTCAATCATCCTGAAATTGTGCGCACGTGCACGAGCCTTCTGACCATGCCCACAATTTACTATAAATGGCTTCCAACACACCCCCAACTGCCTGGTTTGCACATAAAGGGCCAGCCTTTAGTTTAGTTTGGAGGAGAAACGGCGGAAGCATTTAAGAAGAAATAGAAGAAGAAGAAATGCAATTTTACCGACTGTGAACTTCAAAATGACAGAAGAAAACGTGTATTATTTAGAAGCCTAAGCTCTGGTATTACCAACCAAATGAAACAAGTTGAATGGCAGAAAGTAACCGAAACCATCTCCCTTTTAAAAGCTCAATGCAACGCGCTACCACAGAGCGCACGGCTGTGCACCACATTACAGCGTCTGTTGTGGCTCTGGGGGTTTTAAATGGCATAACCATGGCTTCAGTGCATACCCATTATCACCTGAAGGTATAAAATATTATATACATAGACATTATTATATACATATTATACAAAACAATATTACATTTGGGAAACATCGAACATCGCTGCAAATTGCATTTTGTTGGCCTGTTCAGCTGCTGTGTGGGAACCTGATGATGAAATGATGCCACCCCAGGCCATGAGCATGATCCGGCTCAGGGCAGCTCAGGATATCCCTGATCTGTCCGCAAGCTTCAGCTGAAACGTCCCCGTCGCTAAAAACCCGATTGTTGTCAGTACCTGTAGATGGACGGGGATGGCAGGGTTTCTCCGAGAGTGCCGTTCCAACACAGGGTCCAGTTCAGCACACAATTCCAAGAGCTCTTGGAAATCCAAAGCGGCGCATTAGCCAGTCAACATCATGAACCAGAAAATCAGTACGGTCTCTGAAGACTCGTTCTTGCCTAAATTGCGCAATAGCAATATCTTCCAGCAACGCCAAAGCAGCCATTGTATCATTTGGCACAGCCATTATGCACGGCTACAGCCTTTATATAGTGTAGCTTATTCTTACTCCCCAATAATACAGAATAATAATCTTTATTATATAAACATCATGTATTTATTTGTTTATGTATATAAAGATCATTATCATTATAATTATTATAATGCATAGTGACAAACATATTTACTCAAGATAGAACGGAATGAAGGCTTGTCAAAAAAGGTTGTTAACCACTCACGCATCACTATGTAATCATAGTGAAGGTTTTTTTAAACTATAGATTACATCCTAACACAAAAAAACTGTGACCCAAATGCACACTTTTATTATCCTTTTTTGGATAAAACCTCAAAAAAATGCATATGGTACGCATGGTGCAAGGATGCGTACCGATATGCACATTCTTGCCACCTGTGGATTTTTATACATTTGTAAACTTGAAAGTGACGTAAGTACACTTTCCGTGCGTACGCGTGGTTTATACATTTGGCCCCTGGACTGGTAGAAGAAAGAAACAAGGATAAGAATGAACACAAACATGCACATATACACGTGTACAAACCCAGACACACATACTGTACATGCATACACAGAAACACAGAAAAGCAGGTTTTTACACTTGATCATCAAGTAACAAGAAAGACCAAATATGGTTGAGCATGAGATCCATGGTGCTCTGTAGGTAGAGACTATTTGTGGAAGTGCTGCTTCCCAAAGTCATTGGTTTTGGCTGCAGAGCTCTAATTAACATGGCTCGATATTGAGTGCTACCTTAGCCATGATAAATAACACTAGCTTTATCTCACACACTCCTTTTCCCTAATTGAATCAACAGAGAAATTGACGTTTTTTGTTCTTGCTGAACAGGACTTTCGATTTCTTTCCCTGGTCAGACGGTGAGAAAAGCCTCGGGGAACCAAAGGTGGTCAGATGACCTTGGGATCCACTACAGTCAGATGACCTTGGCTTGGAAGCAAAGGGAAGAGCAGACGGTGACTCCCGCACACGCTGTTGCATGCATGCATTTTTGATTCACATTGTATTGGATTGTACTCATAAGCTTTCTGAGTGACCAGTGGGAAAGTTATTTTATATTAATATTTGAGCATCTCAGAATGACCATGCTCAGTAAAATTCCTGGTAAAAAATAACTTAGCCACTGGTTTCTGAAAAATTCCAATGTCCTCTGGGATGTATTTTCACGTGGACGTCCATCTCAGTAATTTCAGCCATGTCACACTGATTACTAGTTAGAAGAAATGATCGTTTACTCCTGCTCTCAATCATTGTTGCAGACACACTTCATTCATATTTTAGGCCACATGCCAAAACAATTTTCTTTCAGCTCTGATGATGAGAAATACATTCAAATCAAGAGGTACAGGTGATCATTTCTCATCACAATGCTGTTAACAGTCATATAAAAAGTCCAATTGCCTGGGTGGTAATAAAATAATTCCCATCAACCTCTAAAATGCCATGCATCACATAGTTACTATGGTTTTTTTCTGATGTCTCGAGGTGACAGTAATATTTGTTATGGTACAATAATGATTTGCAGCAGTGTGTGTTTACCGTGCTGATTTGGAGGCCATGCCACGGGGCAACATTGCAGTGTATAGTCTTTGCTTAGCTTTGACCCTAGTACCCTTAGCGTTACTGAGAGAGAGAGATACATGTTGGTGCCAGGGGGGTCTTGGGTCTGGCAGCTGTGTGCACTGCCCTCGCCAGTAAGATGTCACTGCGAGGTCACTAGCTTGTGTTTTGGGTCTACGCTGGGCAGGTCTGGACTGGGATACTGTGTACCAAATGAGCCGGTTATCTCTGGGAACAAAATTCATGGCAGAGCCCATGCATGAATGCACACTACCCCTGCTACCTGTGAGTCTCCATTGAACACACACACACACACACACACACACACGCGCGCACGCACACACATGCACACATACACAAACAGACACAGACTCAATGATTCTCAATGTCACAGTGAGACGATCACAATGGCAGGCTTCACGCCTCAGTTGGTGTCTTGATTTGTCTGGAGGATGCTTCTGCTGCAATCTGCCAATATGGTCCAGCCAGGGACTCAAAGATGGAAAAAATCATGCAGTAACCTGCCCATCTGCTCTTACACGCATTGTCTTCACTGGGGGAACATTGAGTCCGTCACTGGGCAGCTGGGCTTACCTTCGACGCGCAGTTATGTGCTAGCTGTGAAGACCGATGCTTTAGGCGATCGTATAGCAACGTCTCAGGTTTTTTTAGAGGCCCTCTCTTCCTGTTGAGATTTGTTTCCATCCTCTTTTAAGACCACATTGGGTTTGGAATTTCTGCAAAGGAGGAGCTGCCTGCATATTCTACAATACAGGACATTTCAAACCTGCAGTTCTCTCATATCCAACCTATAATTAGTGGCATGTTCTGGTGGTGTAACGTGGGAAGAGGAGCAACGGTTCAACAACACGCACAGGAAAGCGGAGGCCTAAAGAAGCATACCTCAGAAATAGTTTACAGAAGCACGAAAAATACCTCAAAAGTCGCCAATGCTAAAAATAACAAATATAAAAGTGTTTTATTTAAAGGTTTGACACCACAACGACCTGCTTTGCACATATGTCTTAAGATCTGGGACTACGTTTGTTTGCCACAGCTATGCACAGCGACTGGTTGCTCCACATGGCAGAAACTTGCGGCAACACAAATCATAAAACAATCCTGCAGAACAAATCTGGGTGAAAAGAGATGAGCCGACTGGAAGTATAATATATTTTGGATTCAACGAAGAAATATAATACAATGGGTGGTTTCAACCAGCCGATCTGATTGGCTAAAGACGCGTTCCAGCCATGCCAATAATCCCTATAAAGTATGGCTGCGCAAGCAAAGTTGCTGTGCCAACTCCTGTGGTAATCATAGAGCTAGTTAGCAATCTTTGGTTTTCTCCTGTTTATTATTCTTAGACATGGATACTGCTCTGAAGAATACTTCAAGTACAGTATACAGTAGTAGTTATTTTCTAGAAAAGCCAAAATACCTGAGGATGTCATCTACCGTGATTATCCATACTTTGGTGCATTGTTGTACCCATAATCACAGAACAAAAAAGGCCCTCTCAGGTATTATTGCTATGTCACACCATACTAGTGCATAGAGGTCAAAGGTGAAGGTGGTTCCGACTGTGATCCCAACATCTAAACTGTATTGTGGGTCTGTTCTGTGCCTCATAGGCAAAGGGCCAAATGTCCTCTAAGAGCCACATTGCTCAAGGTACAAAAGTCAAGAAAGTCCTTTCCACTTAGAGTTTAGTGACAGACAGACACACACACACACACACACACACACACACACACACACAACACACACACATACGCACATTGATGGCCTTGGGGGACCTTTTATTGATCGGGCTGCAGGGCAGAGAGGGGACACAGGCAGAGCAGTGGAAAAATACAAGCCACGACAATTTCTGAGACCTAATTTTCCTAGACCTTAGTCCTCTTTCTGCACCATCATGGAAGAGGCGTGGCCAAGGAAGAAATACCTTTGACCAATAACTGTCATTGTGATCACGTGATGTGTTTTGAACGGAATGACCTTTCTCAAAAAGTGCAGCAGTAGTGTGATATAACACAACAAAGCCTCCCATCTCACAGGACTGCCTCAGACAGAGCTAGAGCCCACACTGCAGCCCTGGGTTAGGGTGTTGGCTTCAGACTGGGCCTTGGCAGCCCCCAGGCTGACAGCTTGTATGTAATCTATCATGGCCAGAGCAGACTACCTACAGCACTCTCTGCCTAGCTAGCTGGTGAAGGGGCAGTGGAAAAGGCCGTGGGCAACTGCCTGGCACGGAGCAAAGATGTAGCCTGGTTGTCTTTGCTGAAGTGTTTGCAGTCGGGAGATCCACAATGTGCATGCGTGCACAACAAAAGAAAGAATTCAAATTGCTTCCTCATGAGAAGCAGAATCCAGATGATGAATGTGAAGGAAAATACAACTTTCTCCTATTATATGATTGTGATACAGCCCAGGGATGAGGTCTGTGTTTAAAATGAGTTGCCACGCCGATGCAGCTTATTGGTGGATCGCTCTCCTGCTAATTCCCCTCAAGTGGCACAGCGAGATCAAATAATCATCCACAACAAGAAACATCAATGGCCATTAAACAAGACCCATGATTAGCTCTGGGAGCCATTTGGGACTGTTCTAAAGTAATGATCAGACTTTCCCCCCCTTCTCCCAGGACAGGCGTGCCACTGCTGCATGCACATCTATCAGCAGCTTTCCTGCATGCATACACAAACTGCATGGGGAAGTCATTACACAGCCTCCGAGAGGCAAAGAGCAGGAAGACTTAGAAGGACCAGCTCGCCTTTGAAGGTTATATTTAGTCTCCATGGTCGGCTAACTTCCTTTAAGTCCCCCAGACACACGCGTAAACACTCTGCAGAGAGTCCCACAATAGTTGGTGGAACTGAGAAGTGGACCATTATAGTTCAATTTGCTCAAACGGGCAAAGGAATATCTGAGAAAACACCCAACTGACCAAATCACTTTATAGAGGTTCGTGTTTACCCGGGGGGAGTTGGAATAATTTACGAGATAAAAGTTTGCATGTTTGCTGACGACATCATTATATTTCTGCGTTTTTAGCTAACTGAAAGTGAGATTACATCGGATTAGTTTATCATTAATATGAACCATTAACATCTGCAAAATGAGCACAAATGACACTTAGCAGTGTCAGTGTTAGTCTCACTCTTTCTACCCTCATTTACCCACACAACACATCTTCTTAGACTCAGTTAGCAACACTTGACTCCGGCTGCTTCATGCTTTCCACAAGCGATCTGAAACTGAGGATGTGATTTAATTAAGCGAGGCTTCAAACAAAATCTAAACAAACACAGAGAAGCTACAAACAAACAACAAGTCCAATTACAGCAGTGTTAATATGCAGGGCAAAGCAGCATTAGGCTACCACAAGAGTGGGAGGGGATGGGAGGAGGAAGAGGAGGAGGAGGAGGGGATTCCTGGCTGCTTTGATCCATGCTTGGAGATCTCACAGCATGGAGGAGCACACTGCTGCTCGGTTTCGGGGGGGGGGCTCATATCGATCTGAAAAGAAAGGGTCCTGTTGGTAATCAAAGGAACTCGTTCGGTGCTGTACTTCCCAGTATCCTTCATCCATAATAGTCAAATATCACTGAGGGATCGCATCAGAACCTCGGTGCTGTATCCGCCGGGACAGAAAGAAGATCAGGTCAGACTGAGTTCTGAAACAACAGAGAAGATGCAAGGTATAGTTCTCCTAAAATCCATTTCTTTACATGGTAACACCATGTACTCTAATCTAGAGTAGATTAGATAAGATTCAACTTTATTGTCGTTGTGCAGAGTACAAGTGCTGAGACAACGAAATGCAGTTTGGCATCTAACCAGAAGTGCAAATAGCAGTTAAGTGCAGAGTCTGTGCATAGTGGTGATATAAATACATCCTCTAATCTAATTGATCCTACTTCACCTGCTCTTGAACTCATATTGGCTTCACGGCGTTGGCTCTCTCATATTCTTTAGCCTCAAAAGGGGATGCACTGGTATTGTCCATAACACGCCTTGGGCATATTGATCCCTGATGGGAGGGCTGGCTTGTATATTGCAGGGAGAGCAACCTATGGACTTTCTGATTCCCCTTGTATTATATAGCGTTTAATACACACAGACACACACACACACACACACGGCTTGAAATACACATCTTCATATGTATATACACATACTAGCAGTATTCCCTGTGAGGGAGCAGATGTGATGTAAGAGTGCAATGTTTTCTAATAAATGAAGCAATAGCAGTCAGGTGACTGGCTGGCTATTGGGTTAGCTTAAACTGCCCCATTACTCCATGACACTGGAGATGAGCAGCACATATGAAAACCGCCCCGGGGCTGTCTACCCGAGTATTGACCCAAAACAAAATGTGGGAACGTTTCAAGCACGTTCGGTTTTATACTGTGGGGTTGTTTGCGTCTGTGTGTGTGTTTTTCTTGAATATCTAGGCCAACTGTGCAGTAGCATTTTGAATTGTAGATATGAGCAAGGTCAGTGATTATATCTTTTATTATGACAACCTAATTTAAATCATGATGCTGCAAGTGCGTGTGTGTGCGTGTGTGTGTGTGCTATCTTTGGCCTCATTAAGAGTGAGATGATGGGTTGGCAAGGTTAATAGAGATTCATAATCCAGGCACAGCTGCACCCCCCATGCTTTTATAGGCTGCTTTTGCACTGGTGTTTACTCTGTGTGTGTGTGTGTGTGTGTGTGTGTGTGTGTGTGTGTGTGTGTGTGTGTCTAAACTCTGCGTGTGCTTATAGACGTGATTTTATATGTGTGCTCGTCTCTTGTATTTGCGTGGGTCTGTATGTGCTCTATAATCTGCTTTATAGGAAACACGCCAGAGCCAAACACATGGTCCAGGGCCTAATCCTTAGTTATAATTCAGATGATGTCCCCTGCCAGTGGGGGCCCGCTAATAAGTCACATAAATCAGTGTGGAGCTGAGCCTGGGTCGAATCCCAGCAAAAGTCGGCCGCTTTCCCGTTCTGCAGACAGATCTGTGTTGCTTGATTACCAATAGAGGCCAATGAAAAGGGCAGTTCCACACACACACACACACACACACACACATACATACATGCATGAACACACACCCACACATGCACACACACAGAGTTTGTAATCTAAAGGCGTTCATGCTCTGCATACTGAGTGTGGTGCAGCTGAGGAGTGGGAGTGATTCTATGTTAGCGTGTGTTGAATTCCTCCACCAGAACGCTTTAACTTTTCCTCACCGCCCGAAAGCTTCCAACAAATCGAGGATCAAAAGGAAATAATTCAAAATGAAAAAATCATTCCAGTAATTTGAGGCGCCGACCTGCTTCCTCTAATCCATTTCCACATTGTGATATTGAGAGTCACCTTCAAACAGGTTTTGTATCGTGCTTGATGGTATATGGAAAAAGGCCGTGTGTTCGGGACAAGATTAACAGCCCCGGTCTGATATGGGATTATCACAACTCACTAGCAGTCAATGGATGCCTGTGGATTAGATCACACACCAGAGATTAATCCAAAAACAATCTGACTTGATTTTGTACGAACGGGATTATTTATTTGACATATGTTTCTTGAATCTGACTATTCAGGATCTAATACTACATTTGACAAGATGAAAGCGCCACAAAGCCACATACTCCACCAGAAAGAAAAAAAAATCTCTCTGTCTTTTTGCTATTCATAGTCAGGATTTTCTTCCTGTGTACTAAAGGCGCGGTGGATCACTTTCCTATTCGCCATCTCACCTCCCTCCAGTAATGAAAGTCTTAACTCCTTTCTGCATGAAGTTGGTCTGAGGCTGTGTGAGTCGGCCATGCTTCACAATGAGCCTTATTCCAGTCCTCCGGGAGGAGAGAGAGAGAGAGAGAGAGAATAGAAATGTCACATTCATCTACTTTTCAAGCTGGTCCGCAGGCTTTAAAGGAACATGATCTCACATCACGAGCTGCGTTGAGTGTGGCTCGTGAAAAATATTTAATGTCTCATTCTGCGTGCTCAGTGAATACGGAGGGAATACTGCTTAAGGGGGAATATCGCAAAACTTTGGAATTTATTACAAATCTTTCTTGTTTCTCCTTTATGACCGTTCAATTAACATTTGAGAACATGAACAACTCTTTACCGAAATGAAGAAATGAACCTCTAATGTCATCGAGATGTCAAATCTGAAGCTGTTTCACAAAGACTGAACTGGGAACAATTGTAAAGGTCAACGTGAGCACCCAAGGGTTTTTTTCTGAGTGTGTAGTTTGTTTCCTGATTCAGAGCTGATGGCACCACTATAACAATATGCAATCAGCTGATTTATCACCAGTAAAACACAAATCAATCTATGTAACATGACGTGCTTCACATTCACGCTGCTGCAGCTTAGGCTTAGTGCTGCTGAAGCTTCCTTCCACCAGAAGATGCTCTCTGCTGTGAAGGTCATGTTGGCTTATCATGCTTTCTGACTATTATATTGAAGAAGAAAAAAAATGGCGATTGAATTTGGCTTTGAATTATTATTATTATTATTATTATTATTATATTACTATTATTACAGTTATTATTATTATTATTGTTGTTGTTGTTGTTGTTGTTATTATTATTATTATTGTAATTATTATTGTTATTGTTATTGTTATTATTATTACTAGACATTCAATAAGAAATCTTTATATCTGTCGTCTATTATGTCCGGTTTATGTATCTTTTCTTTTTAACAATTTCACACATCTTTCACACGTCTTGTACTGTCTATAGTGATAAAAAAAAATGGCACCCACATGGGTTTTAGTACTTTAGCTTTTGGGAGTGGATGTTTATTTAATGGTTCCACCATTTTGAACAGTTTCACGCTGTTCATTCAGAGAAGCAGTCTTATTCCTTCGTTGGTTGACGTGCTTCCTTTGTGCTGTAAGTCAGTCACACCTGGGGACACAAAGAAACCAACACAATGAACCAATTTTCTCAGCTGTGATCTATTTTTCTTTTTACAGTCATTTAACTATGCTATGAAAATTCATTTGAGAATGACATTGAGGGTAATGTTCTACACAGGTTAAGACTGGTTATATATTTGCTTTTTTTGGGGGTTCTTTTTTGGAAAACAATTCCTTTTAATTTGAGCCAGAAACAATAGAGTGTGTCATCTCCTACCCAAATGTTTTTTTAAGCCTGTTATGCTCTACATTTCACATAAATACATTGACTTCTGACTTCTGACTCCCAAACGAATCAATACCATTCACTATGAAATCAGGCCGCTCTCTCTTTTCCCTCTTCCTCTCTTGTATTTACATACAGAGTGTGTGGGAGTGGGACACCGAAATGTCAGCGTGCACCGACACACATTAACGTGGGTGTGCGGATATTTGTTGATTTCTAAATAAATCCATTTAGCAAACATGACTCCATACCGGATGGGTAAGACGTTGTTATTCTCCCCTCCGCTCTGAAGGGTATCCGGTCTCACGTTATATACACTGTAATGTTAAAATAAAGCATTTCACATCCTCCCGCCAGCGCCCCTTAACCGCTCAGACACTGACATGCCAATCTCTGCAGAACTAGACGCTGTCACCTTCAGCAGTTCCAGCAGCATCACCTTCTGAACGTATCAAACTCTAGTCGTCACACACACACACACACACACACAGACAGAGAGAGAGAGAGAGCGAGAGAGAGAGAGTTTCCAATTTCTCTTTTGCAGACAGCCAGTCATGCACTGGGCAGTAACATATCTCTTTGAGGAAAAGTGGGCAGTGGGAAGACATCGGGTATCTTTTCCTAGCTTGGTCTGTGCATCAGACTCAGCGTAACAATGCATTTTTTTTTTTTGTATAGATGCCAAAATGATATAATTAAAGTGACATTTAAATGCACTCCGTGACACCAACACAATCATTCTCCAGGTGCCTTGCGCCAAAACGGAAATAGACAGAGCAGCGAGAGACAGCGAGATGTGAGATTCTGCTGGAAGCTTAGTGACTGTGGGAGCCTGTTAATGCTGGGGGTGAGACAAAGAACAGCCTGTAATGAGTGAGTTATCCAACACCTGCAGCTAACTCTAGAGATGTCAGAGACCACAATTAGCACTAATGGTGTTTCAAAATGTAAAAAAAAAAAAAAAAAAAAAGAAAGTGGGACAGGAAGCACACATGCTCAGGCTTACTTCTCCGGTGGGTTGAGCTCATGGGAGTGTGGATTAAAACCCATCAATAACGCCCTCGTCCTCGGCAGAGAAAACGTTAAGCGGCCAAATTAGCGCAACGTTAAGGTCGGTTTTTCGGCGAGTTTTTCACTGGCGTCTGCTTCCTTACGGGAGGGTATTTACCAGTGTAATGCTAACTGACATATAGAGGGGCCTCCAGAGCAAGTCGTTACACAGCCGGAGGAGGATTAGCCGGCTGCTTCAACTCTCTTTCCTCACGCGAAAAAAAAAATATCATCTCTCTTTCATTAAGTGAATAAAACATCCCTTCACTCACCGGCGTTGGGGAGAGAGAGAGAGAAAAGGAGGGACCGGGTTTTTAGGAGGGCGCTCTGACACGACGATAAAGAGGGAGAAAGTTGTTTTAAGGGGCAGAAAAGAAAGATTCAAACCTTTAATTTTCATAACGGTGAGGATTAGGATTAATCCTAAACAAGGAGGAGAGGATCTGACGAACGCTTTGTGTGACTGAACAGGAATTAGGCTGTTAAACACTGTTGAGTGGTTGCTGTTGGCTGAGAGAGAAACACAGAGACAGATACAGGAAGCCCACAGTAACCTTTTTTGGACTGTGGGGTGCAATGCTGCCCTGGTGGTGTTTGTAAGTGGCTAACACACACACACACACACACACACACACACACACTCACATAAACAAAAAGTGAGTACAAAACCTTATGACTCATCCACATCTCCAAATGTTTCACCCTCAGATAACAAAACAGCTTCGGCAGCACACAATTAGGTGCTAATTACAGCGCGGCAGGAAGACAAAAAGTGTGTGTGTGTGTGTGTGCGTGTGTGCGTGTGTGTGCATGTGCGTGCAAACACACATACATGCACACATACATACCAGTTTGTCATTAAATTACACAAATGCAACTAACAGCGTAGGATAGAGTCCTTCCTGCCCGGCACACCGCGGGGTAAGGAGGAGTGAATCTGTTTGTGTGAATGTGCTGCGGTCACTCTCAGAACAGAGTCTCACTTTCTGGCAAGACGCCACGCGGCGCTGAGCCATATGGCAGAATGAAGTTACATGGAATACCAACCAACAGTTACAATTGTACACACAAGCCTTATACTTTTAGATGTCATCTGTCTGGGTCCCATAGGAAAGCAAAGAGATCTCGTTCTACCTTTTACGTCTCCTAGACACAAAGGAGCTCTTTTAAGACTAGAATGAGACTAGAGGCATTTCTGAATCAGAATCAGAAACAGGTTTATTGCCAAATATGTTTTCACATACAAGGAATTTGTCTTGGTGTTTTGGTGCATAACAATAAACAAAGCGAGAGAAGGATAAAAACACAACAAGAATAAAAGCAAGTATTTTTCTCCCATTTCTCATATTCAACTCAGGAGACACAAGCACATAAAAGCTCATGTTGATCTCAAAATCTCCGAATGATCTGGAATACGTGTCATTTAACTCTCCCGAACAAGAGACCATGAGAAAGAAAACTCAATTCTGCTGCATTTTCCTGTCGAAGCCACATAGTAGGAGCTTATTACCATTGAGTATGTCACATGGTGGCATCTTCACATTGATCTCATAGAGTCTCAACAATCCATTCTCTCTGTTTTCTCCTCATTGCTCCTAAGGGGCTTTGAGGAGAAACATTGCAAATGTCAGTGATCAGAAAATGAGACAAAATTGAGATGAAGAGACGATTATGAGCTAAAAGCATGTTCAATGCATTCCAGGATTGTTTGTGATATGAAGTGGGTTTTATGTTGGTGTAACCACTTTCCCTACACCTGCCTCACCTACTTCAGCGTTGGGACTTCCTGTATTTCCCGGTCGTGGACTTGTTGCATTCAGCTGTGGGTTATACGCAGGGGTGCACATAACTTTTTTAGTGAGTTACTCAGGTGAGTACCAGGAGATAATGTTTGGTACTCACCCCATATGTAGCGTGGTCTTAATAAGTGCAGTCTTCCTCATTCTTTGAGCCTTTATAAAACGCACCTGTTTTGTCTGCTAGATGGGGATGCGAGTGGCAAATCTTGCACCACATTTCAGTGCGCTCATCGTTAGCTTCAAGCCACGGCACATCTTGTAGCCACTTTTCCGAAAAAAGTATTTTCTTCGGCTCCGGCTCCGGTTGGCGTTTCTTTGTAGGTGGTGAAACGCCAAAGAAGCTGCTTAATGTCTGTTGTTTTTGGGACATCTCCGACAGTAGTTGACAAGCAACATGTGTAGATGAGATATGTGGTGTTGATAACGTAACGGTCAAGTACGCAAAGGCGCGTAGTGACACAAGTGACGTTACGCATTCCTGATTTTTGTCGCGCATGCGTACCTGCGTACCAGTTATGTGCACCCCTGGTTATACGTGTCGGTGTAGAGAGAGAAATAGCGATAGCGCAGCAAGATGACTTCCAGTCGAGAAAGAAAAAGTGTTGTGGCTGCACTGCATTATGGTCTATTGAAGTCTACTGAAGTTGTGGAGGAACTTCTATCTCTGCCTCTGCTAGGATGGATTTCTCCCTGTATTCTGAGGGACTGACACCAAAACCACTGATGTTTTAGATAGCTGAGAAATGTTCTGCTATCAAACTTGTAGCTACCCTGGAAATATAATTCATGTTTGGCCAGTTATCCGCAGGAATAAGACGAACACCACCACCACACAACAAAACGGGCCCAGCGATGCCAGCTGCATTGTGAAAGTTCATCGTAAAAGTGTTTTTTTTTACGATGGTTTTTTTTTTTTCCTTTCCTGTAAATGTAAAAATCTAAAGTCTACCTGAAACTTTAGAGGCAGCCAGGATGTAAGATTCATGACTAACACGGTTTCTAGAGACGGAGAAATGTTGATGAGCTGATGTTCATTTACTGGATTTGGAGCTGACAGCCTGTGAGGGGGTTGACTTCGCTCTCTGTGGGAGACGCGAGTCTCTGAAATTGGAGCTAAGGAACCTCACCAGCCTACAGTCATGCTAACAATTCATCCTCATTTAGCTAATGAACATCCTCCTACACTTCCCATCTCTTTCGTCTCGCCTTCCCCTCTCTCTCTCTCTCTCTCTCTCTCTCTCACCATCTCTCTTCTTGTTCGCTGTCCATCTCCTTACCTCACTAACTCGCCATCTCTCCTTCCTGCTCTGTCTGGTTTTTTTTCTCTTCCTCTCTAGCTTGCATCTATGTCTCTCTCTCTGTCTTCCTCTCTCCACTTTCCATCCCCTCTCCCTCCCTCCCTCCCTCCACCAAACCCTCCTTCTCGTAATGCTCATTACCGTAACATGAAATCATTAGGATTGCCATCACAATCTTCTGCGATGGTAATTCCATAATCATTACCGTCTCTGCCTCCGGCCACGCAGGACTCGCCCCACGAGCCGGACTACCTGGCTCCATCTTTCACGCGATAGCAATTAGCAGAGCCTTATTGCCTTGGATCTATAGCACCAGTAAACAATGGAAGTAATGCCTCGCGCGTACGGGCCGGATCGCCCTCAGGATAGCGTCTTCAACTGCTGGTCATCAATCTAAAGTGCTAGAGCGAGCGGCGGGGGTGTGCAGATGCTCAGCGGAGCCCAGCGTGGACACATCTGAGTGGCTAATAGGCTATTAGAGGTAGAAATCAAACCCTTTAAAACAGAACTCACATATGCTTTTTTTTTTTTTTTTTTTTTTTTTTAAGATGGTCCAATAAATACTTGGGACATGAACAACTCAAAACTTGAAAGGAAGCAAAGCGAGGTTTGTCAGGGATGTCAACAGGAGACCACCGGGGGGGCTTTTCTACGCGCCATACACTAATAACAGGTGAACGTTTTTTAAAGCTCTTCCACTGCAGAGCTAATAGGAAAAATGTGCTCTGATCCTTTTAAACCCCCCCCCTCCAACCCTGACTATTTATTGTGTATTTATTGTGTCTTGATTTTCACAGATGTGCCCGGGCACTGTTGTTCCCTCTTATTTTGATTTGTTTTCTGGGAGGCTTCCCGCGGGGCGCCAATCAAAAACATTTTCGGGAGACTGTGAATTCGGGGTTTTTTTGCGTTTGTATTTCTGGTGAATATCACGATAATGTAATTACCTTATTAATGCATGGGAAGTCTCGATCGGTTGATTAGCGGTGATGAGCTGATTGGTAGGGGGAACGGGAGGATGAATACAATTAGCGAATAATATCGCCTTGGGTGGAACAAAGAACAGCCTAATGTGCCGCTGGATGTGTTGCCGTTGGAGATGACCCCTATCTCTGCGTGTGTCCGGGCCGGGGCCATGATGCTGCATACATTACCCTTGAGTCGAGGCAGCCGGCAACGCTGGAATTTCAAAGACAATCTCCCTCCCTACCGTCAGCGATGTCCCCCCCAAAAAAAAACGTCTCTGTGAAATCTCTTACGGTGCAATTTACTTTTCATGATGTGTTTTGTTTTTTTTCTTCGTTTTATATATCAGAGGATGGGGATAATGCGGAAAGAGGATGCAGAGGTCACCTGACACACACACAAACTCGTGTGAAGGGACTGTAGTTTGATGATGATTGACAGGTGTCAGAGGCGCTGGCAGGTGTGATGGCGACGACCCACTAAAAACAGCAAGTCTCCGATAACACTCGCTGACACTCTTGCTAGCTCAGCTTCACCGAGGCTAATTCCTCTCTCTCTCTCTATCTCGCTCTCTTTCTCTCTCTCTCTCTCTCCCATCACTCGGACCGCATGCCGACCTGATGGCGGTTGGGGGGTTTCACTGTACGCTCGCCACGTCACGTTTCAGCCGCCGATCAGAGTCTGGACATCGCGCTTCCCCCCCTTTCAGGTCTCTCAGGTAATAATTGGTCCTGAGCTGTAATCCAGGTGTAAACCTATAGGCTCAGTCTCTGACAGGGGATTAAGATGACAATATCAGGAGTCACGCAGGCACACACACACACACACACACACACACTCTCGCTCATCTCCCTGTCTTACTCGCCATCTACCCCTCTCTGTCCCCTACACTTTCTATCCCCTCCCTCCACCAGGAATCTCTCTCTCTCTCTCTCTATCTCTCTCTCTCTCTCTCGCTTTCACACACACACACACACACCCACACCATGGGGCAATGCTGGATATGAGTATTTATGAGTGTGTGTGTGTGTGTGTGTGCACCCTCCAGACCCAGTGCTTGCATCAGGTAGGAGAGGATTAAAGGATGAGAGGAAAATAATGAAATGTGTTTTTTGACCTCCACAGGACAGGCGGAGGACAAGACACATCACAGGCGAACTTCTAATGTGGTTTATACTAAGCCAACTTTTACAAGAGGAGACACTGATCCGCCTGTTATTACCTCGCGGACTCTTGTGCTTGTAGACACACTGACAGGCTCAAAGGGCCATACTGTAGATGAAACCTTAACGGTCCCCAGGGGGGAGATCGGGTCATCGCAGCAGCAAACACTAATAGAATACAACAGAGAGCAAATATATATAGATATATACAGAAAAATAGAATATAATAAACATTATGGTGAAGCTATTTCATCCAGACGTACTCGAGTGTCAGCCGTTGCAAATTGGGCGGTCTATTTAAACTGTCCAACTCACTCGCTTGCTGCTGCACATGAACCTCACACCCCGCCACCATCCCAGCATCCACCTGTGGGCTCTGTTTCATAGTCGTCTGATGTGCGCGCCCACACACACACACACACACACACACTGGTTGCTTTGCTAACTGGCGCTTCTAGACGTTCCTCGTTCTTGTCGCCTAAATAACAATCGAAATGAACGATTTTGAAAATTTGCCACGATTACATCATTAAATCGTATACGTCTACAGGTCAATCATTTGTACAGAAAGCTTCCTGGCTAGTCGGGCGGGCTGGTCAAACGGATAAACTGTTAGGATTGACAGTGATGTTTACACCCTGCAGTGAACCAGAACTGGGAAGGCATGTCTGAAAACCTTGACCAGACCTCGCAGCTCACCGAGGGCTGGGGTAGCGATAAGAGCTCTGAGGAACGGTCCTTACATGACCTCCTATTCTGCTAGAGCGCACTGGGACACTGCCTGCCTGTGTGTGTGTGTGTGTGTGTGTGTGTGTGTGTGTGAGTGACAAATTGAGAAAAATCTAAACCAAATGCTCTGCCCGGACCATCAAAAGGACTTGCGGTGAGGTATACGCTCTGGTTATTGATGCCGTGCCAACGTTACACTCAAAGATGCACAGCCGAGGGCAGCGCGGGGGTGGGAAGGCAGGGGAGAAAAAAGCAAAAAGGGGGGAGGAGGAAGGGAAGGGAGTGGTTTTGGCACGAGCGTCATAATAATAAAGGCTTTCCAGTCCTCCCTCCACATCTGAGGGGGGAAGACGAAAACAAGAGAAACCACATTTCCCCCCTGAAAGCGACTTGGAAATATCAAAAGGCTCCATACGATTTCCATAACGGACCAAAGAGAGAAGCAGGTTATCGAGAAAAAAAGCAATTTTTCCGAGCACAATCGTGTTTAATAAATGATGACCAGCCTTTGGTATTTGTCACATATCCATACACACAAAACACACACACACACACACACACACACTGAGTTATCTGTAACACACCAGAGAGAGGTCCAGCATTATTCGATGAAAGCATCACCGGGGAGTGCTCCTCTTCCCTCCTCCTTTCGGGGGAGGCGGGAGAAGGGGAGTCATTGTTGCCTACTTGACCTGCCTGGTTTCCATATTCATAAAGAGATGGAGAGGATGTTCCATTCAACCCAACTCAATTCTCTCTCTCTCTCTCTTACCTCCTTCTGTCTCCTTCACCCTCCCTCCCCTCCCTCCCTCCTCCCGGGCTCCCATACAGGCCTCCCCCGGTAGGAGGTGAGCGTGACAGACAGCAGGGCTCCCCGCCCAGCCAGACCTCAGCCCGGCATTCTACACCGGGCAGGCAGGCGGTAACACAATGAATGTCACGAGAGCGCCGATGCCGCTCCGTCATGACGCGGTAACCCTGTTATATATGGTAATGGTGGCATTGTTTTCCTCCTTTTGTGGGAGGCGGAGGGATATCATCCACCAGAAATGTCGCAACGGCTTGATGACGACCTCATTGACGTCGAACGGGTGACGTTTTTTTTATCTTAACGATTATTTGCTTCCGGGGGCTGATGATTCTTTAAGATCTGTGTAACGTTGCCAACACACACACACACACACACACAAACACTGATTCAAAGAGATTTCTATAAACAGAGTGGGCAGAGAAAGGAGAGTTGAACCAGAGAAGACCAAAGAGAGTGGGAAGAAGAGAGAGAGAGAGAGAGAGAGAGAGAGAGAGAGAGAAGTGAAGGGGCAGAACCAAGAGGTACAGCATGGGGAAAGATTGCTCGTCGTGGCTTGGCATCGTAATGTGTGCAGATTGGTGGAGGAGGCGAGCGGCGAGGCCTATAACTCAGCGTGGTAATAACCGGGGCCGGGCACCATAGCTCACCTTGCCGCCGCTCCGCCACGGCACCACCTTTTCGCGGGGCTAAACACCTCTTCATCTGCTCTCTAGACTCGCGCACGCTCCTCACACCAATCATCACAATTATACTCCTCACCATCCATCAGTGAGGCAGCAGAGAGAGAGAGAGAGAGAGAGAGAGAGACACCGTGTAGCTCTTGGGGATGTTGATGAACCATTTCTCTCACAGGCTTATAGGGATTCTGCTATAGGTCCCTCTTGACTGCTGCACACCCTGCTACAAAGATCCTGGATTATCGCTGTGGTTAGGTGAGAAACCTCGTTTTCCAATTTTCTTGATTTTCAAATGTTTTAACTTCACTTCAAGAATGACATGGATCTCTACGGGTTGAGAGAATTCCACCAACCTTGGGCTTATGAAATCCTTTCAAAAACCCCTATTGGATAAACTCAAAAATGCATGATGGTTAAAGGAGAATGCCGGGATTTTTCAACCTGGCCTCTATATCCACAAAATCGCCTATCATACCGCAAAATAGATCCAAAAGGTTTTGGAGTTGCTCCGGTAGATCGGCTCAGTTGGCAGTCGCGAAACGGGCTCAATGGCTGCAACGTGATCTCTAGGGGCAAAGGTGCACGGTCAAAGTACGTCCACTAAAAGTGCTTGATTTTGTCACTGACGGGCTCAGATTGTTATTCGTGTGTCTGACAACATAACATCATGCTTGCCCAAACACGGCATCTATTGCACGCCCAACCGTCCTGTTAGGGGGATCCCTCTCTGAGTAGCCCCTCCCAAGGTTTCTCCCAATTTTCCAATAAGGTTTTTGTGGGAGTTTTTCCTTGTCCTCTGTGAGGGTCTAAGGCTGGGGGATGTCGTGTACTAATCATTTATTATTTTCACATGTTGGGCACTGTGAAGCCCTTAGAGACTGTAACGGTGATTAAGGGCTATACAAATAAATGTGATTTGATTTGATTTGATTTGATTTGATTACTGATCGCTACAGAAATAGACCTTTTTTAACCAGAAAACTAAAGTCTAGCTCAAGGAGAAGTCCCGCTCTGAAATGGACGGTGGACAAAGGTAGTCTATAGCGAGAGGGTTCACTTGTTGCAGGAAGAGGACGGTAGAAACCTGACAAAGGTATTTTCTTCCTCAGTCTTCCTCAACATTTTGTTGGCACAGTTCGGAAATGAGCAAAAACGAACCATTGCTGTTGTTTTTTTATCTTTGGGAAAAACAAATACTCTAAACTACGCTTTCTATACTCCAACACACGTCTCCAACGCTGATTTACGTTTCCACCATCCCCTTCCTGCAACAAGTCAACCCTCTTGCTTTCATAGACCACCTTTGTCACATTTCCAACAACTCTGAACTCTGAGTTGTTGGAAATGTGACAAAGGTGGTCACCGCAGGACCGCAGGACTTCTCCGTGAGCTAGACTTTAGTTTTCTGGTTAAAAAAGGTCTATTTCTGTAGCGATCCTTTCAGTAATGTTGTCAGACACTTGGATAAGAACACAAATAACGATCTGAGTCTGTCAGTGACAAAAACAAGCACTTGATGTACTTGGATGTACTTTGGCCGCGCCTCTATGCCCGCAGGATTACATTGCAGCCATTGAGCCCCCATTTCACGACTGCCGATCTACCGGAGCAATTCCGAAACTTTTGGGATCCACTTTGCGGTATAATAAGCGATTTTGTGGATATAGAGGCCAGGTTTAAAAATCCCGGAATTGGACATCACATTGGTCTATACCATAATACTTACCATAATACAACTACATCATGTCAAAAGATGATGCTTAGTTTTTATACTTATCAGGTCCCAATAAGCCCAAAAAGCAAAGAGAAATTAAAAATGCATACCAAACAAGAGCTTGGGTCTTAGGAGGTTAAGCTAAAAAAAAAACAGGCTAGTTCCGGAAAAGTTGACATTTTGAAGATACGGTTTCACTCTACAGCAACATCATGTTTCTTTAACAGGAATAGTGGCCCTGCTGCACATCAGTGTGCAGCGATAAGATAAGATGGGGTTTTTTCTGTCCTCCATATGAAATTCCAGAAGGAGTTGTTTTTTGTTTTTTTTAAGGCACCACTGCTTCTGCACCTATGCACTCATTGGATGCACACATGCACAATCACATGCACACACAGACAAACACACAAGCCCCTCTGCCAAAAAAAAAAAAGATATTTTGGCATAGCTAAGCTGATAATAATGACCCTACGGAGAGTTGCATCAGGCCATTATAGTCCTAATGGGTCTTTGTCACTCCACACTGTCTGTTGATGTGTGTGCAAACAGCCCTTGTGTGTTTGAGTGAGTCTAGGGCTCCTGTGGGAGCTCCCTGTACGTGCCTGCTTGATGCCATAGCCAGGATGGATGGCAGCTCAATTGAATAAAGGGGCTCACCGCTGCACAATACAGCCGACGTGCTGAATTCACAATGAGGCCTGGATTTACTACCCCCGTCTGTGTCTGAATTAGCATATCTAACTCTCCTTCCCCGTGTGTGTGTGTGTGTGTGTGCTCTCGTCTCCAACTGGGACCTCTCCATAAATGCTACAGGCTATAAATCCCAAAACCCCAAGGGAAAATATCTGTCTTGTTACAGAGGCGGCGTCCATGCTTTAGTGGACTGCTGCCCAGACTAAGAGCTCGTGAAAAAGGGGGACAGTGGCCATTGTAAGAGGTATCGGATTCAACCGGGTTGCTAAGGGTGTGGCTCGGCGGGAGTTACCTACAAAAGAACCTTGGTGGAAAAACTAGGGAAGAAAAGAAGCGAGGGGCGGGGAATGACGGGCTAATTTAAGTGCTAACGTGTAAGGTTACAGTCAGCGTTTAATGGAGGAAAGCTAAAAAAAAAAATTTAAAAAACCCCCCACAAGGTGATCCTGACAGTCTGTTTACGGACCGTGCAGGAGAACATCAAGGCTCGAGCATCCAGCCTCCGCCTGACAGACTCCACCGGCACGCTCGCCTCACATTCATTACAACCGCTATTTATGCCGAGCCGCAGTCACAGCTGACGTCTTTGTTTGAAAGTTTCAAATCAGCGAGATGCCGAAGACAGAGTGTTACGGTGCTCCGAACTTGAGAGGGGAGAGGGGGGGGGGGGGGGGGGGGGGGGGCTATTTTGACAGAGCTTCCACGCAAAAAACAATTCCACACCTGCCATCATTATGTCCCTGATTTCCATCGGCGCCCTCACGTTTCTCTACAAGAAATACATCCACATAGGGCTAATTGCATTCTGCTGCTCTGAACACTTCTATTTGTCTCTCTCTCTCTCTCTCTCTCTCTCTCTCTCTCTCTCTCTCTCTCTCTGACGGTCGCTCGACGATTTAGAAATAGGAAAAAAAACACTGAATGAACCGTGATAGTAACGCGTGGATATCGGTGTGTGTGTATCTCCTCACACCAAACTGCCAGCTCTCAGTATTATTCTCACTTACAAACAACTGACCGAGAAAAAAAAAAACATGAGGGATCAAATTTGTCTCACTCTTGTTTCTGGTGTGAATGGAGCTCCAAATTTCTTATCTCTCCGAAACACAGAAACTCCCCGCCTGCTCTGGGCAGCAGAGATGCTTTCATTATTTGACGATGAATCGGTATTTAGGGAGAGAGAGAGAGAATATGTCATTATCTGAGTCGTGCTAAACACTCCAGCTGTGTGATACGGCGACTTGGAAAGCTTGTATGCGTGTGTGTGTGCATGCATGTGTATGTGCATGTGTCCGTGTGTGTGTGTGTGTGCGCGTGCATGTGTATGTGCATGTGTCCGTATGTCTGTGTGTGTGTGTGTGTGCGTGCATGTGTATATGCATGTGTCCATATGTGTGTGTGTGTGTGTGTGTGTGTGTGTGTGTGTGCATGCATTTGTATATGCATGTGTCCGTATGTGTGTGTGTGTGTGTGTGTGTGTGTGTGTGTGTGTGTGTGTGTGTGTGTGCATGCATGTGTATGTGTATGTGCATGTGTCCGTATGTGTGTGTGTGTGTGTGTGTGTGTGTTTGCATGTGCTGGAAAGAAATGCACTAGAGTGAACCAGGAGTTTCAGGAGCAACTTGATTGAGTGTATCTGCACAGAGCAGAGCCAAGGCATCTTTCTAAACAGAAAATAGAGCATGGCACCGACACACACACACACACACACACACACACACACACACACACACACACAAGCGCTTCCACACTGCACATTATGAAGCAGAGCAAAGCCAGCATTCTGAGTCGAGCCTCCAGTCTCCCTCTTCATCTCCTCTCCTCACCACTCTCTCTCTCTCTCTCTCTCTCTCTCTCTCTCCACCCTGCCTTCCTCTCCATCTGTGTCAGTGCAGGCTGTTACGGCTCAATCAGGCTCACAAAGACACACAGAAGCACCTTCTCTTTGTCCGCTATCACCCCTCATTCACAAGTAAGTCACCTTTTCTTTCTTCTCTTTTGTCCTGTTCTCTACCGAGTGTGCGTTTGCTTTCTCTGATCAAGATCGGGACGTCACTCCATGCCGTACTGTTGGTCACCCTCTCTCTCTCTCTTACCCCCCCACCCCCACCCCCACCTCTATCTGTCCTCTTCACTCATCACCCCCTGTTTGCTATCTCTTATGACTAGCTCGTGCACAGACTCATGAGCGGCCAATCTATATTCCGCGGGGAATTCGGGAGCTTTGCGAAAGTGAAAGCAAGGAGAGAGTCATGCCAAATGTAAACAGGAAGACATTGATTAGCTTTCTGAACTGTCTGATCCCCCCCACCGTGTGTTTGTCTGTGTTTCTGTGTGTGCGTCCGTCGGTCTGTTACGTCCGTCTGATGACGACGACGACGACGACGACGACTCGCGACTTGCTCGACTTTCGCTGACACTCGGGATTTTTTGCTTTCTCGTGACTCGCTTCACTCGTCTGGGGTGCCATTAGGATGCCCGGCGAGTCACAGATGAGATTTGTCCGCATTAAAAATTGATGTCCAGAAATGAGAAGCAGCAGCATTTACATCCGCCGGGGCGAGTCCAGCAGCATCTATCATCTTTTGGTGTGCCGACGCGACCGTCTCGCTTTGCTTTCATACGGTGCTTTTTTTTAATTTCTTTTTTTTGTCTCGCTGGCTTAGCGTCCTGCTGGCTGCGCGAGGAGAAACCAATCAGGTTTGCGTTTGGCCGTACCGCAGGAATACAGTATTTGCATCTTGTTGCTTATTTCATTGACTTACGGCTGTGATGGCTGGCAGGCTATCAATGCAGAGTAATTACAATAGGCCACTGTGAGGCTGAATAATTGATGTGCCTCTTGGAGCTGATGTATGCTGGAAAAACCTATCTGCCGAGAGTCCCCGTCAGTAGTTTATCATGGGGGTGAGAGAGGGGAGAGTGCTAGCCTGACTACCAATGCTTAGCGCTGTAATAATGATGCAGGTCTGGGCCTGTCAGCACGAGGAACGCTGGGAGCTCGTTCCCAAGCAGGCTGCAGCTCAGCTATCGAGGTCGAGCCTTGCCCCAGATCAATACCTGGAAGAGGAATGGTCCCAAGCTAAAGACGCTCTTTAACTCTAAGCCTGTCGATCCCCCCTCCTGTTAACACTGTCAGCAAAAGGGGGGGAAGATGATGTCTCTTTCCTGCTCCTAACGGGCAGCTATTGGGTTTGAAAACTATGATGCTTTCTACTTTTTTTTGGAGAATAAACTCTGATGGGTGTTTGGTTAGAAAGAAAAGAAATCAACCATCGGATGCACTTACACTGTTAGATATCAGCGATGTGTGATGTTCAGTGCATCCCAGGAGTTATTTTGCGATGCAAACTGTTGCAATTTACATTTTTGGTGCACCCACTTTCCCTCCACCTGCCTCGTCTACTTCTGCTTCAGTTAGCGGTTTTCTATATTTCCCAGAGTGACTTTCAGCCTCCCCCAGAGAACGACTGGGAACTCGTCGGGCGGGCAAATGGGCTGATGAAAAGGATTGCGTAGGTTAGATTTAAAATTGTACTCCGTTACAGTTACTAGTTACCTCGTCAAAATTGTGATGAGTAATGTAATCCAAGGCATTACCCAAACTCAGTGATGGATTGTGGTTATTTTCAGTTACTTTGCCATATGACACAACGATACCATAACTCCAGTAATGGCTGGACCTTTATTTACCTCAACCAAAGAGACCACCCGGCCTTTATCACAGTTTATCATTGGAGACAGGCCATTATTTCTTTTGGCAGGTCCACCTGAGAGTGCAAATCAAAAAATGTGATTTATAATAAATCATTTCATATAATACTACTACTACTACTACTACTAATAATAATAATAATAAGACACAAAAGTGAATTTAAGCTATCTCTCTGTCATGTATTGGTGAACAAACAGGAGCAACGCTGTATAGTGATCCAAACAGTACAGTGTGTCTGGTAATGAATTTCAAGGCTCCACTACCTGTATCCATGGCAACGAGATAAACATGTCAGCATGTTCCACTTCATGCGGCGTCTCTTTTTTTGGTGATGTAGTTTGGGAGATTTGAGCAGTAATATTTTATTTTATTGTATTACCTGTCTGGTAATTCCAGCCTGTTGTTTGAGCCTGCTTTGACGGCGGGTCCACCAGCTGTGGTCCGTCATAGATTGACAGTCTCGTCTTACTTTTTGTACATTTAAAGCGTATGACGACACCAGCCTCTAATCGTACGAAATAAATTATTTTCAGCACTATGCACATGGTGTTAGTGGTCAAATAGGTAGTCTACAATGTCCTGTAATGGTTAGAAGAATAAATATATATCGTATATCGTGGACATACATATATATTTTATGGATTTTTTATGGAAATTATGCTGTTAATGGCCTGTGACAGGTGTTCCTCAGGGTCCCTGGGCCCGGGACAATTATCCTGCTTGACCCCTCCCTGGTGGCGGGTATGCCACCAAGCTAAAATGGATCCTGGACGCAAGATACACTGCTAATAACAGATTCAAGTGTAACAGTGTTAAAGTGTTTTAAGACAGATTTTTCCTCTAAGAATGAATATGGCATGGTTGTCTAATGTGGATCTGAACAGCACGCTACAGCTAAACTCTGTTTGATTCAGCTTCTCTAAACAGTTTAGATGCAAAACCTTAAAATCTAAATGTATTGCAGTCCACATCATTCTGTGCCAGAGGCGGGGGGGGGGGGGGGGGGGGGTCACGAACAAAAGGTGTTGCTCGTGGCGATCACAAGTTCATCTCCTCTTCATCTCCTCTTCACTTGCGGTGTAGAATTTCTACTGTTGCGCTTAGTTAAAAAGGCTCGCCTCAGCCTCCCAGTCAGTCTGTCTCTCCTTCCCTTATTTCTATCTCACTGCAATGCCCGCTAGCCCAAACTCCACCCTGACTCACTCACACAGCATCCATTATGTATGGGCCAAAAATTGAAGAATAACAGGCTTGAGGCAGAGAAATGAAACATAAATGAAGTACAACAAATTTTGAAAAAAAACAAAGTTGGCTAAATCTACATCTACACTGAATTCCTACTTCCTTTGAGCCTGTTAACTGCCATTGCTATTACGGTTTACTAGATACACTGTTAATTCAACTTCAATATAAAAGTAATCCATAGAGTAAGTAAATAAACTACAGTCCTAAACCATTAAAGGAAACGACTCTTATTGTGGAAGTGAAAGCCTTGCACATTCATTAAGAGCACATAGTGTAAACACATCTCTAGTCAGGAGCTGCATCATCGTACGAGGCTACAGCGTTGGACATCTCCCAACCCTGGGTGATATCTTTTGAGTATCACATTGGTTGTGTGAGCCAAACACACCACCCACTGTTGGGAACTTTCAGAAAATAGTCATCAGACACACCGATGACGAGGAGAGGCAGACACGCAGGAACGAACAAAAAAGAGGTCCGAACACAGGGGGACAGTAATTAGGTGACACAACGCTATTTCTGTTGATTGTCCGGGTTAAATCTTGAGGTGATTTATGAGATCGCCTCACCACAGTTCCATTAAAAAGTTAGGTGTCCTCATGCATCATCTCCCCTTCATAATGAACCATGATGAAAGAGTTTTTGCAAGTGCACGTGCAGCAAAGGTTTGGTCTGCAGGTGACAAGTGGCGTGTTCCCGAGGTCTTCTGCTTGGGTACAAGGCTGTGTGGTATAGCGTCCATCCTTCTCACTGTAACCAACATATGGGAAACGTCTTAGAGGGGAAACTGTGTCTCTCTCTCTCTCTCTCTCTCAGACCCAGACCAGCTTTTTCGTTCTCCGTGGATCTCTACCGTGCCACTTCACATTTGGTTTTCATTTTATGCAAAGGAGAAGCCACAACCACACGGTCCTTCCTCCCACAACTAGAGAGGAAGCTTAAATAGGCTGTAGGACACGGAGCCAAAACTGTCCTCTTTCGATGGGGAAAAAAAGAGGAAAGACTGTGCATATTCATGCAAACGGGGAATTTGAATTCATTTACAATGCAAATGATAAACAAGGCCGATCTTGGATCAGATAGATGCTCATTTAATATATGGAGGAATTCTAATGATTATCCTCCTTTTGCTCCCTGGCAAACTGAACTGCCTTTTCTCCAAAATACATGAACTGAGGTCTCCGGCTGTAACAACAGGGGTATTCTTTCTATTTCAAGAAGCGATGCTCATTCCTAGCTGCACAAAGGAGAGGCTTGCTTTTGTATCTCCTCCCCTTCCCATCAACACAAAGATAAGGTGAGAAGGTCTCTGCTACTCCATCTTTTATCTGACAAAAACACCACTGGCAAGTTTTTTTTTTTTATTCCCCTCACCGATAATAACATCCCTTTAATACACTTTCTGATGCATCCTTTTGAAAAATCCCCCTGCCACTCTGAAATGCTATCTCTCTCATTTAGGCAGCTCTTTTTTAGAGCTGGCACAAAAAAAGAAAAAAAAGGATTTCCTTTGCCCACGGCAAACTGCTGGAAGGCAGGCAAGCGCGCACATATGAATGCGAGTTCATCAATGCGAGCACATGCATTCACGCGCGCACACTTTCTAACTGCGGCAAAGCAAATTGGATTCATAGAGTAACCGAGCATTGATCTACCTGTGGATCCCATCAGTAGAGGCATTAAGCTCTGGTTCATCCATTCTTTTAGAAGTATTTAGCCGGACACCTCTACTCCTCCTGTCCACTCATGCAGCCTCATTGCCCTGTCCTTCCCAAACACTCATTACCCAGCTGTCAATAGGTCTCTACTTCTCTATTTTACTCCTTGTATCTACTCACATCACTCTAGTCGGCAATTGGCCATTTATTGTGCTCAGCCCGGAGTGAGACTGAATGGAAGGATGGGTAGAAGAGAGGACGGATTGATGAGGAAGGTCTCCTCCTCGCTAAGCCGGGTTCATTACAGCTGATTGTCCGCAGCAACTTTCATCCATCAGGTAGCCGCTCCTCCCTCGGTGCAGGAGGAGAAATCATACAGAACAGGAAGTGGTGAAAGTCAATATAGCAGCGCCTTGGGGACCGCAGCTTGTATAATGTACGTCTTTATGTAGCTTGCCAGCAGTAGATCTTTCTTAACGGCCACATTCTGCAAAACAGTATGAAAGTATAATGGAAGGTGACTTGGCACAGCCGCCCCACTCTGCCACTCTCATGTTGGACATTTTGGTAAAAATTTACATTAACGTCCGTAAATGCGCTCGTGCTTGTGAAGTAACAGTCTCGTAAAACATTAATAACCACACTATGAACATTTGTGACACGCTGCAACTCGCCAAGTTGTTTGCTGCACCGGTACGTTTTTGGCAAGGGGTCTACTTTTTTCATATTAGGGCCTCAGGGAGTCATTTGTCAAAGTAAGAAGACATTTACTATCAACTAGACTTAATTGTACGTTTGAACTTAATCTAAAAACAACTCAAAGAAGCATTCATGCTCCCGTTTCATGTGACGCTGCATGAGGGAGGAGCTTCATCTTGGAGGTCTTCTTGGAAATTTCCAAACCATTATTGAGGTTCTTGCACAATCCACTAGCTGAAACCTGCGTAGCTCTTAGACTATCTGGCTCTGAGCTATTTTCTTGACTCTTAGCCAACAGTGTTATACTGCATTATTAAAGAGTCTCCGTCTGATGACCATTCTGCTAAATCAATATCAATAAACTGTGCATCTCTCATTAGGAAATGAAAAACCATTACTGGGAACTGTAAGTTTATCAGATTGTTTTATGAAGTGTTTATTAAAGACCAATTCTGATGATGATCTGCTTGATGTGAAGTGTGCTGCCCTCTAGTTAGTGAGCATTAAACGCCAACTAGTTTGAGTTGTGTTGGCTATTACTGCCTCGCTGGAGAGGTTCTAGTTGTATTCGGTGCACCGTGCATCCACCCTTCCTAAAAGGGCCTGTAAGGAAAGTCTCTGCATATCATGGTACGAATGGTACGGTATGAATCTCCCTAGCCAAGGATGATGATAATAATAAAGATGATCCTGTAGTGAAGCATTTTGTACCCCAAACTCCAGTGTATACGACCAGAATCACGGCCAGCCTTGCAGTAAAAGTCATTCAATATAGGATGGAAAAAAAACGTCAGAGCGCAATCCAACTAAGACTGAGATGATGGATGGCTCCTACGGCACACAGGAAGCAGGTTCACAAAAAAAAAAAATCGAATCTACATTTATATTCAGAGCTGCCTCTCCCCTCCGTGTGCGTCACAGTGCGAGCGTCTAGAGCCGGTAGTCAGCAGCGGCTCGGGCCGATAAGCGGAATCGCTCGAGAGCAAGGGGCGGCGCCGGGGCCTCGAGGTGAGCGGCGGCGGGCGGAGGAAAGGTCGGAGCGACTGTGCCAAGGGGCGAGGCCTTGGGGGCGAGGCGGGACATCTTATCTCCTCCTGCCTCCACCTCTGGTCCTAATGCGGGTCGCGCAGAGCACAGAGGGCACCGCTTAATCAGGAACCGGCTGTCCTGGATCCTCCTCCCATGTAACCTGAGAGGCACACCGTGTTCATGGGGGATTAGCTTTATGTGGGAAGTAATGTTGGGGACGCAGAGGGCAGCACTGTCGCCTCACTCGTTCACCTACACCAGGCGAATGCGAACAGGAAGCAGATTGTCTCGCTTGTTGCGTCGTTGCAGAAAATGCCGTTACGGAGAACAGCAATGGTGAAAAGAAAGAGCAGAGATGTCTTGGATGTTTGGACGGACGGCGAGGCGGAACTGCTACTGAGACTAACAAACGAGTATAAGGCGAAGGATCAGGGGAGGATACGTCTGACTGATTAGAGCCAATCAGGAAGCGGACGTGGGTGTCTGCCTCATCGTTCTCAAAAGTCTCTGTTTAAAACACAAACCCCTGAGTTTTAAAACTGAAACGGGGTCAGCATCGTTTTAAAAAAGTCTCCATTTTAGGGGTTCCAAAACGCCGGAGTAGTGTGGACGCTAGGCGTAAACATAGCAAAACATATTAGTGTGGATGAGGCCTGATTTACCCATAGGTGTAAATATGAGTGATTGAGCGATTGAGTGATTGAGTGATTTCCCGATGCATGCTAGGAATCCAGCCCCCTGTTACCCTGACAATGAATAACTGGTTAAAGGAATGATAGGGAAGTAATAACATTGTGTTTGATCAGCCAGTCGTCTGTATGTGTGATTCTTTATTGATTCTGAAAGGAGAAATGACTGTATTTATTGGCCCCGCCCCACACAGGGTTAGCTACAAAACAGAGATGAAGCTAGCAGGAAGTCGGTGTCTTGCTCAAGGGCAGATGCTTGAAGTAGGCCCTTCCGATTGAAGAGCTCTCTCCCACAACGCCGCCCTGCTGCCCTGCCAGGCACATAACATTAAAGTTGCAGTGTAATAAAATAATAAAAGTAAAATGATCCGAGTCAGACCTGGTGGAGCCCAGATTCAGATTCCCCATTGCCCAACACTTCTGCCTTGTACTCAGAAGACTGCAGTGGTCAAGCACCGCATCCATTCTTTGCAGCCACTTAGAAATCACTTTTCAGTATTGCACAGGCATTTCTGAGATTACTCAACGGCAGCAGTGAAGAGTCTTTAACCTATTTTTTTTTTTTTTTTTTTTTAAATAGTCAGGGTTGAGGCTAGCCTGATTCCTTCTGGGAGTTTGTTCCGTAGTAACCGAACGCTGCTTCGCTCCCTGTTTGGTTTTTAACTCGGGGGAGTCTGTGCTGTTGCAGAGAGGAGTGGGTTTGTGCTGCTTATTCAATAACACGGAGAATACCACTGCTTTAAGCCACCTGGGTAAACAGGTTATTGCCGTATCAATCATTTACAGTGACATCCAATCGTCGAGTCAGAGACAATATTGACCAGCCGACTGACAGAGATTAATGCCGCTACACATGAACAGACCTACCCATCCCTCCTCGATCTTTCTTTTCTCCTCTATTCTATCCATCATCTTTTTTCTCCTTTATTCTTCTCCTCATCTGTTTCATTTCTCCATGTCCCCCCGGCCATGAATAGATTCCCATCAGTTTAAAGCCTCTGGATAGTTGTCATTAAATAGTAAAACCGTATATATATGGTGTCACAGTGGACGCGTCAGACTGAAGCATCCACCAAATATGAACAAAAAAAACATTCAAAACGGGAACAAAAACAGGTCAGAGACGGCTCACGTGGCTGATCGGACCATTTTCTCAGGTATTTCAGGGCACGGGGCGGGTCACCCTTGATTGACATCTTCCTGTCCGGGCCTCCGAGCTACGTCAGACAAACGATCTCATGCTTCTGCCTTATCTTTACGACCCTCAGATTGAGATTTTCCCAGCCTCGTTCTGGTCAGATGGTTACTGGACGGTGAGTTACACAAAACCCTAGCCATGTTATACATCCATAGAATTAGTTAGCAGTTAGCAAAACGTTAGCAAAACAGCCTCGCTTGTAATGCTGGTTCTACACTGCAACAATACATAGTTATTGGTAGGAGATCGCTGACTCATTTGTAGAAATAACATATTGATTATGTTCCAAAATTGTAATGTAATTGAATTCTCGTACGATTTAGACATGAACAGACATGGAAATACCCTTCCATGGGATTTAACATCTAATACTCTCATTTTGCTTCACTATGTTCCCTGTTTCATAGTATTTCCCAGTGGGATACTGAATGGGTCACGTCATGTGCATTTCCTGTGGTATTTCCTAAATGGTTTTTTCCCCCTCTAAAGGTGAATGTGATGAGCAAGGAGGAAGCAGAGGGGGCTGTTTTAATGATAACGTCATCCCCCTGTGGGTGAGCAGCCAGATGAGTAAATCAGGTGAAACCAAGTGTTAAATGCATGAGAGTAGAGCTGATATATTATTGATGACCCGTGGCATTGCATGACCGACCGCACACACGCACACACACACACACACACACACAAATACATGCACCTAACAGCATACTAAAATGTCTGGGATGCAGCTGGTAGGCAACCTGCCCAACACCACCACACACACACACACACACACACACACACACACACACACTCTCTCTCTCTCTAGACACCAAGCCCTAAAAAGGACCATAAAGTGCTGTCAGATATGAGCCCCATAATCGGCAGAGGCTTGTTCCTGCTGCTATAACGTCCTTTCTGGGCGAAACGCTGTACAACCCCAATCATTTATACTGCTGGGAATACTTGGGAGGACTCGTATTGAATCTTGGGACAATGACTAACAAGCCACTGTCAAATGGAACATCCTTCCTTCGCAATTCAACCTCATGCTTTACTGTTTACTCCGCTGGAGAATAAATGAAATTAATTGCGTTTAACACATTCTAACTACATTGCCCTTCAATCGTGTGCAACACGGAAAAGCTCAATATTTCCAATTATTTCTCATGAAACCTCGTCTCACCTCCTCTGAGTGACTTCCTCTTAATTGGAATGTGAAATTAACATATCTCCATGAAGTAGCTGAAGGGATGTGGGGGGTGGGGGGAGGAAGCCCTCACGATGGGAATGACACATCCTGCAATCAATCAATGGCAGGAGCTCAGGGATATTTTCAACCTTTGTTTACGTCGCTTTTGACTCAACAGCCTCGTTCTTTTGTCTTCAAAACGATGCTAAACGCTCACGCGGTGACACGACGTCACACCTGGGAGCGACCGCTACCACGGTCGTTGGACTAGAACCCGCTATGAAACTCCACCGGGGCGGTCGGGGGTCGAGTTCCTCGCCTCAAGGGCACATAAGGAGTAGTCCTTTGAATTGTCACTGCATCACTAAATCCCCGTAATGCTCCAGGGATTTGAGGCCGCCACTATTTGACCACAATTTTGGTTTTCTGCCCCTGTGGAAAATTGCGGCCACAACACACACACACACACACACACACACACACACACACACACACACACACACAGGTAGACAGATAAGCAGGAGCAAAGAGAGGGAAGAGTTCAATGCTAACGAGTTAGTGGAGTTTGCTCTGTAGCAGAACACTGGCTCCCTCTGATTGTCTCTAATTAACCTCCATGGCATAGAAGCACCAAGCACAGAGGGATTAACACACAGAGGGATGATCTGTGTGTGTGTGTGTGTGTGTGTGTGTGTGTGTGTGTGTGTGTGTGTGTGTGTGCGTGCGCGCAGAGGAAAGTCATCGACCCTCATATACTCACAGTCCCACACTCCTGCCTCAGGCCCATCACACACACACACACACACACACTCCTGAGCTGTGCTCCCTAAGCATGCGTGATCACACACACACACACACACACACACACACACACACATACACCTGGCCCAACAGTGATAAGGCTTATATACCCTGGGGAGGCAGTCACTGTCTCTGAGCTCTCCAAAAAGATCAGAACAATTCAATTTCAAACACAGCCAACACACACACACACACACACACACACACACACACAACCTCCTTCAGCTAGCAATAAAAGGTGTCACAATCCACTTACATAGCATTAACATGCTCTTAACTGAGAACATCTCTAATTGGGAAATGCTGAGACTGGTCGCCAAGATAATGTCGCCAGTAAAATCATCAACTCAGCTTAGTGTTTATAATGACCAAGTATTTGTATTTGTTTTGACATTTAAGTGAATAATGACAATAAAACCTGAAGGTGAATCTTCTTATTTGTGAACAAATTACTACAAAATCAATTTTGTACGGCCAACGCATCACCAGGTACTGTCAATCATCTTGAGACACACTGTAGTTTGCGTGGCCTAGGTCGGGTTGGGCTAGCTAGTCCAGGCTATCCTAGTTTGGGACATGACTTGCTGGGGGTGGGTCATTACATTACAGACATTTAGCAGACGCTTTTATCCAAAGGTGATAGTTGAGACTATGTGGGGATCGAACCCACGACCCTGAGAGGCTCGTGCTCTACCGACTGAGCTGCCCGGGCCGGACAAGTACAGGTGTGCTGCGCTGAGCTAGTGTGGAAATGGCGGAAAGAAAAAAAAAAAGGTGATGAAGGTAAGGCACAAATTGGATGAGGCAAAGAAGCAGAAGATGAGCTGCACTGGAAGGAAAAGAGGTGGAATAAGAGAAAGTGGAGGAGGAGGAGGAGGAGGAGGAGGAGGAGATCTAATTGGTTATTACGGCACTGAAACAATGGGGACATGTTAATCAGAATGGGTGTTATTTCTCCCTTATCGATGACCTCAGAGTCCCTCCCATCAGCAGCTAGCGACAGGATAATACAGTTGGGCTGCTTGTTCGTGCGTGTGTGTGTGTGTGTGTGTGTGTGTGTGTGTGTGTGTGTGTGTGTGTGTGTCAGACGACTTGCTGTAATTGGATGGTATCTGCTCACCACTGGATACTGTATTCTGAAGAGTTATTCATTATTATAGAAACACAGACACCCCCCCGACACACACACACACACACACACACACACACACACACACTTCATCATCAGTGGGAGATAAAAGACTGAAATGCATTACAGACAGGGTGGTGTGACAGAATGAGAACCAGGCCGCAGGAAAATTGAGCAAGACAGATTTCTACATCCCACCCCCCACCTCTATCTCCTCACACTGCACACTGATTACACTGACCCCTGGCGCACACACACACACACACACACACACACACACTCCTGTGTTTGCCAGATCCCCAGTTCTGAGCATGGTGTGTTTGAACAAGGCAGCCTGTTAGAGTGTCTGATTAGAGCCCTGTTTGAACAGGAAGAGACAGCGACCTATCAGCACACGGCAGGGACCAGCCAATCATCCAATGGCTCATCTATGCTGGGGCGCTGCGTCTCAGTGGCTCACACACACACACACACACACACACACACACACACACATTCACATCAGGCATGCACATACAAGGACAAACACACTGCCCAATACAGACAGAGGGCGAGACACGCAGACGGACAGGCAGACGGACACACCCAGCAGGTTTCTGCCTATAATGCACTTAGCTGTACTCAGATAGATGCTGAGAGAGGGAGCCACATTATGCTGATTCGATTGACAGTGACCTTCCCACTGTGGAGCAGGTGCAGGTCACTACGGCAAAACAGCTGGCAGGCAGGAAGTCACACCCCTCCTCCTCTCTGGCTACATTCACACTGCAGCCGAAATTTCCCATTCATTTACTCCATAGACATTTCAGAAAATCCTTCTATAAAGAGTTTTAAGGCTGGAACCAAGCCAACCAGCTAGACGATGAATCGTGACCATAAAACATTTGATTCTGAGGAAAAAAAGATCGGAAAACGGAAGAAAAGGCAAAGGTACAAGACTGTGTACATCATTATTTTATGAAGTGAAGGAATTACTCATCCCATAAACCATTGGAATGATACTTTTCCAAAAACTTCCAGACTAACGATAGTTTAGCACGCTTCTTCTTGAATTTAACATTTGTCAATAGTATAGTGTTGATATTGTTGTTGTTGTTTTGTGAGCGTATATTTAGTGTTTCATATAGTATAGTGTAAAGTGTTGTCATCGACATGGTACAGTGATTCGTTCCAGCTGCGTAGGATAAGCAGTTAGCTAGGTTACGTTAGTAGCTAACGTTAACGTTAGCTGACAAGACGTTCGCAGGGTGCGGTAAACATTTCCATGGTAACAGCGAGCTCCACCAATCAGAGATGTCGCTGTTACACTTTAGGATTGTGGGTAGTGTAGTACTTCTCCATGTTTTTCTCAAAACAAGGTTGATATCATACGGACTTGTGGCTTCTACAGGAGCATACACTATCGTTTCACAACCTACTAGCTTGTGGTGAGGCTACATTGGATGGTTACGACATTATGGCTAATAATCAAAATCCCTATGCAGAATATGAATGGGATTTTCACTTCCAGAACCACACTGTTGAGCTCTATTCTGATATTTCCCTCACATGTGACACAAATCTGATGTGAACTGAAGAAAAAGCTGCATGGAGTTGCATTTTTTCCAATCCCAATCTGGACCACGTGGATATGAGCTACCAAATGGGAATTCGCCAGTGGAATTTGCCAGCCAGCAAGCACATTTTGTGTCATTTACTCCAATTTTTGGCTTGTGTCCTGGATCCATTTGTCTCTCTTCACAGAGGTGGCAGCAATTAGAGCAGATAAGAGCTCTTACCTTTGCCATGTTTCTCCTTTCTTGCTCATGCCAACATCTGCCGAAGAAATTGTCAATCTTTCGGAAATTTTGCAACATCCAAATAACAAAAGCCATATTGGAGTTCACGCCATGTTAGTTAGGAACAGTGTGGTTCTCCATCCTGGTCCTCGGGGGGGCCCACGGTCCTAGTGGTTTTCATTCCAGCCATCTAATCAGCGACAGATTTACCCCTCGCTAGAAAACCAGCAGGTCTCTGGGCTGCAGGGTCCAGGATGGAGAACCACCGAGCTAGCAGACCACATAGTGTGCAGGACAAGCATCAGGTATGAGTTACATCCTAGAACAGATAACAGTCAGATCAGACATGAGCAACAATTTGGACTTGAGCATTAAAGTCTGCAGTGTGAACACAGCCTCTCTCTCTCTCTCACATCTGTCAATCACTACACTATGTTGTGTCATCCTTCTTTTCTTTAAGACTGTCCCCTGCCTATTGTTTGTGTGTCCATTGTGTGTGTGTGTGTGTGTGTGTTCAGGGGGGGGTTAGGTTGACTTCTCCTTGACTCACCCCCCCCCCCATCTCTGACTACCGTCTAGACCAGCCTGAGCCTCTGTGTCCCTAAAGTCCTTAGTGCCGGAGAGACAGACAGTCTGTCTCTGTCAGCAGGCCTCGCCCCGCCCTCGGCGATGACCCTTCACATCAAACCCTCCCCAGACAGACCCTCGCTTCACCCCTCACCATGTACTCTTACCTCTGTGCCCCTCTCACCTCCACACACACACACACACCATGTCGCCACTCTGTCCCCTGTCTCACTTGTTCATTCCCTGTCACAAAGTCAAACCCCCCTCTCTTAAAAGCCTCTTTGCTCCCCATTGTTTTTTTTTCCTTTTTCCTTTCTGCCTCTCTCTCTCTCTCTCTCTCTCTCTCTCTCTCTCTCTCTCTCTCTCTCTCTCTCTCTCTCTCTCTTCAGGTAGCCTTTGGCTCTCATTTGGACAAAAAGGGACCGGACTGTCAGTCAACGTGAACCCTCTCCCTCTCCCTCTCCCTCTCCCTCTCCCTCTCCCTCTCCCTCTCTCTCTCTCTGTCTAAATGGAACAAGACTTCTCACTTATTCAATCGGAGTGATTGCCAGTTGAGTCACGACAACTTTTCTTTCTTTTTTTTTGCTCAATCGCTTTTCTTTGTCTTTACGGGGGAAATGATCATTATTAGGCCACTTGAGGTTTCTGGGGTGGAGCGCTGAGCTAATGACTAATAGAAATCTGTTTTGTTTGGCTCTCGTAGCCAACTGGTTTTGGAAGGAGGGCCGGGCCGAGCGTTGCTTAATAACAGAATGATTGACTACCCGGCGGGGTGAGGGGGAGGATAATCAGTGCGTAATTCAAGCCCTGGTCATTTAAAAGTCCTTTTGATTGGACTCGGAGACAACAGGCAGCGGAGGGATACCAATTTGACTGAATAATGTGCACAATTATGCTTTACACTGCACGTGGAGTCGGCGAGCGATTCTTCTGTTATGCGCGTATATTATTAGCCATCGCTTTGACAAACACCTCGTCTTAACAAAAGGCTTATCGCGTGTGTGTGTGTGCGTGTGTGCGTGCGTGCCGGCAGTTGGACCTCGGGTAGAGCAGGCTGCAGCCGGGAGGGAGTAGTGACGGGGAATTTCTTTACAGGCGTGAGGACGAGGCCTTGGCGGACTGCTACGTGCACATTTATTCTCTGAGTGCGCGGTGCAGATCTTCCGCTTACTGTGTTGATTTTCTTTTTTTTTTGCCGTAATTGAAAAAAGAAACTCAAACCGCTAATGACATCACGCTACAAAACAGAATGGGATACAACGGCACTGTAGTGCAGTGACTAGGGGCGGGCGATAATCGTGTTTATAATCGCAATCGCAATTTAATTAATCGTGGCAAAATCGTTCATTTCGATTGTTATTTAGGCGACAAGAACGAGGAACGTCTAGAAGCGCCAGTTAGCAAAGCAACCAGTGTGTGTGTGTGTGTGTGTGTGTGTGCGTGTGTGCGCGCGCATCAGACGTAACATCACTTTCCCGTGAATGAACGGGCCAAATACTTTCCCCAATACTGCGTTCATGAACTGTCCCCTTAAAAAATACTACGTGGTATTCAGTCACGTCTCTCCGCCCCGTCCAGTAACGCCGTGTTCAGACAGGTTTGGACCGTTTTTTGTGAGCCGCGAGCGAATGGCAGAGAGCAATTTCAAAATAAAACAAATTTCAAAATAAAACAAAACTGTAATCAAAATAAAAGTTTGAAATAATCACAATATTGATTTTTAGTCATATCGCCCACCCCTAGTAGTGACCACCATCAATCTGAACTCATAGAGTGCAGAAAACAAAAGGATGTGTGCACTGTGAGTGTGATATCATTACACACACCCCCCACCCCCCCCCCCACCCGATCACCACCAGACACAGCCAGAACAGAGGGCGATATTGTGTGCCCGGCCCACAGCTGCTCCGAGCAGAGCGGTCTGCTTTTTGTATTGCTCCCTCGGCCAGCGAGAGAGGGAACGTGATACTGGTTCCCACAGACAAACACTGACACACTCCTGTTCCTGCGTGTCTCTCTCACCCACAACACACACACACACACACACACACACCAGCCTATGCCTATATACTCATTTCCCCTCGGCTGGTACGCCTCCCCGTTTCCCTCCATCTATCTTTGCAAATACCCTCTCAATGCCCCCTCTCTCTCTCTCTCTCTCTCTCTCTAACACACACACACACTCTATCTCTCGTCACCACAGCTTCTTCAGCCTGCACCCATGTCCACTGCCCTTTCTCTCCCCCTCCCTGTGGCCATCTAAACTGCCCATGCTTGCGGGAGTTGGAAGCATCTCTATATTTACTCCATCTCTCCACCCTGCATCCGGCCCGGGGCAGGCGATGGCTATGCATCTTTCATCTGCGGGGCTGGGTTGACCTATATTCTCAGTCTGGCCCCATGCAGCCACAGCTCGCCACCGCCGCTCCGACTCTCCACCGTCCTGCTGTCCTCTCTTTACTGCGAAACCCAGGCAGCCGCCGTGGGTGTGGCTGCAGCCCGGGACGCTACACAGGCGTAGACTCCCACTGGAAGCGATTTTTGTTTCGTCTGATTGGAGCGCAGTGAGTCGCTAAACTAAAAATGACCAAAAAAAAAGAACATATTGCACGTTGAGGAAGACATGACGCAAAGATGTGACGCAAAGACCGTATGTGGCCATAATAAATATTTCAAATTCTACTGTTTGGGAAGCGTCTCTGAATTAGACGCTCAATGCTACTGAATATAGGTCAATGCAACTCCTGTAGCATATGACCCACTTTACCATTTTTGTTGTCATGATCGCACGTTCTAATATAAACCAGCTAATTACCAATTGTTTTTGAATTTCCGAAGCGCTATAAATACACCGAGCGGATCAAACGGGGCGTAATGATCTGTCTGAAAGTCTGTCATGGGAGCAAACGTTCGATAAAAGAATACGTTCTGATTTAGCGCTTATTGTCCTTGACACATAATGGTTGTTTTTGTTCAGCGGTGAATATCCAATCACACATCCCGCTGATCCGGGTCAGCGGGCCTGGGATTGCTGGAAAGGTTGCCGCGGAGATAATGCTTTCTTCTGCGATACCTAGTCGCCGCTGTGAGAACGGTCCGCCTCCCTATGAAATGGATCTGAAGCCTCCTGATTGTATCACCCACGTCGCTCAGAATGGCAGCGGAGTGGGTGTAATGTGGAATATTTGACTAAGTGAAGCCGGTGACATTTTGGAAAAAGGGAGCAAAAATGTATTTGGCACGTTATTGAATGAGACAGCGCAGATGTATATTGACGATTATTTGTACGTGTTACATGACCAAACGCCTGTTGTCGAAATTGTTAACGCTGCAGCACCAGAGAGGGCGCAGGCAAGGAATAAAACACACACACACACACACACACACACACGCTGATGCATGGGCTTAGTTTGTTTGTCCATATGCTAACTGGTGTTAATCATTTGCTGTTAATCCACAAAAGCTATTTAGAGGCTTTCTCTTTTTAACAGATGTCAAACCACACGCTGCCTGCCTGTTTAGACCGTCTGGGTCTGTGCACACATATGTGACCGTGCCTGCCTCTCTGCATCCATGCATCCATCCATCCATCCATCCATCCAACAGCAATCCAGTGAGTTCAACCTTGAGGGGAAAAAAGGAATCATGTAAAGTGGTTGCTAGATGGCACAAACTACTGCAGTCAGCCTCCAACTCTAGCTGAGCAGTTCAAAACCATTTTGCGATAAGTGTGTACTATTTCCACACGAGGAGGCAAAATTGCTGTGCTTCAACTCCAGCCCTGATGCACTCAAAAAAAAAAGAAAATGGAACAACCTTAAGGGTCACCGTGTGAAACGCTCTATTTATTTATTGTGAATTAATGACCAAACTCACGTTCGCATACCAAGTAAAAACAACAAGAACGCCGTCTGAAAAAAATGATGATCAGATGTTCCCCTCCCGTATCGCTAACGCAGCGAGCTAGCCGACCTCGGCACTAGAGATGCTGAGTCATGGTCTTCCCATAACCCCCGCAAAGTGACCTCTCTTTGGGCTGGAGACAGGTGTCTGCCCCCTCCCCCACAGGCAGGACCCCCCCCCCGGCAACCTGGGTCACACACACACACACACACACACACACACACGGGGCAGCTTCCGGGTCACCGGGCCGCTCCAACAGGCGCAGGCCAAGATGTCATGTCAGGCTTTATTAACAGCCTCGGGTGTCTGGGAGATTTAATTAGTGCGGCCTGCGCAAGCTAAGTCCCCGTGCTGGAGCGAGCTAGGTGCCGGGGTAAGGTTAGGTCTAATAATACGTCTCTGACTGGAGCCAGGCCAGGGCTGAGCCACGCTGGGCGAGGGCTAGAAGAGCTGGGGCTGATGCACCGACACACCGGCCTAAAGCTAACAGCCCACCGGCGGCCAAATAGGGATTCAGAACGGACAAGGTGGAGTGTGTGTGTATCAGATACAGCCCTCATTAGGTGTGTGGGGAAAAAAAATACAGCACAATATTGAGTCAGTCATTCCACAGGGTATGTAAATGTGTACTGTTCACAACTATAAACTACCTCGTAATGATGTTCTGTCAGGAGATCTTGAAATATTTAACAGGAAAAATGCAGCCCTTCACTTCCACCGAGCAACTGATCGCCATTTTCTTGTTCATTCTGATAGAACTTACTTGGCATGGTATTCCCATTAGTGATATTACGTAAGCTTGTTTTTGTAATCATATCGCAACATCATATTGTATAATATATATTTTAATTGTATCATTATCCAGTTTGTGGACATGCCCTGAGCCTTTCTGCTCCATTTTATCTCCATTTGACCACTGCTTTGTTCTGCTACCGCAATTGTGATGCTATTGTATCAGCGCCTGTATTGTTGCAGGTGAAGTGTCTAAGTGTGTAACGCACGGCTCTCCAGAGACAACTTGGTCTTTGATGTCGCTGGCAGCCAGCTAGTTGGATGACTGATCAGCTGTTTCCGAAATGAGGATGAGAGACTATCAGGGACTTTAGCTCTGCAACCGCAGGCAGATGGTGTTTCACACAAACACACACACACACACACACACACACACACAATACACACACACAGACACGCACACACACACACAATAGTATATGCATACATTTCAAGAGGCAGCAGATACAGCACAGTACAGCATGACTAATTAAACACACATAGCATGCACACACACACACACACCCACGCATATTATAACATACTAACACACACACAGACACACACAGAATCACATGCACTACATCTCTTTCAGGAGGCAGCAGGTACTGCATGACTAATTAAACACACACACACACACACACACACACACACATACACACACACGTTCCCTCAGACATTGTAAATTACTGTGGCAATAATTGCATTAGTCCAATAAGTGAATTAAATGTCTGCGGCAGGACAGGACGCAGATCTGTCGCTGTTTGCTCTGCTGCTGTTAGCCCTCCCAGTCCCTGCCATGTTCTGCCCTGCTCCACCGTCACACACCATTAGCTGCAACGAGTCACCATCTCACACACACACACACACACACCTGTGTGCACACACACACACACACACACACAGCACCTTATATTGTGCTTTAGATTGCGGGGTCGAAACCTTGGTGTTTGTACCGTAGCAACATGTAGCTTACCGCACAACACCTGAGAATTCAGCAGGCAGCCATGCATAGAGAGTACAGATGGATAGCACCGTAGCATGCCTGCTTGTCATGATGTCCACACACACACACACACACACACACACACACACACACACACACACACACACACACACACATTGGTGGGAGAGTGGCGGTCAGCTTAGACAACTAGGTGTGGGTGTTGTAAGCTTTATCTGTTTCCCTATCAGGAGTCACATCATGTCAGGGGTTCCCTGGTCACAAGCTAAGGGGCTTAGCCAGCTGGAGGGCTGTGACCTTCTAAACAGCCCGACCAGCTGATAAGCCCTCTCTCAACACGGTCCCTTGAACTTCCTACTACACTTCACAAACAAGATTAGATCGGTCGGTCTCATGCAAGAACCATCAACACAGATATGAGCTTGCACTGTATTCATTTAAGCATTTCTACTTGTTGGTAAGCAAAAACACAAACTCTACTATGTCCCCCTGAGACTCATGGCCTCATAAAATAGGCACTTTGTGATGTACTGCAACTGATTCTCTCAATGCATGACATTTAAGATGAGATAAGATGAAACTTTAATGATCCCCA
>JAXDDW010000004.1:1355000-1420000 GCA_034670385.1 Hoplostethus mediterraneus | reverse complement strand
CTTTTTCAACAACGTTTGGGATGTTTTCGGGGTGTGTACCGTCTGCAGGGCAGCAGAAAAAGAGTAAATGTGGGAATATTGGCATTGCTTTTTTTTTTGTTTGCTTTTTTTGTGTGTTGGCTGCGTTCACAGTCTGCTTCTTCCAGGCCTGTCGTGGCTTCACCGACGCCGGTTACCTCAGGCTGCAGGCTGGATGTCATTTCAAGGTAGACAGCTCATCAAGATGAATGACAAGTGTTGGGTCGTGACCTTGACCGACAGAAGGGGTATACGCTTTGCTGCCCGGAGGCGAAAAGTTGCATATTGTATCTTTAAACACACACACACACGGAGCTTTTGATTGTGTTTCAGCCATGACAGAAGTTACTGGAGAGCCTCCACAGCAGTTGCTGGGCTGCAGAGGAGACTCGTGCATGACCTCTGAAATGCAAAACAGTGTGAGAGAGGAACGCGAGGTTTCTATAAATGATGTTGTCCTCTTGTATTGCATCGACTGTTATGATCCAGTGTTACGCAGGAGGGGGAAGAAAACAAAGAGCCTCCACTAAATCATTAATGGAAACAAGTGCACTGGTGTTGCTTGCTAAATAGACACAGCTGAGCATCACCAGAAAATGACCTAGACATTAGTGTTCCTCTGAAATGAACTATCTAAACATTTAATCTAGCGAAACATCGCCGGTCCCCTTCAGGGGCTGAGAATTTATCTTACAGACCAATAAAATAAGCCAAACGTCTTTAAAAAATGGCAGGGGATGCTTTGAAAGGACGGTAATAGCTCTTTAATGTACAAACGGGCACGTCTGATGGAACCTGGGGATCAATAATAAATTAAAGTCTGCTCTGGCCCATTCAGATTGAAATGGCTGCTACAACCTGCCTGGAGGTGATACCAACAAAGTCTCTTTATCTTTGCTAAGGAGCTGCCCTCTTGATTTGATCTTAAAAAAAGCAATATTTTCCTGTAATACAGCATGATGTTGAAAACTAATAGAATACAAGTGCACCTTCAAGCAGTCTGCAGATGTAGCAGTCACTAGTCACACACTTCTATTTTTAATTCCAACCCTTCAATTAAAAACAGACCATTTGGTCTATAGGGGTTTATTCCACAGTGGTTTGTCATGTATTATACTGAGTGAGTCAGTATTGAGTGGTATTTTTAAACCTGGGCCCTGTTTGTGCATATTTGGGGGTCTAAATGACTAATAGGTACAAAAGGTTTTGGAATTTGTCTAGTAGAAACGGGCCGCAATGGCTGCAACGTAATCCTTTGGTGTAACTGTGCCCGATCAAAGTCCGTCCACTAAAAGTGCTTGTTTTTTGCACTGACAGGATCGGATTGTTATTCGAAGTGTCCTATAGACCTTTGTTTAACCAGAAACAGAAGTCTCGCTCAAGGAGAAGTCTCACTCTGAACTCTCGCGAGAGGTGAGTTGTTGCAGGAAGAGGTCAAACAAAGGTTCCTGGTTGAAGTGTCAATAAGGATTTGAGCAGCAACTTGTCTACACTGTATGTATACTTATTCAGTCAGACAGTCACTCACTCACTGACTCACTCACTCACTGACTCACTCACTCACTCACTCATTTACTTGCTCTGTTGACCATGCTACCTCAATACCCGTCTCCCCCTTCCTGCAGGGTACATTTGAAGTCCCAGATTTGCAGGCCTTTGTGTAACGGGGTCTGACTCTTGGCTCTTGGCCTCCCTCCAGGTCACGCCGCTCCCTGAGGACGGGTTGGATGTGGCCAGGTGGTCAAGCATGCCGCGACCGGGGGGGGGGGGCTTGCTCAATTATGTGCCAAATTTATTATTGTGGTGTGATTGGGCATGGGGTCACGCCAGCGGCTTACTGCTCACATGGGTCAAGCAGAGTCACGCTCAGCCCAGCCCAGGCCAAGTCCCCGCCAGCTAAGTATGCCACTTCTACATTACATGGGGCTAGAGAGATAAGAGGGATGACAGGGGAGGTCATTAAAAGAGGAACAACACCGCTCCTCGCCGAGCCTGAATATGAATCGCGCGGCCAACTTGGATATGTGAATGCGCACGTACATATCTGATTCCCCCGAGAGGAAGCCTTTGCCTCGTTGCTTGAGGTTTTTTGGCTCTCTCTCTCTCTCTCTCTCTCTCTCTGTTCTGGCAGCAACCATTGAGATGCAGACGGAGGGGTATGGATAATGGACTGTCCCACAGTGGCACAACTCTCCACACACACTCTCTGCCAGTCCCTCAGACAGCCACTCCCGCTGTAGTCTGCACTACACATCCCTTTCTTTCCAACCCTAGGGAGGTGCTGGCCTGCCGCCAACCATCGCTGGAGTGTGAGTGAGTGAGCGAGCGTGTGTGTGTGCGTGCATGCGTGTGTGTGTGTGTGTGTGTGTGTGTGTGTGTGTGTGTGTGTGAGCGAGTTTATGCGTGCGTGTGTTTTTGTGTGGGAATGTAGGAAGCACTCGCTCGCCAAGAGCTACGCTTATTAATGCCCTGCAGACTAAGTGCTCTCCCTTTTCTCTCTTTTGCTCTCTCCTCCACTCCTCCCCTCCCTCTGCTTATTTCCCTTGCCTTCTGAGTGGCCATCGCTGAGAGAGAGAGAGAGAGAGAGAGAGAGAGTGAGAGAGAGAGAGAGAAAGAGGGGGAAGCACATGGACAAAGCAGAATATGAGAGGAAGTGCACCAGTGTGCCGCTACAGTGGTGAGCCTTTTTCCCTTGCCGTTAGCAATCAACACACACGACTCAGAGCTGCGCCTCTTAGCGTCATGCTACCTGCGTGGTGCGTTCATGACTCATCACCTAGCGCGGTTTTAACAAAGCACACCTAATTGCTTCTTTTCAAATGCTCATGTCACACACACGCGAGGTAACATGAATGAGTCATACGTAGCTGGGTCATGGGTCACTGTTGCATTATTCTGTTGTTGTATTCACTTGCACACCAACATGCATTCGCGCACACACACAAGCAAACGCAAACACATTAACTGCTTCCGCAAACCGCGTGCAAAACAAGGCGAGCCGCCGTTGCGCTCGGAGGCCCCTAATGTTATTCTAATGGTTCGTTTTACGCCGTCATAACTCTATATGAGTCGATTCTCCGAGTGCGTGTTAAGGTGGCTGTGTAATGAGACACCTGGGACGCGGCGTGAAAGAGGCCCGTAGCCCCCCCCCCCCCCCCCCCCGCCCTGAGAGACGGGAGGGCAGGGAGCGGCTGGAGCTAGTTTAAGCATACTTAAAAGGCCGCCATAAAGAACGCTGGGTCTTCTCCCAGTCGAGAGTGTTTCCCTGGCTAGCCTTCCCTCCTCTCACGCATCCCATCTCCCCTCCATCGATCTCTCTCTCTCTCTCTCTCTCTCTACCTCTGTCTCTCGCTCCCTCTCTCTCTCTCTCTTCCATCGGGCATGGATGGCGGCGTGCCACCTCGGGCCTCTGGGCGCTCTCGTCTGATTAAGCCGAAGAGGTTTTTTTTTTTGCGGGAGCAGCATCTGGCAAGGTCATCCCGCGTACGAGGAAAACAATGGCGCGCGCATTGTACAACGGAGAGCAAACAGGGAGAGACGCTCCGACCGGACCTCTCTGAAGAGAACGGCATGAATGCAAACAGGGCCCCGGCGCTGCAGCGTGGAGAGAGGGGGTGGTCCTGTTTGATTTAATCCCAGCAAAACCCAGCGCGCCCCTGAACCTCACACACACACACACACACACACACACAGGATTTCACAGGCATTACGCGGCGCCACTGTTTGCACCGAGGGCTATAGCACAACGCACAGAGGTAGCCCCACCGAGGATGCCAAAGGTTTGGATTTTCCCATGATAGCGGCTTCTCTCACGGGCTCGAGGGTGAGTAACCAGGAAGGAATCTGTCCCTTTTCAATGGCCGCTGAAAGGAGAGCTGTGAAATTGTCCGAAATTTAGCTGTGTGCAAACAGAGGGCTGGGGGGGGGGAAACCAGGCAGGGACCCCGTCTGGGCCAGGGTGAACTGCTTCCCTGGACTCCCTTTTCTCCCCCTCTCTCTCTCTCTCTCTCTCTCTCTCTCTCTCTCTCTTTGCCCCCTCTTTCCCTTCGTTCCCGTCTCAAATTAATTTCCTTTCTCTCCGTCTCCATCCCCACTGTGAACACGTCCCACACTGTGAGGACACGGGAGCGTTTTTGCACGGTATTCTCAGAAGGCATTAATTAGTTTTGAGCTTTTCTTATCCGGAGACAGACGCTAAATACTTTAATAACAAGGAGAGCGCAGACTGTGTTTACCTCCCGAAGAAACAGCTTTGCCCGCGTTGTCATCGTTATGAAGAGAGACACCTGGGAAAATATATATCTGTACTTGTATCAAACTTTGTCTGAACAGTTTCGAGCGTGTCAGCCTATTCCGGTTGACTGTGAATCCTGATCATCATCCTCCTCCGCCGCTTTCAGTGAGCATGACCACACACAGGAATTTCCTCAAACTTTTTTTTTTTTTGCGGGTTGCTAGGTGACAGCTTCAGCGGCTGAGAGCATGCTGTGTGAATGGTGACGGGGGGGTGGGCGGGGGGGTAACTAATGTCCTCACCCAGTGACCACGCTCTCAACAGACTGCTCTTGTCCAGTGGGAAAAAAAAAAACATTATGCTACTTCCTCAATGCAATCAAACACACTGGACTGCACAGGCTGAAAGGTGCTAATACTCGACATGTGTTTTCCAGCGTAGACGTAGATAGCCTCAACACTCCAATGGGCTTCCGACACAGAGATAGCACATGAAAAAAAAGTGTGCGCTGCAAAAAATATGATCTTAACACGTCGTTGAACCCGCTAATGAGTCGTAAAATCCAATTTTTCTTAAAAACAAGTTAAAGAAATCGGCCAATGGGGTGAGATAGTTTCACTTGTTTCCGACGCAAATAATTTTTTTCTAGGAGTTTATTCAATCAAGACTCATTTTCTTGATATTAGTGGAGTGAGCTCCTTATTCTGCTCCGTTTCAAGGGATAGGCGCTGTCTGCCGTTTCCAGAAAAAGAGTAAAGCTGTATCGGAAAAAGAGGGATTAGCTCATCCAATTGGCAGAATTTTCCACTTGTTTTAGGAGCGTTTTAAGACTGAATGCGAGACTGAACGATGTGTGAAGATGGACATTTTTATAATATAACAGAGGGAAAGAGAGAGAGAGTCAGAGTGGTATTTCTCCCTGACAGGATGCGGTCTGTGGACTGAGGTTCAGTTTTATACGACATAATATAACACTGCCAGAACCCATACACTCACTGACAACATCTTGTCACACACACACACACACAAACACACACAAGCACACAAACACACATAGACATGCACGGGCTGTAGAAGAAAACCTCCAGCAAGTGAAACAAACAGCATCTCGGTGAGAGAAATGAAATGTCTCAGAGCCAATATCGTACGAGTCGGCTAGCGGCCTGCTTCTCCCCGCAGCGGCTCTCTCATCTATATTCCTCGTGTTTCGCCCATTTGCGTCAAAACATACATTTCTGTCAAATGAATGACACTATAATCAATCTCTCTGCCAATGTCAGACCCAATGACAAAACCACGCGCTGCCTCTTTTAAACTCCCCTATTTGCCATCAAGGGGGAAGGGACTGCTACATAACCTCTCAGCCTCATCGTTCGGAGCATGGCAAGGCGCCCCGCTGCTCCGCGCACTCCCTTTAAACGCATTTAATTCATCTTAACGGAATAAATATGGCAGGGAATACGAGAAATGACTCAAGAATTAGAGCCGCGCTCCGAAGCTAAATCATATTTTAGTGCACTTACAATACCTCTAAAAGCCTGGGTGATATGTCCTCACAGCTAGAGTGATGGCCCACGGGACTGTGGAGTAGAAAGAGCAGCTTGAGACTTGTTTCAAACCTTCAAACCGACCTAAAATACCACATGCTTACGCTAAAGCACTCCTTCAAATTGCATCGCTTTTTTTTTTCTGTGGCAATCCAATAAATGTTTCTGAGAAATAGCCATATTTAAGAAAGAAGAAGGACACTTTATTAATCCACATGATGACACACACTGAATGCAGTAGACCAACACAATCCTGCACAGAATGATCTTGCATTTCTTATTTTCTCACTGAGATGCTAGTGCACACAGAGAAATAAGGGTGTCATTTCTGGACCCAAAGGTACATTTTAGGGGTGGGCGATATGACAAATAATCAATATTGTGATTATTTCAAACTTTTTTCAAACTCGATGATTACGATTAATGAACAATTATTTGTTTTATTTTACTTTTAAATTTGTTTTATTTTGAAATTGACCGGATGCTCTATGCCAAAACCTATTTTTTAAGGGGACAGTTCATGAACGCAGTATTGGGGAAAGTATTTGGCCCGTTCATTCACGGGAAAGTGATGTTATGTCTGATGCGCACGCACACACACACACACACACACACACACACACACACACACACACACACTCACACTGGTTGCTTTGCTAACTGGCCCTTCTAGACGTTCCTCGTTCTTGTAGCCTAAATAACAAATTTGCCACGATTACATCATTAAAATCGTGATTACGATTATAAACGCAATTATCGCCCACCCCTAGTACATTTGTCAGAAAAGTACCCTGTAAAGAAATGGTCCTCAAGGTGATAACTGTGGACCTTTGTTTGGCTTTGTTTGGCTCGGTGCTCAAGTTTGTTGTCTATAACCACACTGTGGCTTGAGCCAACAATCAACTGCAGTATCTCATCACAAGTTTGGATGGAAGTCATCAAGAAAGCAAGCAACGCTGGCATACTTGCTGGACATGTTACACTATATTTCTGGATGGGATCGAGCACAGAAAGCAATCAGTACCGGCTGTCCCCCAGTTACACGATCTGATGATTCGCTTCTTTTGTTCCCATCAGTCTGTGAATCAAACATACATCGACTAACTATAGCAGCCTACTTTTTTCCTCTATTCTTTGTCATCTCTTTATAGAAAGGAGGATTTTGTTGAGGGTTTTTGTTTTGGAGCTTAACAAGTTGTGTTGAAGCGTTGTTAAATCCATCCACTGAAGCTGTCAGCTGTCAGGTCGACCACAGAGGGTTTTACTGCCTGATCAAGAGAATAATAAAGGCATTAAAGTTTCATGCATTAGTTTATGTTGTTTTTTTCAAAGTTGTGAGGACGTGCTAATAGCGAGTTAGCGATGATATTTGTAGTTTGTTGTTTGTTGTTCCATAGATTAAGTGTCAGAGTCGGTTGCTAACATTTGCCAGTGTCATTCCAACGTCTGATTTTGTTGTTTGAATGCTCCGATCCCTCTGCTTTTCCCCGTAGGCGTTTGTCCTCTGAGGGTTAGTCTGGTGGCCACTTGAACTAGACTTTAATCCAGACTCCTCCTCCGAACTTCTGATATGGTTATTTTCTCGCTCTTATCTGAAGAGCTGTTCTCTATAACAACATTTTTCTTTAAAAGGCAAGCATTAAGAGGCTTAGCCGCGGCAGTGCTTTAGCAGCCAAAAAGGTCACTCTTGCAAATTGGGTTCATTAATCTTCAAGTGTATGGCAGCCCCAATGGGACATTCTTCATACACAGATGCAGATTTAAAATGGGAAACGCGCTCGTTAGATTAGCCTGAAAAGAAAAAAAAAAGAAACGATAGACTCTTCAGACGAACTCGAGACTCGGCTCTCTCAAGTCAGATTGCCAGTTTCGCTCATATCAGAGCGAGGGAGCGCTGCACCAGACGTGGGGGGGGGTGGGGGGGCGGATATATACGAGCCCGGAGTGGAGTTTGACTTAGCTGTGATTATACCATCACACATGATTATGGTTAAGACATTCCTCTGACCAAGAGCCTGAAAGAAACTCTATCCTTCTCTCTTCATCTCTCTCTCTCTTTCTCCCCCTCTCTCTCTCTCTCTCTCTCTCTAGATCTTTGGGCATGTGCCAGCTCTCCTACAGCACCAAAAAAAAACCCACCTGCTCAAGCATCAGGAGGTGATGTGAGCCCCTAGCTGCTGCTGCTGCTGAGTACAGGTATGGATATCTTCCAGCAGAGCTACTATGGGCTGGGGAGCGGCAGTGAGAGATATAGTCCAGGGCCTCTGTCTATTACCTGGGGCGCAGTGACATCATACCTCTGAAATACAGACCCAAGGAGAGGAGAAGAGGCAACAGAGGTGGATAATGGACGGACACCAGACACCAGTAGGGTAGAAGGGGCTGTAGGAAGGTATGCACATATGCACATACATACAGCCAACCCCTCAACTACCTGTAGCCATCACACACCTACAGCAGAGGACGAGAAATGATAGTAAATAACGGTTAAAAAGACAAATACAAATGTTTTCTACTATCTATTTATTTAGCCACAGTATATCAGTGGGATGCCACATTAGACTGAATGAACACAATTACGTTGCACAGCGTGAGATACCAAAAAAAAAGAAAAAGAAAAGAAACCTCTCGGCAGACGGATCAAACCTCTACAGTTCTCGTAACCGTGATCCGGCACCGTTAAATCTCTGCTGTGTCATAAACGTGAAGCATATTATCATAATATTATTACGACCGTAGTTTGAACTGAGTGGCTCGTAATCCGGAGGCCCCCCTCCACGTCTTCGGCCATACCAATAATCATCATCGTCTTGCACTCAAGCGCTCATGGGGGAAAATGGCAATGAATGGCTGCGTAAATTAGATCTTGGCTTACTAATAAACTTAATCAAAATTTCATTCATCCCATTTTGTTTTGACAAACCATCTTCATAGTCCAGATGGCGTTGTGTGTTTTCAGTCTCTGTTCCCGCCACGATGATGCTTATTAATAATGTATCGCTCATAAATGACTTATTAGTCCCTTCTCCTCCCCCTCGTTTCTCTCTCCATTCCTTCTCCCTTTTCTGTTACGGTCCCTTGCACCGCTATGCATGGCCAGCGTTGGCCCATTCAATCACGAGAATAGTTGGCTATAAAACACCTCGGGTTTGCTTTGTCGGTTGTGGTCGTGACGCGTGGATTTCATATAGGTCGGGGTTTAAGACGGTCAACGAATGTGTTTCCTGCACACGTTATAAAACACCGGGGGGGATTCGGTCCGATGACAAAGTTGCAACGTGTCCTCACCTAAACATTGTCATTAAGGAGAACTTTAAAGGCTCTAAATGAAACTCAACTCATAAAGACTGTAATGATCAGAGAGCGGGCGCAGATGGGATTTGATACCCCACACACACAAACACACACAAACACAAACACACACTCAGAATTCCTATTTCATATTCTATCCACTGGGTGTGTAATGACGCCCGTTATTAAAGCGGGTAATTGTCTTACAGTGGCGCTGCGTTATTGGATCCGGGGGGCAGTTCTGCAGACACAATCGGAGGCAACTGGATGTAAAGTCGCTGAGCGGTGAAATAGGGAGCAGGGCTGAGCGGACACGCAGAAGATGGTATCAGCATCAAAGGAAGCTGCTCGTATTGTCGCCGTCCTGACCCTCATGAATGGCACTCGGCCCACCTGTTACCCAATCCCCCCAGAGACTCTCACTGACTCTACCCACGTTGCCTCCTGGAACCAGACACTTTGCTGTACGAGAAAATCTGATAAAGACCCCCCCCCCCCCCCCCCCGCACAAGCCAGCGCCATCAAACGCACCAGGCACGGTGGCACAAGTACACAGGGGCCGGTCCATTTGATTAACACTGTTCTTCTCGCTCAAGTCCATGACAGAGGTGTCTCCAAAATCTAAAGATGGATAGCTAGTCCTTTATCGATTGAGATGAGACCTACAGGTCATTATCCACAGAGGAAGAAAATACCTTTATCTTGATGTTTTGTTCTTAGTTGTACCCTAATATGCTTTTCACACTACACTTAACCCCGGGCTAACGGGGGGTTAAGGACACATTTAACCCCGGGCTAAGCAGCGTTTCACACTTGCATTTTTGAAAGAGGGTTAACCCTGGGTTAACAAACCCTGCTACGAAGCAGGGTTAGCACAGCTTTTGTGGTGCTATCCCCGAAATGCGGTGCTAAGAACAATAGTGTGAAACGTTGTGGGGTTAGAATGTAACAGGGGTTATAATGTAACAGGGGTTAGAATGTAACAGGTTAGAATGTAACGGGGGTTAGAATGTAACAGGGGTTAGAATGTAACAGGTTAGAATGTAATGGGGGTTAGAATGTAACAGGGGTTAGAATGTAACGGGTTAGAATGTAACAGGTTAGAATGTAACGGGTTAGAATGTAACAGGGGTTAGAATGTAACAGGAGTTAGAATGTAACAGGTTAGAATGTAACAGGGGTTAGAATGTAACGGGTTAGAATGTAACAGGTTAGAATGTAACGGGTTAGAATGTAACAGGGGTTAGAATGTAACAGGGGTTAGAATGTAACAGGTTAGAATGTAACGGGTTAGAATGTAACAGGGGTTAGAATGTAACAGGGGTTAGAATGTAACAGGAGTTAGAATGTAACAGGTTAGAATGTAACAGGTTAGAATGTAATGGGGGTTAGAATGTAACAGGGGTTAGAATGTAACAGGAGTTAGAATGTAACAGGTTAGAATGTAACAGCGAGTTAAACATTAGCATTAAACGTTAACCCGGGGTCTACAAGCTTACAGTGTGAAATCCTGAACACTGAATACCCGGGGTCAATTGTTAGCCCAGGGTTAAAGAAAAGTGTGAAGCATGAGATAAATTAACCCAGGGCTATTATAACCCAGGGTTGAAGTTAACCCGGGGCTAACATATTCAAGTGTGAAAAGCCTAATGGGGAGAATCTTAGTGCCCCCCCCCGCCCCCCTGCATTTGCCATTGTTTTTTTACTCCTTCTCCTCTGCCGTTTGCCTGCCAGATCCGCCATTAGCCTTCTTTCATTACGTCTGCAGCCTGCTCTGCAACACATAGCCCTATGTTTCACATCTCAGCCATTCGAGACGCTCTGAAAATCGTCAGAGCTGCTCCCGGGAGCATTCATCGAGAAAGGAGAAAAAAAGCATCACAGCAGAGTAAGGCGATTCAGTCTCATCTATAATGTCATGGTATTGTGCCCTATACAAGAAACGTAAATGATAGCAAAGGCTATGTGCACCGTAATTGGTAGGTGTATAGAAATGATAGGATAAAAGTCGGGGTTATTACAGTTAAGAGCTCTTTCCCTGAGAGAGGGGAACCACGGGGTATGAATAAATCACTTTCTAGAATGCGGCATTCTCTACCGTGAACCGGGGAAATACTGCTCCCAGCAACAAACAGGCTTGTGATTTATGAGCACAGTACTATCGGGGATGTACTGTGGCAACATGTAATGCTGTCAGAGGTCCGTTCTCATTGGGTATCTCATCTAATTTTCTATCTAATTTTCAAGCATACACAGGTACAACTGGGTATAAAGAGTGGTCAAACTAATTTCACTTCATTTGACGTCATCTGTGGGTAACTGTATCCGACAGGCCAATATAATAACTGCAGTGTAAGCACCAGTGATATCTTCATGTTAGTTAGTTAGAGTTATAGAGTTGAAGGTGCTATATTAGAGGAAATGAAAGTTTCCTCTATTTATATACATACATGATCAAGATTTTGATAAGATTTTTTTTAATTTAACACTGTTACATTTGTATTGTTTGAGCGGTCGAACATCCACCCTTTTTTTCCAGGCAGTTTCAGACTAACTCCAGTAAATGCATCACAACTGTTGTCCTGATTGGCTCCCCCACACATAATTGCTAAAAACCATCCAATCAGGTCGGTTTGCAGCGTTTGACCTGGAAAGCGTCCACTCAGCAGGATTATCTCATCCGAATTATAGGAGTCGGTGTCGTCGGCCAATAAGGGTCCAGTGTTGTGAGGACTTTGTCTTCCAATTCAATCAGTTTAACAAATTCAATTAAACTTTTTAACTAAACTACATTTATTTGCCAAACATCATGAAGAACTTTATTCACAAACTGAATAAGTATGGGAACTTTAACTAAGTTTCATTTAAAAACCTGTGAAATAGAGTTTCCCACATTATATATTTTCCTCAAGACCTCTTCGGCTCAAGTGTCCATCAGAGATTGAAATGTATTCATGAACACCGTGATTGAAAAAATGTCTTTGTCGCTGAGGACCGTAATGCCTGTCAGCGAAGAAACAAAAAGGAGGTTCCCTGGGAGAGTGATGAAAAGCATGCAGCATTATACCATTTCTAATTAGCCAACAATGACCCTGGGCAGAGAGGCAGAAATCAACAGTCGCGTTCAGATTTGGCCTTTCATCGCTTCTCCCGTCGAACAACAAACCGTCCTCTTTCACAGAGTCATTGAACTCTCGTTTAACGCTGCCCCCACAAACACCATTAATTTAGTTCCTGTCCAGCTGTGCACAGTGTGAGTGTGAGGCAGAGCTGGCAGGAGAAGAGAAGGAGGTAGACTTAGACGGTCCCTATAGCCCTGCGGTCTCTACACTCGAGCCCACGCCAGCTGGTGTCATTGGAGCTTTCCTGCTTTGGACTGAAAAGGTGACGGCTCGGTAGGGGCTGGGATCTGGGATAATAGTCTGGAATCTTAAACACAGCACTTTGGACCGGAGTCATTTTATCAGCGGGGTGCAGTGCGGCTCTCAAGCGCAGAGTCCACTGGCACGGTGTTATCGTTCTCTTAAGGCACACAAACACACACACACACACACACACACACACACACACACTTTCTGAATCTTTGATGCACCTCCAAATTGAACCATACACGAATCACACGGCTAATCAGACCCATCATACTTAGTCGGGACTGCGAGGAGAGTAATTCAGCGGAGAGCCCGGCAGGGACACGGGGGCAGGAAGCCATTTTGCCCCTCAGACACTTCTGAAAACACCTCTCGTCTGAAAGTGTGAAAGCTCCCGCGCTCCGAGGTAGCAAACACAGCATCCGACATCCGACAAAATGTTGGCGCCTCTATACGCGCGAGAGGTTGAGCAGCAGAAAGTGTTTGAGGACCTTTACATGGATTAGGCGTGTATGTTGGAGGAGTTCAAGTCGGCACTGTAAAAAAAAAAAAAAAAACGGGCATACCGCGTTTTGTCAAGGCGCAGTGGCACACTTCCTCTCGTGTTTACATAGCAACTGGAAAAGCCAAACTATTTCCTCCTTTGCCAGACCAAAGGCGGCCAGAGCAGAATAAACAGGCCTTTCAGCCCATCCTGTGGGAATTGTTTTCTTTTCACAAACCACCACATGAATTTCAACATAAAAAGGTCAAAGCCAAGATTTTCTTTTATCCGAAGAACCAAGAGAGGGGAGTTTATTTGCCTGCCGTCCTTAATATATGCAAAGCCCTCAATAAGGGAGAGGGAGGGAAGTAAGGAGGAAGGTTATCAGCGGTGGAGATTGTAGTCTGGGGGTGTGCGAGGATCAGGGAGGAACAGGTGTGTGTGTGTGTGTGTGTGTGTGTTTCAATACAAGCCATTATTGCATGGGGAAAAAAAATAAAAAAATAAATGAAATAACTTTACAAGTCGTTGGAATCTAGGTGCACGCGGGAATAGCGTCCGCGGGTGACAGACGGACACAGAAAACGTCCAGGATTGTTTTAAAGCCACCTCTGATGCATTCTGCTGAATTCCCGAAGAAACGTGATTTGTCTGCAAAGCGCCCCTCCGACTCGGGAATCCTACGCCGCCGCGCCCTCCGTTCACCTCAGTCACATCCTTCACGTCAAGCCTCCGTCTCCCTGTCTCATGAAAGGCGGTCCATTACTGCATATTAGCGGCAGAGTGAGGCAGGCAGATAAGGGAGGCTGCTGATCAAACGCGCAGACAAATCGCCAGCGACAGAAACACACATTTGTTGCTCGGCGTTTAGCTTTGATCTCCGACTCTGCCCGAGACCCGCGGAGAGAGAGAGAGAGAGAGAGAGAGAGAGACAAGTCTGAGCCTTTGAACCGGGGCTTTTTTTTCGGAGGAGGTCTCTCTCTCTCTCTCTCTCTCTCTCTGTAATGGAGATCTGTGTGTATTTTCTACACAGCCATCATTACCAATCCTGTCCCGCGACTGATGGCGCCTACATATCCGGCAGGACAGCAAGAGGGGAAGAGATACAGTAATGGGGTGGAGCAGAATATCCACATCACTGACAGGGAACATGACACAGATGATGCTGATGCTGATGCTCTGAGACACGGTGGGGGGGGGGGTGGAGGCCTGTTATAGCCAGAGGTTTGATAACAGGAAAGCGGGGCGGTGTTGCTATTGGAGCGCCGGCGGTTGTGCTCACGTGTTTCCGTCTCGTCTCGCGTACGTATATTATGTGTTTACATGAAGTTATGACTGGGCTTTACTGCCGTGTCATCTTCTGACGGCTGATTTGTTTTGATATGCTGCACACACTCATGCACACACACACACACACACACACACACGATTGTTTTTGGAGCATAGTAATAACAGATAAGTGGCTGCTGTGGGTCTAAGCTGTCAGCCGTGGATCATCTCATTTCCTGACCAGGTTGGCCCCCATAGCCCCCTGTGTGTTATTACAAACAGGCCCAGATCATGTGACTGAGATTACTGGGGGAAACTAATTGAGGCTGCTCTGTGTGTTCTCCAGCGGGAGAACAGTGGGGTGACTGTTTGGCCAGGCGACCTGATACTCGACCCTCCCATGTCCCCCGCAACCGCAAAATGGCTATTACAAACAATGACCCTGTCAGAGCCAACAGACCTGCGGTGAACCAGATCACTTTTCTCAAAGCTTGCGGGATTCCCCCTTCTCCTGTAATAGGGGGGGGAGGGGGGGGGGGGGGCTGAGATGTAGGCTTAGTGACTGCATCCACTCACCTGTCTCAACATCTCTGATTAGTGAGCTCTCGTTGGATGTTTGTCTCCTTGATCAAATGGATCAAATCTTTATGGATCCTTGTATTCCAGTGCATGTATGATGTGTTAAAGGGTAATTCTGGGATTTTTAAACCTGGCCTCTATATCCACAAAATCTATCATACCTATCATACCGCAAAATACATCCCAAAAGTTTCGGAGCACCTTTGTCACATTTCCAACAACTCTGAACTCTGAGCTCTAAACCACCTGACAAAGGTGGTCTATGAAAGCAAGAGGGTTGACTTGTTGCAAGAAGAGGATAGTGTAAACATAAATCTTTCTACCGTCCTCTTCCTGCAACAAGTGAACCCTCTCGCTATAGACTACCTTTGTCCACCGTACATTTCAGAGCTAGACTTCTCCTTGAGCTAGACTTTCAGTTTTCTGGTTAAAAAAAGGTCTATTTCTGTAGCGATCCTTTCAGTAATGTTGTCAGACACACGAATAACAATCTGAGCCTGTTAGTGGTAAAAACAAGCACTTTTAGTGGACGTACTTTGACCGTGCCTCTATGCCCACAAGATTACATTGCAGCCATTGAGCCCGTTTCGCGACTGCTGACTGAGCCGATCTACCGGAGCAACTCCAAAACTTTTGGGATCTACTTTGCGGTACGATAGGCGATTTTGTGGATATAGAGGCCAGGTTGAAAAATCCCAGAATTGTCCTTTAACTGATATGTGCACAGGTGCAAACTCAACCCTTGACTGCATTGCTCTCAGCATCGTCCCCCCCCCCCACACCCCCATGCCTCGACCCGCCTACATTATTGATAGCTCGTGTTGCTGTGTCGAGTACAACAACATCCCAGGTTGTAGCCGCACCAGCTCAGCCTCGGTACCATTCAGTGGTATTGTTGCATTCAGTACAATGGAGGCCACCAGCAGCAGCAGCAGCTAAGCCCCACCGGTCCACACACACACACACACACACAGGAGCGACTGTCAGCTACCATTTGCTCTGAATGGAGCAGCATGGCTGTCACACTGAGCTATTATTATCACGCAGCCCCTGGGTCAGGCCGGGGCTTCAGGGTGAAACAAAGTGATCCTGTGTCATCACTTTCATCCCCTGCTTTTTCCATATGACAGCCTACTGTAAGCTAGTGGAGATATATGCCCGTTCGTGGGCCGCTTCGACAGGATGACGTACCACGTGGAACCACCGGCCAGAAAATGTGCACGCGCAGAAAAAAAACCCAGCTCCCGTACAGTCGGCGGTGTACTTTCACCGAGGCTCGGCCTCAGCGGTGACCTCCTTTTATCTGAAACAGCACTTACACGTTGACCCCTTAAACGCTGACACCGCCCCGCCAGCGCATAAATAAGCACACGCATGCAGGGAAACACACACACACACACACACACACACACACACACTAGAGAAGATCCAGGCCCCAGCCAGTTTGAGGCGTAGAGTGAAGCAGACAGTGGGGGATGGGGAACGTGGAAGGAAGGAGGGATTATATTTCCACTCAGGATATGGCCCCTGTGTGTTTTTTGTATGTGCAGTCGGCCCCAGGCCCAGCCCAGCTCCGGCCCGGTGCCGCTGCCAAGGCTAGCAGAGGCGCCGTGGCCGGCTGGAGAGGTCTGATAGCGCTCTCGCTACTGCTTTTAAGAGGTTGGCGACTTGCGCTGCATCTCAAATGACATCCTCTGGCCCCGTATACTGTAATGCTGTTGACCACTCCTATGTCAAGGGGGCTCTCTGGGCATAAGTGTGTGTGTGTGTGTGGGGGGGGGAACTGGGTGATATTTGAGCTGGGCCTTTGGGAGTCATTGTCCTGAGAAGTGGAGCTGACCATTGATCCCTGACAGCGCTCAGGTCAGCAGGACTGGGGGACAGATGACAATGGGATGGGGGGAGGGGGGTGGCCTCGGAAAGTAGGGACAACCTTAAAAAGTTACTGCGGGGCAGAACTGAGATCTAACGTCCCCTTTTGGCTGCCTAAAAACAAAACCACTGCATGACTCACCCCGTACGAGTTACGACTCCCCGAAGCATTCCTTCACTTTCAAGGTTTCCTCAAGGCCGAGGGGCCCGCTGAGTCGGTTCCAGCCCTTTCAAGCTTCAGGCCAGTTAGCAGGGAGGAGCAAACGCAACTGTACAGTATTGATGAACCCTGACTTGCAACACACACCTGCACACAAACATCTTAGCGCGGCGATATCCTTCGAATGAATCCCTTCCGTCGTGCGATGTGCCCGCTACATGTGTGGCGTTTTCCACCAAACAGCACCAGCACAGACGGCTTCAGCAGCGCTTCAGTCGCCCCATCCATTAGCCTCTCCATCCCAACCTCAAAAGCTAATTGGTGAATCAAATAATCAGAGTGAAGAGGCTCAGAGGACACATCCACCTGCACGGTGAATAATGCTCCCATCCCATCACTCACCGGCAACCGTTAATGCACCGCTTTCCCGATTCCTGACCCCCTTGGCCACCCGTTCCCTGTAGGCCCCGTTCATTATCCCACTGGCGTGAAGCGAACAGGAGCGGGTTTTTACACAGATCGGTCACATTAAAACGAACATGTTTGCGGATACGGTGACAAGAGGCAATTACGGCACTTTTTTCCGCAGGTACGTCTCTTAATTCATTACAGGAATTATCATTGTCATTGACCGTTCAGCGGCGCCGTGCAAAAACAATCACATCCCATTACGAGCAATATCGCGGTGCACCTCGTTAGCATGCCACGGCACAGGGAAGTGAATTTGTTTATTTACGGCTGGCTGACTTCTGATTACTCAACATTTGACAAGAACAAATTCACAGTTATGCCAATTTTCTTCCGGGGGAAAGCAATCCGGCGCGATGAAGACAACAGGGCTTTGATGGATTCTCTCAGGGGACTGATCATGTCAGGCAGATACGAGGGAACGCTCATTAAAAGACACATAACGCTTCTTTTGAACACATTTGATTACGTTTTTTTTTTTTTTTTTTTTTAAATGACTTGCATCCCTAGTGGAATTGCCCTCAGGACGTAGCGCTGGGCTCGACGTGCAAATACAAGTCGGCATTTCATTTCGGGCGTGCTGTCATGGCAACTCGTGTTTCTCCGCTGTTGACTTTTAAGGAAAACTGGTGTTGCTAGCATATACATAAAAGTCTTATAATACTGATGAATAGTGTCTGGCGAAGTGAAGGCAAAAGTAGCCGGTTTAATGGGAGAATCATACAGCGCTGATGTATTATGACCAAACAGCATATGAATCAGGCTGGGAAATAGAGAGGGAATTAGCATGGGGACAGGTCTCCCAGCTCTCCGCCAGCCTCCCATCATTCATTACGATGATCTATGGCTGCTCTTTATGCCCTGACTTGATATTTCAGACTCATGTGAGGTGTGGATCATTAGGGAAAGCTTTTACCATTAATAAGCAGACGTTGTTTACATGACTAATACTCTGAGAGGCAATGAGGTTGAAGCATTTAGAGCGGGGCATTCATCTTCTCCACACCAGTAAATATCACCCAGATGCTATTGATATTTACTGGCGCTACAGAGAAAATGCTCGCAGGAGTGGATAGACTTCTTCATCACGCCAGGGCGATGAACAACCGAAAAGAAAGAAAGGAAGGGAGGATGGAAGGGAGGTGGAGGGGGGAACAGATCAAGGGAGGAAAAGTGGGAAAATGAGCAAAAACAAGCTAAAAGTCGATCGATTGCGAGGCAGAATCATTGCAAAAAAGAAATCTGTGTAGTTCTGAAATATTGGGCATCAATGATTTGACAAACCATCTGGCAAAACTGTTATGTGCATTCTATTGTTTCAAATATTAAACCCCCACAGGCTGTTTTAAAATAAATAAGTGGCATTCAAAGACCATGAATATGTGGATAACTCAATTTTGATTCAAGAACATAATAATAATAAAATGTCAAGATAGAAGCGTCTAACTCCAAGCTCGCTACATGGCAATGTCAGTACAATCACGTGTACTGTGTATGTTTGGAGCAAGCAGTGACCTGGGCCGGGCTGTTTGCCCAGGGAGTTAGCTCTTCCCCGTCGCTCTTATCAGACCAATTAATAGCCAACCGGTGGTAAAGAGGCCACCGCGCTATCAGCACCCAGCCGATAAGACAAACCGAGTTGACTAACTTTCCACACGCGAACACAAGCACGCACGCACGCACACAACGTTTTTTTAAGTTCCCGTGTTGCGTGCCTCCCGAAGGAACAGCCTCAGATGACAGACGACCAATAAGGTTGATCTATAATAACACACACACACACACACACACAAAATAAGCCATATGGCTGAAGTGATGCTAGCACTAACTAATTAAAAGCTCTTGATTAAAAGGTTAGGCTAGGCAGATGCATCACTTGACCTTTTGGAAACATCATCATAACATATTAGCAAAGTGGGAGTGAGAGTATAAGCAGGCAGCAACATTAGGATGTGCTGATGGCGACAACCAGAGGTGGCAGACTGCCGATCGCAAAACTTGGCAAAGATGGACCTGTGTGCACAAGCTCTTCTCTAAAAATAACCATACCATAACCGTAACATAACAATAACCATATTTCCCAAGAAACCCCTCGGAAAACACTGTCCTATCCCAGTCACACGTAATAGATTGGCCCTGCACTAATTGGCTGCGCGGAGCCGCCCTGAGATCAGCACTCCCCGGGTTAGCGGCTGAACTGTACTCGCCAGGGGAGGGAGGCCTGGGAGAGCAGGGGCCGGGAAAACGTAGTCATCGGCCTCCCACAAGACACACATACCTCCTCTGAGTCTGCAACTATGTTAAATTGCAATTATGTCCCTGTTACGCTGTAACAGAGCAGGGCGTAGGGGAGAGTAGGGGAAGAAGAACGGGGGGATGGGGAGGTGTGGAAAAACGCACGGAGGTGAAGTGGCGGGTAGAATGGGAGAAAGAGACGGTTATATTCCCCGGCCGATAGCAGGAATCAGTGATGACTAATGAGAACAGAGACGTGTCCTTCCACCCCATGGATTATTGAGATTAGCTTTAGGCCCCGCCCCCGTGCCTCTGACCCAACCAGGAAAAGACAGTGTCTTAACTTTTCATCCCTTTAGAGAACGATGTAATTAACATGCTCTGATGAGCAGCTCAATCTCCACAGACAGGAGGAGATTGGCCTGGTTTTGGAGAAGGGGTGCTGCGTGTGTGTGTGTGTGTGTGTGTGAGAGAGAGAGAGAGAGCGATAATGAGAGACAGAGGGAGAGAATAACACCTGGCAAAAATGTGCAACATCCCTGATGCCGATTCGTCCTTGAAAGCGACCTTCAGGGTTTTCTCCCCGTGTTCTGAGGCGGTCTTCGCGGATTTGTTATATATTTATCCAGTTATTTAAAATGCTAATGCGCTGGTATGATTCATGTTAATGCGAAGTTAGGGCGGGGGGGAAATCATACATCTCTAGCAGCGAAAAAAAAGCTCAGCGGCGCCCAGCGCACGCTCCGCAAACGCGTTCCACCAATCTGGAGAGGACGAGATAGCATTAGCTTCCTGCGTCGTTGGAGGGGGGGAGGGAAACGGGGTGAGCGCTATCGTCAGGACTCCAGTGGTGCCAGAGAGCAGTGCTGCGCTTTCTTCTTCTTCGTCCCCCGAGGACAAATGTTTGAATCAGACTATCCGTGTTATTTCTGTCTCTACCGGTGACGTTGGTTCTCAGCATCACAGCACACACATGCTACAGCCTTACCTCCGGAGTGGTATGTTTAGAAACATCGCCCAGCGTAGGGATGCTGGTGAAGCAGTTCATAATGTAGACAAATAGCTGCTCCAGTCCTACTTTAGGAGCTTGTAAAGCATCTCTATTGTGCTATAGGAAATATGGACTTGGTTAGGAAGCCAACTACTAGCAAGCGAATAACTTTTCACTGATAATAATATAAGAATTTTACGTCAATAGCAATTTCCGAAGGCTTTTTTGTCAAACAATACATATTAACTGTTGTATTAAGTCCATAATACCTATTAGCATTATTTATTTTAATTAATAACACATCAATAATAGAGGATTATATATTGTCAGTGACGTTACATGGCTGGTGCCTTCTTCGTTATTATTAGTGTATTCTGTGTATTAATACATGACACAGAAACCCTGTTTAACCAATAGCATAGCAGCCACTAGGGTCCCACCAGCCACTTCAAAGAGTAAAAACCTCCTTTTCATTACAATAAATCAAGACAGCATTGAGTTTATTTATTCAAACAGTAAACCAATGCATTTGTTCTCTTTAGAAATGTATAAATGTCTGGTAATGTAATGATATTGATTTGTAGATAAAGTCTGTATTCTCCTTCCAATGATATAAATATGATGTTACTGGGTTCAATAAATATATGAACAAATAGCAAATAAATAAAAGAATAAAATGCAACTCAGGTTGATTGGTGCTTGTATCAGCCAACCAGTGACTGAATCCAAGAATATTTGTGAAATTTCTCAAATTAGGAATTTGTATTCCTACATGATGTTAATGTGTCCAGTGAAACAATACATTTACTTGATAAGAGCGCTTTCTGCTTCCAAGGGGTTTCAATTATATAGACATTCATAGAAATTGGTTACTTATAGGCCTTCTTAAATCCCCATCTTCAGGCTTGTTATCTTGACACCCTTAGCTGGTGGGAGATGTAAACATTTAGATATTATTTAGTTCAGTAGTAGTAGTGGATTACACTTGTGGTTACAAATTTGGCAAAAACTGTGCAATTTGGGATTCTTTGCTACCAAATATAATTCATTTACTAGGGATAGACTTTCCACAGCTAAGCCACCATTCAAACATCTGCCTTTTCTTGTGATTTCATATGCCCTCTTGCTTATATATAACGAGGTCCCTAGCAATCTGACCATCTGGGATCCAACCCATCTGACGAATTAGCCTTTAATTCAACCCCAATCGAAATTTAAAGAGGGTGGGCAGGCCATCCCCTTAGTAATTTGTCTTTATTGAGACAAGTAGGAGCACAAGCAGGCAGACAGAGGAAGGGAAAGCTTCTGTCTGGGCTTAACTCAGGTCCACTACGTGTGCTTTCAGTCACGGGGGGCGTCTTAACCACTTCACCACTGCTGGGCGCTGACTTGCCCTGAGGAATTTAAGTTGCTGATAATTGGAATGCATTTGTTTTCAGCATAAGTGCAACCTAAAACACACAAACATCCCCAGCATTTGAAGTCCGTGGTACACAACTGTGGTAAAAAAAGACCAACGCCGGGTGTCTGACATCCTGGCCAGACATCCAGAAGACAGGTAATAGACTCAGAAATGCTGGGATGAACTAATCTGCACTAGACTGTGTGAACAGGTTGTAATTATCAGCTGTCATTTTGACACTCTCATCCTGACCGATAGCCTGAGATTGCACAGACGTCCCGCTGAAATGTGAACCGGTAAGCGTAAAGAGATAGCCGGACACTGGGGTTGCATTCTGCTGTCAGCTTTGTTTGTGTTTGGGCTGGAGGGAAGGAACCAAAGAAAGCAGGAGAGAAGTGGACACGAGAGCAGGGGAGATAAAAGCTGGCTCCATTTGAGCTTAGTCAAGCTTTTGGTATGATGACTCACAAAATGCCTCTGCCATTCATGCTACACAAGCCAAACGTGGAACTAATCCTCTGTCAATGTATGGGAGTTTACTCATCCCTAATCTCCATTTCTCTTCCTATCTCGGAGGATAGAGATAGGAGGGTTAGGCCCTAGCTATAGCTGCACACTAACAGAGAGATAGCAACACAGCCTGTGGGGACACACAAACAGCAGCCCACATTTCCACTAGGTTTGGCTCTCAGAGGGGTTCAGTCTTGACTCCTGTTGCGACTGAGCCGGTTAAACTGGAGGTATGCAGTAGGGGTTTAACCTCTTAACCAGGGTGGTCGTACAGTGCAGTAATTGAAGACAGATCTCCAGTTAGGAACATGCAATCTAAAACTCTTTAACACTGTTAAAACAGCATCCCTGGGTCCATTTTGTTGTTTGATGGTGCATTTTTCCTATTCCTGTAGATAACTGGTCAAACCCTGTACAACGTTAACATATTTCCAGTGAAGTTGCAATGTCAGGCTTTGGTGTCGGGCCTCTACAATTTAAGAGGGAGGGATTCTTTCTAGACTCGCCATTTTGCACCGATGTTCAACAATTATACAGGAAGAAATTCATCAAGAAGAGGCAAAGATACCATTTTCTCAATAGACCATAATGCAATGCAGCCACAAGACATGTGTTTTGAGTAACGGGCACTTGTTCACCTTTTCTCTCTTATCTCTATCGCTATGGTTACTGCTCTGTCCACCTACACATAGACGAGGCCAGTTGGAGGAAAGTGGGTACAAGTAAAGATAAATCAACAACATCATCATCACAAAATAACTGCTGGAATGCAATGACCATACATTGATGATACATAACGATGGAATGGATTGTCCATAATGGTCTGAAATAATACGATAAATCAAATGCACAGTTATCAAACAAGCATGTGACTACTTTTTTGCCTTTATTTTGAGGGATAACATGCGACAAAGGTCCCGGGTCATGGTATGTGCCTTAGACCAATGGGACACCAGGACCCCCCCAACTTCAGACTTATCAGACTACGCCTAACTTAACATTACAATGATATAAAGGGATCAATTAAACTGCCCTATGTATATAAATAAATCCAAATTGCCATGCAACACTGCAGGCATCAGTAAAAACTATACTGCATAGTCCAAGGTACACAAAAGGTACAGTAAATCAAACAATCTCAAAGACTTGACATACATGTTTAACAATGCATTGTGTGCACACATTGATCTCTGTTCACTATGAGAGCAAACAACTAGCTTGATAACACCTTAAGTGACCATGTAGTCTAAAGCTGGTAAGCTAGTGCAGGAGCTAACACAAACTAGCATCGGTATCAATAATAAACACACAAATTACAGGAATAACTAAATGGAAAGTAACAGTAGTAAATTTACAGTACTAATGTTCTCACTTACTTCTTTCACATTCTCACATGGCACAAAACAGGAAGTGAAAGACACAACATTCCTGTATACAGAGCCTAGGCTGAGTGTTCTTTTAATCACCTTGTTAACTGAGTGCACACAGTAATCATGCACAAAACACATGTACATTACTGCCATCACACAACACAATGCTTTTTCACGAAGCAGTATGATCTTTTAGGGAGATGAGCTAAAACTAGTTACGAGACGTTTGACCTCCCCGATCCTCTCTCTCTCTCCTCCAATTTAAGAGCGTATCACTCCACACGTTGCTGTTGTATCACCAGCTCTCGGTGTGACTTCCCTGGCCGATGTGTTGTTCTTTCACACCGCTGGCCTCTGTTCTCCAGCATCCAGCTGCGCCCAGTACACAGTTACTGCTGAGGCAGGAGAAAGAGCGGCTACAGAAAAGTGAGAAGAGAAAAGACAGTGGGGAAAAAAAGGACAAAAAGTCTTTGTCTGACCTGGGGAGACGAACTGAAACTATAGTGAGCGAGCAGCCCAGGCACCTCCAAAGCCTAAAGGCCATGTTTTCCTTGCTGTGAGAACTAATGGCTTTGTTGTCCAACTCTCCACACACCAACCCTCAGTGGAGTATCGTCTGCATATCGTAACTGGTGTGTTGCCTTGTGGAAAAGTGTCTCCATTTCCTTTTCCAGTTCATTGCCTTTCTTTACATCTCCCAGCCAACACTTTTGTGGTCAACGCTTTCAAAATGCTCGCTGAGCCTTTTCGAGGATATCTGCACCTTTATGAGCGATTGAATGCCTTCTAAATACTCAGATTCCCTCTTTCACCTTCAACAACATTGTGGTTGTTGTTGTCAGAGTTTTTGTCACTGCTATTTCCAGTTTCCCTATCTCTTTAATCTTCATGCTCCCCACTGTCGCGGAGTGCAAATAAATGGATACAAAGCCTCAGTGATACACAAATATGTATGCAGTGCTGCGTTTGACTGTGTTTCTATTTCAGGCAAGTTTGACTTCATTGTTCCTCTACTGCTGCCTTAACCGAGGTTCTCCTTCTCTCCCCTCAGCTCTCAGGAAGGGTTTTCACATGCATCCGCAATGAGAGAAGATATTTTTAAATCTATACTTTTCAGGCTCATTTCCTCCCATTCCCCGAGATCTCCCGAGATGTCTACTTGGTTTGGTAAAGGTAATCCATCACCGTGACTGAAAAGCTAACAATCGTGTTTAGCAAAGTTGCTAATAGTTTAAATAGTCTGCTAATATCGGGCTACGAACTTTTACATTTTAGATCACCATTTCACGTTGATGCCTGCATTCGGGAACATCGGAGAGGCGAGATGAAAGAGGAGTGGCCATCTTACTTCTGGTTGCTGCTTGTGAACAAGAAGGGCAAAGTACCAGGAGCTAAAATGAAACTGAAAGTAAAGCTACATTTTACACAATTACATCAATTTGCCGCCTTCTTCTTAACTGGAAAGTCATTTATCGTATTTAGGGAGTGTTTGTTTGTCTAAATATTTATTACTTTTAAAAACAACTAAAATAACGTACATATCTTAATGTGATAGCACTGGAAAATGGTTTAGTGTGGTGTAAAACAGTAAGGGAATGCAGGAAATGAGCAAAAACTCCAATCACGCTGAAACGGTCCTTCAAATCTTTTAGACAGATGATGTGTGTGTGATATAAATCTGTCCTCTATTTATATAGCAGCTCTATAGCAGTATAGAAAACTGAATAGTGATGGAAATTGACCCACGGTTGAGTTCAGGAGAATCCCATACCCTCACCCGCTCCATGACATCAAGTCCCCCGACCCCATTCTATCAAAAGGTCCCTCCTCCAGAACCGCCCTCGGGAAACAAAAAGAATAACATAAGTTTGTAGAAGAAGTGGAAAGCTGTGCTACAACCGGGCCATTACCTCCCTCTTCCCCGAGGCAACCTGGCCTTCGATCCATCTGGCCCTCGACTCTTCTTCTCCGCCTCCGTCAAGGCGGACTGACCTTCCCGTCCCAGTCGGGAGTCGCGCCCCAAACTTCTGCTGTGAATTGAAAAAACTCACCTTCTATACCTGCGCGACGTATAACCGGTCTCGCCGCTGCCTTGTTAAGTACAAATAAAATATGTTCCGCCTGACTCTTATTTCTTCACCCGGCACTTCTCTATTATACATGAGCGTTCTTCAAAGTGGAGCCACAGGAATATATTTCCCTCCGTCGACTGTCTGGGCACTGTGTGGCGCTGACCTTCGGGCTCATTGCTATTCTCCGCTTGTAATGTTCGTGATCCGGGCTTATTCTTCCGTTGCTCTCGTTTTCATAAGCGAGCATCAGTCAAATGCCCGAAAAAATAAATGTAAGCGCGTTTACAGACGGCTTGACTCGCAGAGCTTATAGGATGAGTTAGCCGCTTTTGTCAAAGGGCAGCTCGGGCTCGTCTTTTTTTGTGTCGCACACGGTAACAGATTCCGTGCAAAGGTGAGTAGCTGGGGCATTTTTCATACATTACGATATTAAATCAAAGCTGTACAATGACACAAAGGAGTTTTTTTGGGGTAGTGAGAGATTTGGGTGTCTACAGCCGGTGCAGTGATTCACCGCCGTCGCTCGTCAATGTCCTACCGGTTAACGTTCATTCGCACGTACCGCCGCTTGCGTCAAATAATAAATTTCACCGCGCTGGCAGTTTGGCATGCTGGCAATTGCTGCTAGTTTCTGATAGCATTTAAAGTCCTACACACACACACACACACACACACATGCATGCACACACACACACACCCATGTGTAGAGTGTACTCATTAGTCACTTTGTCATAAAAGCAATGTCAGCATGAACAATAAACATGGCTCATCCAAAACAAGGCTTTTGTCTGTCGAGAAGAAATAGTGTTGGCAGGCAGTACCTCTAACAATGCAATAACTACTTAGCCCACACACACACACACACACACACACACACACACACACACACACACACACTTCATCTGAAGCAGCACCACACTCCTCCATCTCCCTGGGGCCCGTCTGATTACAGTAGGTGATAAAGAAGGGAGGAATTAGCCTATCTACTAGACCATCTCAAGGTAAAACAAACAAGGAGAGGTAGGACGGAGAGAACAGGGGAGGGAGGTAGATAGAACAAAAAGAAGGCCAATTAGAGAGAGAGAGAGATGAAGTAAAAGCATGAGGAGCAGGTGGAGGAGGAGGAGTGGAGTGGAGGTGAACGGGGAGGAGGAGGAGGAGAGTGTATAAAGCAGTCAAAACATCAATATTTGCTCACTCCTGCATAGAAAGGCGGCAGGGTGATAACATGAGCAAACAACACAGAACTATGCAGGCCACCAGAAACGTGTGCACGGCTGCAAAACACTGAGGAGGGGCAGCAGCCATCACACCCTGAATGAACGGACAAGAGGCTGAAGAAAAGAGAGAGAGAGAGAGAGAGACAGAGAGATGATGGCGGGGGGGGGGGGGGGGGGGTGACAGCGTGCCAGAAAGAAAGATGCGGTGCTCGGGCTGGCCAACGCTGCTCAGCCGTTAAACTCCCAACCAGGGGAAATATGGACATTTCACACACCTGCAAGCACTAGCGGAGTATCCCCCGATCTGATGTTCGCACACAGCGCGGAGAGACAGATCAGCATGAGACCAGATGGTCTTACACACACACACACACACACACACACACACACAGACACACCCCTTTACACACCTGGCGAGTAGTAAGCCCTGCAAAAGCGAGACTACCGGACGCCGTGCGGGCGGCGGGCGGCGGGCGGGCGGGCGGGCGTCTGGCCGGCTCCAGCGCCGGGGGCCGGAGCGTCTGGATGCATAATTAACAGGCCGGCTTGGCACCTGACAGCCTCGGAGGTCACGGCGTCCTCTCCATCCAGCCAGGCGCCAATCAGCCTCTGGATCAACCTGAGCACATGTCCTTGTCCCCACCCCCCCACCCCCCCCAGCAGCAGATTGCCCTAGAGGACATCAGTCACATTATACAGCCCAATCAAGTAGCCGGGGGACTCTTACACCAAAAAAAAAGAGCAGAGACAGCGAGAGATAGAGCGGGAGAGACGGGAGAGACGGGAGAGACGGGAGTGACGCCTCCCAAATGAAGCTGAGCTGCCACTCAAGGGCAGAAGGGGGACAAAGGCAAAGCACACCCCCGCTCAAGGATATAACCCCCCGCGTATAGCGAAACACTCCTCCAATGACACGGATCGAAAAAAAAAAACACAGCGCAGACGGGAGGGCACGCACTAATTCAGCCCGACTCACGTCACCCCCGCGGCAATTAAATTGGTTTCTTTCCTCGACGCTGGATATATTCATGTGTCCCTTAGATCCGTTTTGCCGCAGTAATTCCACTGATAGGTGCAAATGTGTTTCTCTTTAAATGTCAGTCGCTCGCAGGTCAGTATAATTGTGTTTTTTGAAAATGCCACAGCAGGTGTCACCCGCTTTAATTTATCTCGGACATTTTGTTGGCATTTTGTTGAGACGTGCTGAATAAAGTTTGGAGATGCCGGTGAAAAGGCAAAAAAATAAATAAATAAAAAAGATGAACTTTCATTGGAGGACCAAAAACAGACCCAACCCCGCCGCCGCCTGTGACACAGCGATAGGATTTAGAGCCCAGACCGATGCCTCTGTCATCGCGCTGATATTAGTTTTGCCGCAGTAATACGAAAGTCAGCGGCGGCATCGGTCTGACGGAAGTTGTAAAGCTCCTTCAGACCCCTCACCAAACAAACCATTTGTTCCCACTCAGAGTGCAGCTCTAAATCTCTGGGATCCCATTGACCTGGAACTGGGCCTCAACACAATACTGAAAGACTCCTTTGAGAGAGGACCGGAGCGGCCGGGCAGTGGGAGGAGGGGCTTGAGGGCAGGGTAGCCGGGGGCCGGGGTATACTGCGAGTTGAGGGTCCCTTAGCTCCTATTTCCTGATAGGCCCAGGGAGATGAAAGACCCTGTGAATTGAGCTCTGGACAGGTCTCACAAAACTAGATGTGGTGACACAGGGGGGGGGGGCCCTCCTTAAAGACCGAGCGATGACTGCTTTCAATTGTCTTTCTTTAGAAAACCACCGTTTGACTTGTGATAAGCGACAATGCAAGTGGATACGTGGTATTGTGGCTAAATTGAAGGGTTCAGTCGGGAGCTCTGGAGCTGTAACTCAACTTTCTCTGCCGCTTTTTCACACCGTCGTCTTTGTTGCGGGTCAAACGGACGGCACCGATGGAAGTTGGAGAAAATTCAGTTTGGAAAAAGTCTTTTTAAAAAAAGTGCCACCTCTTCTTTATATCTAACTTTGCACAGAGGCCTTTGCGGTGGGAGGTATGAGTCCAGCGAGGTCCAGCCTGGCCCAAAACACATCTGCGATCGTGGTTAACAACGCAACATTTTCTCTTAGCCAGAGGTGAATTCTGTAGCTGCCCCTATTACAGATGGGCCGCTGGTGGAGCTGGCTAACTTAATGTTGTGTTTTGTTTCTCCTTTTCTTGGCAGGTCATCTATGAGCATCTAGAGCTACAGGGGGTGAGTAACCAGATCGATATCGCTCTGTTCACCGCCTCAAACACTCCCTCTGCCGCTATAGCCTCGGCTGCTAGCGCGCTACCTACAACCTAAATCACCCACACTGACCGGAATAGGAGGAGGGTGAACATCTCAATCCTTTCTCTTTCTGAAAGCTTTTGCGAGCCGCAGCTCAGCTGTCAGCGTGTACAAATGTAACAACGGGACTACTTGGCACTTGGCCTCACCTCTGCGATGACAGACACATCCATTCTGGACCTGTATGTGGCCGTAGAAGCAAAATGAATCTCTTTGAATCACAAAGGAGAGCGGACCACACAACCCCTCTGGCCTCCCTGCCCTACTTTCCCTTTGCGTTCCCGGCCAAGAGTTCTTCATTGAGCCGTGCCCACGCCGCCATCCTACTTATCTGTCGGCGAGCTGAGATGTGGAGGTTTTGTTTCTAGTTTGAAAGTGCCTTTAATCTCTTTACGAGGCTGAAAGCAGTTGGCTGGTCAGTCCCGGCCATGTGATGGAGGGACGCTTTGTTCTTCTTTGGAGATATAGATGTGGGTTAACGGCTAGCGCGCCATAAAGAGGTTGGCGGTTAAAGAGACTACATAAAGAGACTGATGTGCAGAAGAGACATAGAATATAAACTATACAATTTGCACGATAAAACGGATGGGCATGGGGGGCTGACGCCAACTCCCCCAGTGATAGGTATGCCTACCCCGCAGTTACTTACATCGCTACACTTTCATAGAGCAGGACCCTATTGAAGTGGACTGCATATTCACACTACATCAGTTAACTAAGGTCAGATCGCTTCACTTATACGTGCATGCATGAGCACACACACACACACCATACACACCACAGCCCAATTATTTGGCATGGCCTACCATTAACAGTCCAGTGAAAAGAATTGTCAGTCACATGTGATTGGGGTGCAGGGATGCTCTTCTGCCTCAATGGCCTGCTCCCATTATTACACCACCCTTCATAACACACACACACACACACACACACACACACACACTCACAGACAGACATACACACATGCGTGCACAAATGCAGACACACTACAGAGCATAGAGGTAAAATGGTTAAAGGTTACAAGAGCTGAAAGAAAGGACCAACAAAAAGGGAAAAGTGTGGTGGCGTTATAAACTGTCCAAAGACTCACTACACTGTAAAAAAAAAAAAAAAAGATTGGTCAAAAAAATCAGGCAACATTGTCTAGTCAACTAATTCAGTTGTCTGGACTTATTTTATAACGAAAGTGCCGAAAGAAGTCACATATATTGAATTCCTTCAGCTGGTATCAAGCTGACTTAGCCAGATGTAACAGATTTCACGTTAAGAGTGTTTGTGATGACTGAAGAGCTTTTCTGAGCATTGAGGGAAGGGTTGCTGAGCATGCACGCACTTTATCAGCGACACATCCTGTATGCTTCACCTGCTCACAGTTACACGCATACACCTTAGGAGTTGCGCAAACAAAAGCCACAGTCTTCTGCTGTTGTTGACCCACGAGGAAGCAGCGCTGGAACGGCGGGGGGGTGAAGTGTCTTGCTCAAGACAAACTTACTGGCAGCTGCTGAGGGAGGGGACGGCATCGCTCCGGTCCCCGCTCAGATAGTTTCCATTCCAGGGATTCATGGACTTCGTGGACTTCTCTAAATTTTATTCTACCACCACCCCCACAGTACCTCTCACAGTTTCATTTATAGTCCAGTGGACTTTGGATGCCGCCTGGTAACACATTCAAGAATGTTGCTAAAAACCAAAACTTATTCAATCTTCTAAATTACAGATCAAATTTGATGAATGAATAGTTTGTTTGACTGCATGAATAAGCTGTTACACTTTATTTATGCAGTCAAATCCCAATCCCAATGCCTGGCCTGGGATTGGGATTGGGCCAATGTGACATGAAGGGTTTCATTCCAAAATGACATGAGAAATTAAGAAATCTGTCGCTCAATACATTCAATACCCAATACAATAGTCCAAATCCAAAACACATTTCAAAAGTCTGTGTAAAATAATCCATGGTTGTGAAATGTGACTTACCTTTTGACAGAAAAGGCATGTATTTCCCAGGGTATACATACAAAACACGAATGTTTTATTCACAGATGGAGTAGACAGAGTCGAGAGTTTCTTCTGTACTGTAAATACTGTTCAAAACACATCACACATGATTTGTACAAAATGATTTTCCTGAACACTGTGACGAGGTTTGACAGCGGCCAGGTATAGAGGGAGTGGAGCGTCCCGCCACTGGCCGACTTACCCGGATTTGGCTCTCGATGAACATGGCGCCGTGGCGGCAGCGCGGCGGGGAAAAACCAGACGATTCTGTCCAAAAGTCATAACTTTTTTTTTAAGGCAAAGGTCTTAAGATGACTCACATCTCACCAGTAACCCAAAATGTCCTTTGATTTTCTGCCAGGAATCATTTTGTCAGAGTGGGTGCGATACATATCTTGATTTGGAAAGAATATAACCATTATAACCATTCAGTAGATAGAGAGCGCATGATAAACAGAGCAGGTTATGTAACCTCAAATACCAAGTCAATGTATTTTCCTGTTTACTACCTGAAATATCTAACCGACTAGATGTAGTTATGACTGTTTAGCTTGTTTGGACTGAGAAAACACAGTTGTGTCTTCAGTGTGTTTTCAAGATTCAAGAAGTTTATTCGTCACATACACACACGGGGTGTGCAGTGAAATGAAAAAGCGGCAGTGCTCAACAGAAATGCGCAAAGGGTAACAAGTTCACACTATTTACAATAAAAAAAACAAACACAATATTTACAGTAAGAGCACTTAAAAATATAGAAATATAAGAAATTGCATGTATGTATATGTGTAGTCATTACCTAAGTGTAGTCGTGACCTAGTGTGAGTGTGTGTGCATAAGAGGGCAGTGTGTGGGTCTTGGTGGGTTGCCCCTGGTGAGGTCAATCACTTTTTTTTTTTTGCTCAATCACTTAATTGGAATTGAAACCAATAAGAGCATGAGCCTGTCAGTCTCCGGGTCGTGGGTTCGATCCCCACATAGCGTCACCTTTGTAAATCGCTTGGGATGAAAGCGTCTGCTAAATGACTGTAATGTAATAAAGTGTTGATATGGTTGCATTAAGCACTTGTGGTGGTTTAAAACGATGTTTCTTTTTTACAGTGTGCAAAGAAACGTTCCGTTTAACCTCCCCGCTATCACAAAGGATGAGCGTAGTTAGAGAGACCGTCTTCATCTGCTTTGTTTTTTGTCACATCGGAGCGGCAACACAATTTCACCTTGCCTCAGCAATACAGCGCCAGCTAAAAGGTACGGCTTCCTGCCTCTGCCACTTGATTGTAGAAAATCCACAGTTACTTCTTGGGTGTGTGGGTGTGTGCTTTTTATTGTGCGGCTCTGCTGAATATATGTCGTGTCAGAGGATCGCCCTTCCAAGGCGTTATTTACTGACAGGAAGTTTGGTGTGTTGTGCAGTGGGAACACCACCACCACACATCACTACATGACTTTAATTATGTTATCAGTCAACCCTGGGTGTAAATATCTCAGAGAACGTATCACACACACACACACACACACACTCTCAAACACATCCAGTCCTTTAGTCGCCATCAATCACGATCTATTTCTGCCACCTGAGTGATGTGTGTGTGATCAATACGTCCGCCGAGGTACAGTATACTTATTTACAATCTGAGCCTCTCACCGCCTCTCAAAGAGGGAGGGGAAGAAAAGAGGAGTGACGAGGTGTGTGTGTGTGTGTGTGTGTGTGTGTGTGGAGGGGGGAGAGTTTGAAACAAAGAATAGATTCAAACCTCATAGGAAAGGATGAATACAGAGAGGAAGGGAGAGAGGGAGAGAGAGAGAGAAAGAGAGAGTTAGATATTGAGTGAGGGAGCAGGAGAGAGAGAGAGAGAGATGGGAAAAAAAAAAAGACAGATCAATCACTGAAGAAAGCAGCAGATTCTCAAGGACTGCTCCAGGCAGAGCTGCTCTGTCACAGATTCAACACTTGTCACACACACACACACACACACACACACACACACACATGCATATAGACAAACCTTGACATACTTCAGTATGAGTACCCAGACTGCCAGAGCCCGTGTTGTTTATCCACGGTGAATATATGAAATATGGAGGACGGCTGTGTCAGGCAGCCCCCCCCCCCCCCCCCCGAGCAAACCCGAGCCTCCGTCTCTGGGATAAATAAACGTCCCCGCGCCGGAGAGAGAGTTCAGGTTTTGTTTTTAAGAGGACACTCCGGCCAAACGCTGTTGTTCGGGCTCAGAGGAAACCCTGCTTGGACCCCGTGCTGCAATAATAACTCCTTGTTGAGATAACTTTCAATATTTTCTCCTCCTCTGTAAGAACAGCAAACGAACGGAGGGAGCGCCGGGGGGTGTAGGGTATCATCCGCTCCGCTCGCCTTCTGGATGTCAAGAGTTCAGTCAAGTCAGTTGAAAGTACGTGCGTACTATCATCGGGGTCATTCGACCATTCACTCTGACTTTGGCCACAATAACTTCCACTTCGCAAACGGCCCAATAGGATCTGCACACCGCACGTTGTTGATGCATCTCTCAACACATCGTTAGCTTTTGATAGCACGCCCTACCTTAGCGGCTCTACGTGAACTACCCAGCCACACTGGACCTCATATTTGTCTTAATGGTGCATGTACACGTCCGTCATGACCGAGATTATTGACACCTTTGCGTTTTGTGCAGACAATACCGATGTCTTTAAGAGATGCAAGCCCTGCTGAACGCTTATGGTTTGATAGATAATCATTTTTTTCTGACATCCTCAGACAGATGTTTTCAGGGAAGCACAACAGACTGTTTTATCGCTTTAAAATGGATAATTGGTTCATTTGGACCACGTGGGCACCTGTACACTGCAAATGAGAATTGATTTGAATTGTTCTTGAGCCAATACTCTTTCAATATGTTAATGAATTTATACTCTTATCACGTTTGATCACGTGCCGTTGTGAATAGATAGTAAATAGAACGCGTGAAGATATCGTGGCGTAAGATGCGAGGGTGCCGGTATTCTCGTCCGGAGCTGTATTCTGCCTCAGTCGTTTGTTCTGTGATCTGTAGCCAGTATTTTAGTGTCACCGGCATCGCCGCGGTGACAGAGTAATTACTATGTGAGCGACCCCGTCCCATCCTGCGCTGTCCTTCCTAATTGTGGTTGTCACCGTGGCTTCCGTTTAGCTCCAGATAAGAAACCGCTGGGTGCTGATACGCCCAGACTAAAGTCTTTTTTCACAGAGAGCAAAGATAAATGTGTTTACTAATAAGTCTTTCACGGCCTCCGTTCACGGTTGTTCAATGCCCGCTGGTGGAAAAGGTGTGATTTTACAGTGATTTGCTTTGGTAAATATCTATAGCGTGCATCCAAGAGCAGTGTGTTGAAGATGTGCATTCATATTTCAAGTTTTATTGGAGCTTTTTGCCGTGGTGTTTTTGCTCGAGATCGCTTGGCACTTTTTCTCCTTGGATTTCCTGTTGATGAAGTTTCAGTTTTTGTAGGTGACATTCTGTTCTGTCGCCGCTCATGCTAACTACCCAGCTCTTCTTCTATATTTATGCCAATCTGCTCGCACTCCTTCTGGAAAACGCATCGCTTCCTGTGCACCAGAGGGTTGTTTTTTTTTTTCTTCTCCCGGTGTTGTACCAAAATGTGTGTCCGAATCAAATTATCACCGTGAGGAAATGTGCTCAATAATTGACAAGCAGACTAAAGTACATCCTGACAACTTCCTGGTAGCAAACAAGCGTGCCCATTCTTTGTTACCCTGTGACATGTTTTAAACCGTTATACTGTTTGAAAAGCCAGTGATAGGAAAACATTAAATGATGTTGTCATTTTCTTCTCTGGGCGTGAAGACACAGCACCAGTGGAAACACATTTTTTTTTTTTTTTTTTTAGTGGGAAAAACCGTTTGACACAACAAAGAGAAACAGCAACCCGGGTGTGTTGAACAACAAATGTAGAGGCTTAAATGAACTGCAGATCGGTTGAATCACTATTGTGCTCTATCAGTCCAGGAGAGAGAGAGAGCAGCAAAATGAACATTTATTGTATGAAAACATCACAGGTTATTACTCTGAGTGTGTGTGTGTGTGTGTGTGTGTGACTGACTGACTGACAAAAGGACCAGCCTTGCGTTTACGTGCGCAGGCTGAGCTTAGACTAAAGACGATGACACCTGCGCTCGTACACGTGCGCTTTCCAATCACACGTCTGACAACACAACTGATGGGTGCTCGGGGAGGACTGTGGGCCGTGGGTGCATCCTGTGCATGTGTTAATCAGTCTTTTATCCGTGATACAATACACAGTGAAACCCTAACTGTGTCACTGCAAAGCTGGGCTGCGTGTGTGCATGCATGTGTGTGTGTGTGTGTGTGTGCGCGCGCCTCCCTCCAGCAATGGTGATATTTGAGCCTCTATCTGTTCCGAAGCGAGGTCTAACAGCAGAAATGTACCATTAAACCTTGTGATTATATAAAGAGCCTTACATAAAGCCCCGGAGCTAGCTAAAAATACAGAGCCCAGCGGTCCAGCCCCCTATATATAGGCCTGCCCCTGAATTATTCACTACAAGTGAAGTCTGACACAAAAAAAAAAAAAGAAATACACACAAATCCACGCAAACACAGACGCCTAGCCTCGACTCAAGTACCCCTCGCCTCGCTCGAGATTTGAGGTCACCGCCGTAAAGTGGTCGAGCAAAAGTTTGCAAGCTGCAGTTTTTAGCCGGCAGTAAAAGGCAGCAGGAGAGGTGAAACCGAGCCGGAGATAAGCGGCACAAGTCTGGCTGGGAGAGAGAGATAAAAGAGAGATTCATGTTTTGTTTTCATTTTTCTGTTTGCTTCACTTTCCCCTCGGTACATTTTTACCGTTGGTTGGCTGTCTGCAAACCCCCCGCGCACCCTCTGACCCCCCCACCCCCACCCCCACCAAGCCCTGTATTGTCTGGAACAATATCAACTTTATGAAATATGAATCTACAAATTGAAGTTGTTTCTTTTTTGATCTTCAGAGGAACGGACAATAACAAAAAGGAGATACGTGCTCTAGAAGTATAAGGGCTTGACCTTGGGAAGAACAGGACTGGGGAAGAAGAACAAATGATTACATATTTGTCCACACAAGCACATACGAGCTTGAGGAAAGCCTCTCCTTCCTCCATGCTTTCTTTGCCTTGTCATGCCGGCCACAGTCAGAGGAGCAGAGGGAGTCGCCGCGATGGCACGGAGCCTTCCTGCAACCGAGACACTCTCTACCTGGGAAGGAAGCAGAGACACCAATCCCCCTATCAGGATGTCCAGGAACAAAATAACAGGAAGTCTTTTAACCTCGGGACGCTGATCGGAATTCAGCTCGGGGCTAGCGTCGCGCGGGAGTTCAACTAGCGCTCCGGAACGGTAAGCTGACCCTGGGTCTGTGTCCACAAGGATCCCCCCCCCCCGCCCCGGTACCCAGAGGGGAGCTGATGGATGAGATGAGTTGTGTAGACCAGTTGGCCAGACTTGAAAGCTCCCCTGCCTGGGACCCTGGGCGCGTCTGTTTGTCGCAGCTCGGAACTACCCTGTTTGACTTTGTGTTTCGGGGGGGGGGGGGGGCGTGCACGAGTGTGTCCGCGTGCACGCTCAAGATTCATAGGCATGTGTTTTCTCAGAAGCAACGAGTGTGGATTTGTAGAGTTCCTTTTGATCTGGTTTGTGGCGGTGCAAATGAGACATCCAAGGGAAGAGGCTGGAAAAAAACAGGAACCTTTTTTTTTTTTTCTCCTGACACCGGTGACTCGACGGGAAATGTTATGCACGGTCCCGATAATCCCCCGGCTTGATGGAAGCCTCATACTATAAGTCTTAATACAGCAAACGTGGATCCAAATACCCTTTAGCTGAGCATGTGCTAGCTTATTCAGCGGAGTATTGAGGATACACAACTTCCACTCAGCCAAGACGTGCATGATACCCACAGCTATACAAAAACTCTCTTGGAACAGAAGAGACTTTGGGGAGAAAAAAAAAAAAAACATTTCGGGAACATTTTAGGAACCATAATGGTTAGCAGAGCGGGCATTTCCACTGAAACTTTCCATCTGGATCTCATCACAGGGCGGCCCGAGAGTGGCTTGCTCTCACTGTGGTGGCTGAACTCACCATATACACACACACACACACACACACACACACACACACACACACACACACTAGATGACTCATCCTCCACAGGAAAGGGAAGTGGTGTAAAGCTAAAACATGTATAGAAGTGCCTAAAATTGATTATTGCATCCTAGAAACAAAGTTGCTGGGACACACTGGGACATTCCTCTGCAGGGCATGGCCCCATCAGTATGGAAGGGAGTGTGGCTACCCTTAAAGGTCGTGTGCCATGTCGTCGGCCTGCCTCGAGAGTACTCCCTTCATCCTTTCATGAAGCATTCAGGCTTTATTCTAAATTAATTATAAGGGGTTAGGATAGATGAGATGGAGGAGGGTGAGAGAAATGGCAAAAGTGAGATATCCTCTTTTTTCTCATCCTCCCTTTGGGTAATAAACCCTTTTGTCCCTCCTTCCCTCGCTCCCTGTGTCCGGTCTGGGACGGGCCTTCCCATCTTCCTCCCACCAGCCCCGTCACTCCCACTTTAATCCACAGCCAGGATTTTTGGAGTACGTCACTTACGGATATATATACCGACATAGATTTAGAGATGTAGATTTAAACGTGGAGCTCGCTGATGGGAAAATAATCTGCAATCTGCATTTTTTTTTTCAGATCATAAAAATCAATTAAAGTCAATTTTTCCACAATACAAACGTAAATCAACGCACAGTCTAAAATGAACACCCACCGAGCACCAAACGCCGGTAAAATGTGACCTTTGTCCCTGCTGACCACTGTACACTTGCTCAGACCATGAGCCAATCAAATCACAGCAAAAAAACAACGGCGCTGTGTCACACAGGCTCTTGATTGGCTGGCCTGTTACACCGTCGCTCCACATCTAAACTTCTGCAAACTTTAAAGAACAATGAAAACTCACTTATTTCTATTAAAGTTTTATATGAATTAGTTAGGTTGTATTGTGCATACTGGTCTTTACATACACAATACATCCAGTATATACACTCCTCTGAGCTCCTCCTCCTCTGAAGAGAGAGGAGGGGGTGGGGGGGGGGGGGCTGCTGCGGCTAGAGGGCGGGATCAGAAGATAACCGGGGGTGAGTCAACGAGCAGTGAGAGCAGGCAAGGTGGAAAACATCCTCTCTGTTTTTTGCTCTTTTACCCATCTACCTTACTTCAAAAAAAAAAGAGCCCTCTGCTCTCCCTTTGGTAGAGACGGCTTCAAAGACAGATGAGAAGGAAGATTTCCTCTCATGAAAGTATTGAATAAGTCGTGTTATCCTTCCAAACAGGAGAGAAACTCTAGCGATGTGTGAAAGGCAGCGAGAGAGAAACCACTCTGCCGCAGTACTTCCCTGATGCACATATAATTGTATGGCTCATCAAAGGGTTTCACCCCACTCACTTCCTGCTTGCTATGAGCTGTTCTCTCTCTCTCTCTCTCTCTGGCAGCCTCCATCAACTCTGGGAACCCTTGTCTGTCTGTCTGTCTGTCTGTCTGTCTGTCTGTCTGTCTGTCAGCTGTCGGCCTATACGGCTGTTCTGGGGGTCAGATTTGCGGGAGGAAACCCTGATCTCGCATCTCACGCCTCGGGGCCGGCGTTTGTGTGTGTGTGAGTGTGGGACCGGCTTGGTGGGTTGGTGGGTTGGTGGGTTGGGGAGCTCGGGGACCGCAGATCAGCTTGGTCCAGCAGGTCATTAGCGGAGGTGGAAAACACTCCAGCCACCACCAGACGTGATCCAGCACCCCGACTCTGCCCCGTCATCATTCATACACACACACACACACACACACACACACACACAATTCAGAAGAGCGTGGAAACCAACTGTGTGAGTTGCAGCAGAGCAGATTCCCACACATCGAGCGCGCCCCTGCATGTGTGTGTGTGTGTGTGTGTGTGTGTGTGTGTGTGTGTGCACGCACGCACACATGTACTTGTGTGTGTGTGTGTGTGTGTGTGTGTGTGTGTGAGAGAGGTGGAGTTGAGGCTTTTCTATAGAGCGAAAGCAAACAGTCCATAAAGGGGCCCTGCCACTCTCCCATTTCAATGTAAATGAGTCTGACTCTGTTAGGGGGGTTAAAGAACTCTCTAGAGGCCTGGCTGCTTGCACCGCTGGGGTCACACACGCAACACGCACGCACACACACACACACACACACACACACACACACACACACGGACACACACGACGCACGCGCACAAAATTGTGAGGCGAGAGGCCCCAGATAAAGAGCTCAGAGAGCCTGTCAGAGTGTCAGCTCCCATTAGGCCAAAGGCTGTTGTGTGTGTGTGCAGGCAGGCGTACTGCTTTTTGCATTTCATTCAGCACACACACACACACACACACACACACACTCTCTTTCTCTCACACACACACACACACACATCCTCCCAGAGCCGCCCCGCCTGGCTGACATGCTGTTTCAGACAAGACACACAAAAGACAACGGAACCCGCCTGAAAAGACAAACATCTCCTACATTTCCTACATCACACAGAGCGGGGGAAACGGGAGAGGAAACAAAAACAACCTTCTAAATGATTTTAGACGAGCGGGGAGGTTGCGCTCCGAAACGCGGAAGAGCCTCACAAGGATTCCCTGTTCGATTAACCTCTTCGCCCATTTCCCCCCCCGCCCCCCCCCCGTTTCCATTTTTTCCCAAACATCAAGAGTGTGATATTTACTTTGTCACGCCGCTGCAAACAGTGATGTATCATTACAAGTGTAGGAGAGAGCAGAGAGTGGAACCGCAGCAGAAAGAGAGGCTGCGCAACCTCAGTGACCTGCACAATTAGTACTGCGCTCCCTCGGCGCACTGTGGCCAGTGAGTAGTATGTGTGTGTGTGTGTGTGTGTGTGTGTGTAGAGTGGCAGGAAGGGGCTGCTGGGACACGCAGCACTCCTCCCACAGAGCCTCCAAGCAGCATACGACAGCCCTAAGAAAGAAGGGAAGGAAAGAAAGAGAGAGAGAGAGAGAGAGACTTTGAGGTTAAACCCAGCCGGATTCATCAAACTCCTGCACATAACAAGCACGGTTGCGTGTGACCTGACTCAGCTGATTCAGACAGGTGTGTCAGGGCCCTAGAGCGTTGGCGCACTCACGCACAGCGCAACGGCTAGCCCCGCCCACTTCATCACAAGTCGAAAACGCTAAGCGTTACGGTTGGAACGACTTGAAGACTTCGCACCCGACCCGCTCTTTGTGATCTTGTTTTGATCCTGTGTGATCTCGCCGTTCTTGCCCCGTCTCGCGTCTCCTCGCCTTTCATGTCGAGGAGCAACGGGGGCCGACAGCTGTAGCTAAAAACAGTCATCTGAAAGCGGAGAATGCGCTGCATCTCGGGGGTGGGGGAACTCCAGCCAGCCACCGCCGAGCATTCATCCTATACTCATACACACACACACACATGGCTAGTCATGGTATTGACACACACACACACACACACACACACACGCTCAGTCTGCCTCTGCCGCTTAATCACCCCCTCTGTTCTGAAGCTTGGGAAACCGCAGCCCAGACCCCCGCAGGCAAGAGAGTCTGAGTCACCAACATATAGTCAGACTCTTTCTCAAAACACACACAGTCACACTGCTCATTACCGGGTTCGCTTTTCACACAGATTCATCCTCCAGCCGGGGGATCGGCCGTGCCATCAACTCGCGGCCTTACATGTAAGCGCAGGCTCAGGCCGCTCGGATACCCACACACACACACACACACACACATAATGCTGCTTGTTATTGAATTATAGCTCACTCTACATGCACACACACACACACACACACAGGCTGAGCAATGTGCGTCCACGTGCCACATGAACTAACTTATCAGGGCCTGGCAGGTCTTTCAGGGAAGCAGGGGCGCATCCCAAGAACTCGGGAGAGAGAATCCAAGTGGCCAGATTTTGACTCGCAGCTACAACCTGAACTGGGTTTCCAAAAAAAGGTCTGGCTGTGTGATCAAAGACCCTGCAGTTAATAAAGCTTGTGAGTGCTCACATGAACATCTTAAATTATCCCTTTTTCAAATGAAGGAATTTGAAAACATGTCGCCGGTTTGGCAACAATGATGGGAATGTGGGGGGAAAAGGACCGCAGACGGCCGTTAGTTGGATTTCATTTCAAGATGAGATATTTACTAGTTCAATAAAGAGAAATATGGTTGTTTTTAAAGTAAACTTGCGGCCTCGGTTGATAAAACTACTAATCTTTGAATGACTGGATCCTCTATAGTTTAGAGAGTTTGGATGATTTGAAGTGAAACTTTTCAGAGTCAAACAAACAAGGGGATTTAGTCACAAGCTGCATGGTATATCCACTACATGGCCAAAAGTCAGCGGACACCGCTTCTATTTAGTGGATTCAGCGATTTCAGTCACACCCGTTGCCGACAGGTGTATCAAATCAAGCACACAGCCATGCGATCTCCATAGACAACTTCTGATGCGACGCCGTCCTAGGATGCCCCCTCTCCAACAAAGTCGGTTCGTCGCATTTCTAACCCCCGGTCAACTGGAAGTGCTTTTATTGTGAAGTGGAAACATCTAGGAGCAACACCGATGCCGCGCGTCGGCTGGAGTGTAAAGCTCGCCGGTTTTATTGTGCGTTAGCGGAAACTCGTTCTCTGGAGTGATGAATCACACTTCATCCCGCTACGCTGCAGCATACGATGACCTTCTAGACGATTCTGTGCGTCCGACAGTTTGGGGAAGGCCCTTGTCCTGTGTCAGCATGACGATGCTATTGAGGTCGAGGTCTATTGACCGGCCTGCACAGAGCCCTGACCTCAACCCCCCATCCAACATCTTTGGGATCAATCGGCACGCCGACTGCGAGCCAGACCTCACCGCCCTACATCAGTGCCCGACCTCACTAATGCACTAATGTGGCTGAATGGAAGCGAATCAGCAGCAACGTTATCTAGTGGAAAGGCTTCCCAGAAGAGTGGAGCGGCGAAGGGGGGGGGGTGGAACCGATGATTTTGGAAGGAGGTGTTCGACAGCCAGGTGTCCACATACTTTTGACCATGTGGGGTATTTGATTTTAATTCCACACACGCTTCCATTATCCCCCCATCATGCCTCTCTCCATCTCTATCTTAACACAGCTCCCCATCCGAGCTCTCCGCCACACCGCTCCGCCAACCCCCCCCAACCACCGCCGTGACACAATGCCTGTCGTTCCTGCCATTTGGCTCCAAAAACAAGGCCGGGCAAAGGAGGATAAAAAAAAAAAGAAAAAAAAAAGCTTCCATTCAACCGTGTTCATAACAAGGGCAAGGCCCGGCGCTGTGAGAAAGCAGCAAGTCAGCAACATTTACCTCTTAGAGAAATGAGAAAGCCCAGGGCGCCCCCGAGAAGAGGAAGCCACCGGCCCCAACAGCATCCCTGCCTACGAAGAAGATAATTGTTTTGAGAGCTCCCCCGCGGAGAGCCGCTTTTCTCATTTCCACGTCTCCGTAGCGGCGTTGATGATTTTTGCGGGGCGGATGCCACGATGCGCCCGAAAGTGATACGTTATATAACAGCCCTCCTGACAGCTACAGGCTGGTTAACTCGCCTCTATCGACGGCGGGATGCTGGGAATTAACCGGATTTCAATGAGATGAAAGAAAGTGAGGAATAAAAAAAAAGGTAAAATGCAGACACAGAGAGAGACTTCAGAATGGGAGGAAGAAGAGAGAGATGCGCTGAATATAAAGCGCGGTTACCGTGGATAAGGCTCATTGGTACGACTTATCATCAGCTGGTATCCATGACTGCAGCTGCAACCTTTGGTAAATGACTGCACTTAGTCCGCGACACGGCCACCGGCACGATGGGAGATACAATTAACATCCCAAAGCAACCGTGACACACACACACACACACACACATACATGCAGAACACACAAGCACTTCCTCCTCAGAAACACACACACACACACACACACACACAGAGACGAAGACGCTGCACACACACACACACACGCCCGCCGCAGCGCTGCTGATGAGTTTTCTGCTCTCTCTATTTTTTCCACCAACTTAATATTCATTGCTCCCTTTCTCTCTCCTTACTCGGCCAAACTGGGAGGAGAGGCAATATGATGTAGATTACTGGGAGATTCTAATTTAGGAGGTGATCCCATTAACAATGCCTGGGTGGAGAGAGGAGGAGGAGGAGGAGGAGGAGGAGGAGACGGTGGGTGAAGTGGAAGGGGAAGACTTGATTTAACATGAGGGAATAGAGAGAGAGGAAGGTGGAAGAGATGGGGGAAGACTTTATTTAACCTGCAGGATACTACTCGTCTGTAGCCCCGGGTAGGACGGAGAGCACCGAGCTGAGATACTTTCGCTGCTCCATCCAGCAGGAAAAGTGCCGAGGAAGGGTTTTCCCTCTAATGGAAGCCATTAATTATCATACTGCATATGCTTTGCAGTCATCACTATCTAAAGTTGAAACCACTGGAAAGGGAGTGTGTATTGTTTTGGGTTTTCTTTCGCCCCTGCAGAGTCTGTCGGAGTACACTTAATGGATTGTACACACTCCGGAGCTGTCGTAGGGAACGGCTTGATGTTATCAACAGATGAATGGCCGTGGAGGTCAAGGGTCAAGTCCAGCTCCGTTGTTTTGACTCTAAAACTCTGGTGTGTGCTTGCTCTGCTTCCTCTCTCCTAATCCCCCACGCCAGCTGCATGTATGTGTGTGTGTGTGTGTGTGTATGAGAAGAAAAAGGTAATGAAAGTGTGTGTGTGCGTGCGCGTGTGTGTGTGTGTGTGCAGAGCATTGCGATGCCTCTGAAGCCAGATGACTTACCAGGGAAATGAGCTGAGTTTACTTCATCTAAATGTAATCTACCTGTGGGAGACATAAGACTTCCCCTCTGCTCCGCGGCAGCTGGCATCCAGCGGAAGCGGAGGAATCTATCGAAATATTCATTTGGCGCAACATGAAGGAGAAATCGATGCGGTAAAACAAAACAAAGAACCAAACAGAGCACTTAATAGAGTTCCATTAAACCGACTCGGTGCAGAAATGGCCGCTCTGCTGCAAAGGGGAGGGGGGGAGGGAGGGGCACGCTGTTTCCACCGGGCTCCAATTTGGACTGAACAAAGTCATGCTCCATTTTCAGCCGGTCCTGACAACGGCTTTTTTTAAATGACACTCGATACCCTAACACCCTGGCATTTGTAGAGGGGGGGGGGGGATGAGGATGAGTGGCGGAGGGGTGGAGGGGGGTCAGACGCCGGGGTTGCACATCTCAATTCCAACTCAACACAACCCCGCCACTGTCTGTCTGTCTGTCTGTCTGTCTGCATCTGTGGCCGTGTGTGTTTCACATTCCACTCGGCCGGTGACAGTCGGGGGGGGGGGGGGGGGGGTCTCCGACGTATATTACCCGGACTCCCTCTCCGCAGTCAAGTGGCGAGGCGGGAGGGGTCAATACCGAGCCGTCCGTAAGCTCAAGCGTCAGTGCTGCTTAGGGGTGGGCGATAATCGTGTTTGTAATCGTAATCGTGATTTAATTATGTAATTTTCAAATTTTCAAAATCGTTCATTTCAATTGTTATTTACGCGACAAGAACGAGGAACGTCTAGAAGCGCCAGTTAGCAAAGCAACCAGTGTGTGTGTGTGTGTGTGTGTGTGTGTGTGCGTGTGTGCGTGCGCATCAGACGTAACATCACTTTCCCGTGAATGAACGGGCCAAATACTTTCCCCAGTACTGCGTTCATGAACTGTCCCCTTAAAAAATACTACGTGGTATTCAGTCACGTCCCTCCGCCCCGTCCAGTAACGCCGTGTTCAGACAGGTTTGGACCGTTGGCGAGCCGCGAGCGAATGTGTCAAGCCGGGCAGGAAGTCAGACACAGGAACGGCATAGAGCATCCGGTCAATTTCAAAATAAAACAAATTTCAAAAATAAAACAAAACAAATAAAATAATCGTTCATTAATCGTAATCAAGGTTCAAGGTTCAAGGTCAATCGAGGTCAAAGTTTGAAATAATCACGATATTGATTTTTTAGTCATATCGCCCACCCCTAGTGCTGCTATAGTGTATATCTACTTTTTGTTCTGCCACTGAGGAAACAGGACTGGCACATATCCAATCTCACCAGTCTAACCAGTTAACTGCATCCCATCTAACCATCCATCCCATCTATCCCTTGATCCCCCCCAGAGGAGCCAGTGGAGCAGCGGGACGAAGCATGTCGGAGCCGGTCAAAAAAAAAAAAAAAAGTGTGAAGGGTGTGGAAAGTATTAACTCTGTAACGGCTGGCTGGAGAGGTGGGTGTGCCGGGTCTGAGGAAGAGATTTCCCTGTTGGTGTGTGTTAATTAGGCTGGAGGTAGTGGGGACCTGCTGCAGCTTGTCTGGTGGCTGACCTAGAGAGATGGGATTACCTTCTCCAGCTGCTCTTCTCCCCGCTGTCTCTCCTAATGCCACTTTTATTAAAGGGACAGGTGATATTCAAGGGAGGGGCTTGGTCAGACAGCAACAGGCTGGTAGATAGTACTGTCTCTTTCCCTCTCTCTCTCTCTCTCTCTCTCTCTCTGTTTTTGCTATTGGGTATTGGGTAATAGGGCATGTCAAAAGGAAGAGGAGGAAGAGGTGTTTCACAAGCCACAGATGTTAAGCAATAGTAAAAATGAATGTTGTTACTGATGACTGATACTTACTAATGATATGTCTGACGTTTTCCCACGGGGCTTGAAAATCCTTGAACATTTGTGGATTTGAGAAAATAAAGTTTTGGACGATGGATGTATGGTCTTGAAAGTATTTTTTTTTAAATGAAAATATAGTACCCAAGTTCATCCGTGTGCCTCAGCTCACTAGACCAAGAAAAATAACCCAATGATGGATATTTACACTGATAGAGCTGAATCATTTCACCATGATTTCTCGAGTAAAACACGAGGCCCCTATGATGCCTCATGTTGTCATATTCTACCCACACTGGGGTGCGGTTAGGAGTATGTACGTCTGCCTGTATACACTGGAAGGGCTGAGATGAGTCATTTGCGGAACTGATAAAACAAGTAAATGGACTTCACGGTCAGGCATGGTGAGATTTGGTGAGCAAGAATGGATGTGGGTAACGCGCTTGAAAGGATCTGCTTACATGTGAACAGTTGATGTGCTGAAATGTGAGGATGGTCCAATGGATTTCAGCACACTGGCCTTCCTTGTAAACCCCAGCGCTTGCTATTGTCATGCATACAAGTGCATTCTTGCCATTTCCTCTCTTACACACACACACACACACACACACACACACACACACCCTGGCCTCCAGCTGACTATATATGGACACCTGGTCTGGATGTAGAAGCCATTGACATTCCTGAGGCCTGGGTGCTTAAACCCTCAGCTTAGCCTATATGAGCCACCTGAAGGCTAATCAGCATGTGACATCACACCCCGACCCCGCCTTTACATTTACCGACAAAAGCTAGAAATGCCTCTACGGATACTTCAGTGTTAAAACATATGTTTACGAACACGCACGTGCAAATCTGTACACTGACAACCTCATTATTAACTAGTAGCTCCTGCGTTCTTCCCGGTGATCTCGTTCTGATTTAGCTTGTGAGGTAGACGCCGTGTGTTCACTCCATCGGAAGAAGTCGGTTGGCCACCTCCGGCGGGGGCAGAAAAGATGACATTTGCAGCATTTACGGCGTTTTGCTGACATGAGACATTTGCTCGCCCAGCCTGTAGCGAAAGTCCCTGGATAAAGGGCTTTTCCCCTTAAATCCCTGATGGCCTCGCAGCTCCAAGGGGGGGACTTAGCCGGCTTGACCGGTGGGCTGGCAGCCGGGGATGGTGGGAGGTGGGACAGGAGGTTGTTTTTTTTTTGAGGCTTTGGGGCTTATGGCAGGAGCTGGGATGTTGGGGAAGAGGATAGGTAAATATTTGCTGGGCGGGGGCAGGGATGGTTGGAGTCAGAGCCAGAGCGGTGCGGTACAGCAGAGCGTACAGCTGGTACGTCCTCTACAAAGGTGGAGTATCACGCGAGAGACAGTGAGCTCTATGTGGGTGGGTGCAGTTGGCTTTGGGGTCCTTGAATGCCACGCTACAGCTGCCGCAGGCCTCTCTCTGTGTGTGTGTGGTGTGTGTGTGTGTGTGTGTGTGTGTGTGTGTGTGTGTGTGTTCCCAGTGCTGCGTCCGGTCGGGGCGGTCTGAGAATGCGACAGCTACCTCCCAGCGCGCACCGCGGACACGCTCCTACACACAGCTGTTCACCATACAGCCCAGTACGCTGCAAAACACAACACCTGTCTTGAGTGTGTGTGTGTGTGTGTGTGTGTGTGTGTGGGATATATCTATTCCTGTGTGTCTCCGAAGGGCCTCATAGGCAGACTAAGACACACACAGGAATAGACATATCCCTCAGAGCGTGTGAACAGAGCAACCCCTGCGCCTCTCCCCTCTCTTACCTCAGCCGGCTTTAAATCCAAGATCCTCTCCTCAATAAAGTCACATCCTCCCCTCTGAAAATGTCAACTTTCTCCGTCGGCTCATTAACTTCATTACTGAGAAAAAAAAAGGCGACAAGGTCCGGGGGATCACCCCCGTTACGAGTCGACCGCTATGTTTGGAGCGTTCATTACCGGAGCCGCCGGTGATGGATTTGACCAGAAAACGTTACGGGGCGGGGGGGGGGGATCGGGGGGGGGATGGGGGGGGATCGATGCTGCATTGAAGGGCACGGCGCGCGTGGGAGGAAGCATTTTATTATCATTATCAGAAGTAATGAAACTCTCGTGCAGTAAAACAACGGGGCCTCCCTCCCACCCACACCCGAGTGAACGTCAGCGTTCAGGCCCGGGGGGTCGGCGGAGTAAGTCGCCCCCTTTTTTTTCCGAGGCGGGGGAACACTGTCCTAACGGTGTCAAGGTTGCGGAGACACACACAGTCAATCATTTTTTCGGTGCCAAAGACAGAAGGCGTCGTCGGCGTCGCGTCCGCCCCCCCAAAAAAATCCAAGGGCGCCGGGTACATGTCTCTTAGATAACGAAGCAGATTAAAACATTTAGAGGGGAATCGCAACGGGATCAATAAATAATGAGTCGAAAATGTCACGCGTGTCCCTCAGTCATCAGGCGGTTCACATTGGTATGGCAGCGCTGGCTGGCTGCAAATTACCCACAGCGCTGGCTATGAATACGATTAAGCCTCCTCATTTTTTTTTTTTTTCCCCAGGAAAACCCCAATAAACACAATTACAGGATATCGGTGTTTATTTCATACCTTTCTAATGCCTTTCCATGCGGTGAACGTGACAGTCGTCAGCATTGCGTCAAAGCAAACGGCATCATTTCCTGAAATTGAGAGCGAGCAGAAACGAGTTATGGCACGATGCTCGCTCGCCTTCCGCCCCCCCCCCCCCCAAAAAAAATGAAATAAAGAAAGAAAGTTGATGGAATGATACGGCGCAGGTTATTTCACTGCAAATTACCGAGATATTTTCCAGCACTACCTCCCGTCTGTCACCTTTTCCTGACCTTTGGTTAAGATGAATCTTTCAGGGTTGCGGGTTTATGGAGTGAATTGGATGGAAGAATCGTCAAATCTACAATACAGTGGTCTATAGGTCATTTGGAGTTTTACATTTAGATCAAAACAAGGATGAGCTGGTCTTAAATCAGCCTCAAGAATCCCAGTGGTCTCACCATCTGTCAGGGTGATAAGCATTTAACAATTTAACAGCGGCCTGGAATGGGCCGCCATGTGTGTGATCCTTCCAATAGGATACGGGGGTCCAGAGGAGGGGCTTGGTGCACAGTACGCTTTAGTATTCAGTATGGCTTCCACGTGCCGTTTGGTGTGTCGTCTAACCAAAAAAGGGCTGCACCCGAGTGTGAGTGAGCAGATTTTTTTTTAAATGGGCGGCCCCGCGTGGAACTGGCTGAGCTGGGGATTTATAGAAAAGGTCCGGATGTTAGATTGGAGGACAAGAAGCTTCTCAACGGGACCGCGCGGTCAGGTGACAAATGGTGCCCCGGGCCATCCGAGTGCCAGAAATGGCCTCTTAATCAATCAGAGGTCGCCACTGAGGCTCGGCCCAGACTGCACCCCACGCTGAGAGACGGCCATCTGATAGAACGCTCAATGCCAAGCCACGAGGCGCACAACCTTTTCCTCCTAGTTAGCACACGGCTGCTGCCTCCGCTGCAGCACTTGTCATCTTCTATAAACTAAACCACAATCAAAGTGTACTTGTCTCTGCTTCTCTTCAGCTTTCCTGTAATATTCAGTGACAGTCACGGCAAACCCCTTTAGCTGCCTTTGTTACTGTGTGAGTCAGATGGAAATTGAGACAGGTTTAAATTAAATGTGATTGCAGTTTAATTTCATGCCTTGTGTTATTCTGCGGGAGCCGCTCTACGGGGAGGGACACCTGTTTTCAAAGTGTGACACCTGGCGCCGGCACGCCGCTCAGGTTTTGGTTTTGTTTTGTTCCTCAAGGCCTCTGACTGGGAAGTGGTGATATTCTAGTACACCACCCAACCCTCTGGCTCTCTCCATCTCTGGCCACAGCCCCAGCCTAAAGCCTCCAGCCCCCCATCCTAGACCCGCGGCCATCTGTACTGGCATTTCAGGCAGTAAATTAGGGAGTGGAGGTGATGCTCTCCCCTGGTAGGCCCGACCTAAGGCCAAGCCCTCACATTCCCCCCCTTGTGCCCCGGGCCCCAGCCCCGCACACCCCCTGGGGTTGACCTACACACTGCAGGGTCCCCAAGGGAGCGTGACAGGCTCTGGAACGAGCACGGCCCTTCTGTCATCTGTCTATCCTCCCCCATCCTGCATGTCTATCACTCTACTCCCACCATCCTTCCTCCCTTTCCAACATCAATACATTCATCTGTCTGTCCCCGCTATCAATCCAAAGATACTCTCATTCTCAAAGACCCTTTTCATTCACCCATCTGCCTCAGTTCTGTTACTACTTCGTTTGTATCTACATAGTCCCACATCCACCCACAACTCACATTTTTCCAGTTTGTGCAGGAATTGCAATCAAAGGTTTTTTTTGCAAATAATGCAAGGGCTTTTATTTTGACAATTTCCCATTGCCCTCAAATGACAAGGAGCATCACTTTCACATTTAACCTCAAATCAAATCACTTGTCTTCAAGCTGATCCGTGCACCTTCTTCTTCTTCGTTCTTTTTCTTCTCCATATAATTGTTATTATTAATACACCACAAAATTGTGTGTATTTGGTTGTGATGATTGTGGAAAAACTGCAAGATCCTGGCGGGTGTGCGTAATCTACTACTCTCTGGGGGTCAGTTATAGTTCCTATTAAGTCGATATCGGCAATATTTATGTTATAAGCAGAATAAGAGATGTGAAGCTAACAGTCGTGCACCAGCGCTGATTAAACCTCATTAAAATGGCGTCACATTGCCATTACGGTCCTAATCAAACTGTCAATATAGAGAAAAGGAGCAAATCAATACACCCACCAAACACCCACTGATCCATATCCACCCATCCCCACATTCAGTACATCTGTGCAAACCTTCGACACATTGATCTATCCGCCTTCTTCCTCTCTCACCATGATAGATGCTCATGCTGATTCAGTCCTCACAGGACACAGGGCCAACAGACGAAGCCACGTAGGTGAGAGACAAAACTCTATCAGGTTGAGATGCCCTGGTAAGATGGGAGAGGGAAAGAAAATACTCTAGAGAAACATAAGAGGGGCCAGGGCAAAAGACAGACAGATTCAATCAAAATGACGAGACAGGCATATCTCACAGAAGTAATAACTGGAAGAGGGTGGAGAGAGAAAGGAAATGCAGGAGGTGCCAACACGGGATCAGGCAGATCAGCAGTACAAACTTGTGTTTCCTGTGGAAGTATTGAGATGCAGATCGTACTTTCACAGCTCATAATGGGGGGGTGTCGGGAGCGTGTGCGCGGGTGGGTGAGGATGCGTATGTGGGAGAGATTCTCACACATCTGCTAAGCTGAATCTCTAATGGGGTGCAAATGGACCGCCTTTCTCTCACTTTGCAGACCTTACAAGGATCTGGCACGATCAATGAAGACTTTGCTTTGCAAGCATGAACCTATATGAACCTAGATGTGCACAGAAATACATACAGATGCACACACACAGTAGTAGATCTACTCTAACAAAAAACAACAGGATGATAATGTAATAAAACTATAATCATTTTAATATTCCTATACCTTATCATACTTTATGGTATTTCATATATTTTGGTGTCAGCATAATATTACTAAATTCTTATATATTATATAAAGGTTTTTTTTGTTGGAATATTTGTATAGTATCCTTCTAAATTTACAATAAAATTACTATTGTTATTACTATCCTTTTCATAAAGGTAACTCTAGTTATAGTACAAAACTAGTTTTTCTTGAAATAATCTCTTAATAATCTTTCCTTTGTGAGAATGAATGTTTGGGTTATGATCTCAATTTCATTAATAATATCTCTGTCTTTTTAATGAAAAACCATTTCATATTACATGGTGCCATGTTGAAGTGGATGGGGAAACTCCTGCCTAAATCCAAACATTTCTAAAGCTGTCTTTTACTAAGCAACAACTCCTCAGCTGAAAAGATTTTAACTAGGCGCTCTTGCTGACTTAGAGTTGGGGGATGGGGTTTAACAGAAAGGGGGGGGCAATACGGGGTCACACAGGAGGAGAGTTTGGGAGGGGGGGGGGGGTGCGTTTTCTTTCTCTTCAGGCTGTAGGAAAGAAAGGAAGAAAGCTCGAGCAAAGCAGAGAAGCCCGAGGAGAGATGGATGATGGGGGGAGGGACTGGAGCGAGAGCGCTGCTTATTGGTAGGCTGTCTCTCTCGCTCTCTGGATGGATTGACTTAGCACGGGTCGAATTACACCATTTGCCGTGCGTTTAGTTTGTTTTTCTCTCAGCCCGGAGAGAAGTTGACTCACTACGACGCGCTTAATATATATTTTTGCTCGTTTTGGATTACAGCAACACAAAAAGGATACAAAATAACCCATTCAAATGAGGTGAGTTCCTTTGCAGCTAAAAGGGGGATGTATACTTTGTTGCTCGACATTACGCAGTGAAAGTCGAAGGGGGAAAACTAAAAAAGGAAAAAAGATTTCTTAGAACCACGTCGCTGCTCTGCACAAGTGATGGTTACAGGACAGAAATAGTTCAGGTCCGGTCTATTTTCTTTCTTTTTTCACTTGTGTTTCAATCTCATAGCCTTTTCATTCAGGGTGAATATAACTGATAAAGAGATATACTCACTTTACAACCGTCCTACCCTCCTGTATTGGAGGGTAACCCCATTTCAATTGTTTACCTACCTTTTTAGTTGTGGAATAGTTTACCCACCTTTTGAATCTGACATAAATCTTTATTATATGGACTTCAACAGATAGCTTCATCTGAGTATGTCGTAGCAAACTAGTATAGGTTAGCATAAATTAATGTTTAACTGGAAATAGAGTTGTTTTTTTCTTTTTTTATATTGGTGGTTGTTGTGCTTTATGATAGGCTAATCACCGTCTCGAGGTCACAGTTCACCCACCTTCTTTTTTTTTTTTGCCTCTACATCCCCGAATCTGTATCAGTCAGCGCGCGACGTCGTAAGGATAGCGCGTCGTTAGTGTTTATGTCTTTTCCCTCTGGTTTGCAAAGTTAATAGTAGTGGAAGGGGGCTGGTATATGAGGGAGGAGGCTATGTGGTCGTGGTTTGTGCTTTGAAGATCAGTCAGAGAGAGAAAACGCACCTATCTGGCGAGCGGAGTTAAATCCTGTGCGCAACTGGATAAGAAAGAAATGTGGTGTCCGAACGGAGCATAAGATTACAGGAATATTATATTCTCGTTGTTTTCTTTTTTTGCTTAAATGGATTACAAATGGAATACGACGTTCAATCGGATTGCCCCATTCATGAGTGAATTGGGATACTCAAGGTAGGTGTCCTCAATGCCTTGTAATTGTTGGGAAAGTGCGTACAATCTATTATGCTATTTATTTTTTCTATTCTTAGTATAACCTTTTTGTTTTTGTAGCTTAAGACGGACCATGTCGCACATTTAGATTATAGGCTACTGGCTTTTATTCTACCCGGAGAGGGACTTTTTGAAGCGAGTCCTTTCGAGGGACAAATAGACATGCACTTGGGTTTTAACGGGAAATATACCAGTTTGAAAACACAGTTTCGACACATAAAAATGCAATTTAGACGCCAGTCTGTGGTGTCTAACGGGACAGCAATACCAGAGCCTCCGCCGCCAGTGTCGGTCTTTATCCGACCATTCATACAGAGATTTGTCCGTAGTTTCTTCCCAGTCTCTTATTCACAATGTAGCCCACCGTGGAATTTCGTCGCGGATTGTTACAGATTGCCTGGCAAGTGGTTCAAGGCTGGGACTTGGAAGTTTGTCTCTGAGATTTGGGCTTCGCTGTAGAAAGGCAGTCGCCAATAAACTTGGAATTGCACATGATTTCACGGACCATGCTGACATTACACAGCACCGCCACATAAAGGTGGAATAGGATGGGCAGTTTGGGCTGAGGGCTGCACACTCCTTTAAGCGTACAGTCTGATTTCTCACTGCCCCGTTGAATTCCCCACCTCGTGATGAGACTATATTTGACCATGAATAGGAGATGCGCACATAATTGTGTTTGGAGCCAGAGGAGCCCAGCCCTGTGCATGCATTAGTGTGGTGAAGGCATTTTAACGCAAACCCATCACCGTTGTCACTCCACCGCTGCCCCCCCCCCCTCCTCCTCCCCTCGTCTTTGTTGTCTTTTGTATCAGTCCTACATGTGGACTGAAAAAGGGTTTGAATAGATTTACCACGGATCGATCCTGAATGCCTTTACGCCCCAGTCCGGACAATGCAAGCATTAGAGCCCAGGCTGCCGCATGGATATCTGTGCGCAAAAAAAAAGACAGAGAAATATCCGTACGCAAAGTGTCGCGCAAAACTTGAAAAATGACCAGCTAATGAATTCACGTTTTATAGAAATGCCAGGCGTGGAATTGGAAAGTCAAGATTGGCCAGGTTTATTTATTTGATGAGGAAGAAGGTAGGTGTCAGTAGTTGTACTAGTTGTAGGAATGGCTCCACAGTAGTGTCTTATCGGCTGAGTGGAATATAAATGCAGTATTAAGTGCATTTTGTGCAAATGATAAGAGCCCGAGGGTTCATCCCATCCTGGTTGCTGTTGACTAAATGGAAACCTGGCGTGCTCCAAAAAAAAAAAACCAAACCACATTACACTGCACATTTTATTTGTTTGGGCTTGTGGCTATCATTTTTAATAGTGCTATTGGTCTCATTAACATGCCCCCCAAGGCTGTCTAGGGTGGTCCCTTTGTAGAAATAACCGTGGAACAAAATTGGTTTTGAACCATAAATGTGTCCATTTCCCAGCAAAAAACAAAAGTGGCTCGGCTCTATCGCGGACAGAACCCCCCCCCCCCCGGTACTGAATCTACAACCGTGGTGTTGGCCGTCAGCCGCCGCCGAGCCCTGACCGGGTGAGCCATCAGAACCAGCCGCGGGTTAGTTGACAGTCCAGCTGGCCCGTGTGTCTCACTCCACCTCGCTGACCGCGGGGCTGGAGCCCAGCGACCAGAACGAGCCCCGTTAACCCCCGGCTACAGCCAGCTGTAACCCCGGAACCACCGCTGTTAAACCCTCCGGTGATCAGCGTTAACCCTTCGCTGCCTCATGGCTCGACGGTTGTCCTAAACAAGCTGTTCAGAAATCTGATTATTCATCCTCAAGCGGTTTAATAATAAAAAAAAATCTGACCCCTTGGTGAAGCGGTTACAGCCCTACTCCCCTCATCGAGCCCCCACAAACACAAACCCCAACCCCTTCACCGAGGAGCCCCAGAGCAGCTCTTCTGAACCCCTGAACGCCGGGCCACCGCCGGGGGGGGGGGGGCGCTATTGTGTTGACTTGCCCAAAGCCCCTTTGTTTCTCGGTCACACCTGCAGCTCAGCCCCCTTTGTGTTCCACTATAGCAGAACTACTGCTGAGAGCAGCCTTTCTCCTGTTTCACTCCTCCTCTCACCAAGGTAGAGAAGAAAGGAGGGAGGGAGGCTCGGTTTAGGGTGGCACAGCCCTCTCCTGCCAAATCTCTGAAGCAACAAGTCCAACCTAGCCCCTCAGAAGTAATCCTTGGGTAAATAGCAAGTGATTAAGGGTAGTGGTTATTATTGAAGTGGGAGAAGGGGGTTGTAATCATTTCGGGGCCTGTGTGGACCGCCGCTTTAATCGTCTGGCTGACTCACTCTCCTGTGCGGCTGCATCTTGATTACTTTCTCAGAACCGGGGAGTTGGGGCAACCATGTTATAGGACACATCCAATTTTGGAACGGGGGGAAACAGACATGCATGCTCTCACACACACACACGCACACACACGTCGACACCACTTAACGCCAACTGTGAGCGAGGTGAACAGAGTGAAAGGCCTGCAACTGAACTCCTCGCTTATCTGATTTCCCCGAGTGCGGTGCAGGATGACAAGTCGAGCTGCCCCAAGGAGCGGCGGCCATTGTTTTCCGCCGGGATTACACCCGCCCATCACCTTCGCACGCAGGCTACGAAACCTCACACGGCCCTGTTGTTTACCCTCCTTTTATTGGCCCTCTTAGTCGGGCTTCCCTGCAGAAGGCGTCCTCGCCCGTCGCATCTGTGGCAAATAGACACACTCGAGTCCAAGCACCCCCAAGAGGAGGATATATACTCGTTTGTACACTAAATCCTCAGCGTTAACTAGGCAGAGTTGGACTACAGGCCTCCCGCACCCACCACCAGTCAAAAGAAATAGCAATTCGCTGCCCTCCCCCTATGTTTAACACCATGGGCCTGAGCCAACAACATCAGCAGAGAAAGTGCGTGATTGTAGGACATTGAAAAGCCTGTAATAACAGAGGTAGAGCGGCGCAAGGCTGAATGGCACTGTGTTGCGTGACAAGCTCAGTTTCTCCAGGCTTGTTGAGGCCTACACGCACACACACACATACACACACACACACACACACACACTGGAGGGCAGGAACCAGAGAGCGCATAGGAATAGTCAATAGAAAACACGCTGGGCTCACTGGAGATTGAGAAGTAATTTTAGCTCGCTGACCTCGGGATGTCTTCTGTTTCTGTTTTGCATTAAAGTTTCCGAGGAAAGCCTTTTTTCGCCTCTGCAGCACGGGCTGTTACCGTGCAAGGAATCATGGGAGATCAGAGCTGAGGGGTTGGGGGTGTTTTTCACTTGAATTGTTTAGTGAGAGAGAAGAAGAGAAACAGAGTGAGTGTGTGTGTGTTTAAGAGGGAGCGATATAGAGGAGGACTGTAAATCCTGACAGCCAGGGACATGATTTACCTGTGAATAAAGCCAAGTAGGGGCTATGCGGTCGGCCCGCGGGCTGTATGATAACACCAGAATTGAAATGTGGTGCTTGGTTATTTACCTTTCACAGCACCCCCCCCTTTTTTTTTTTAACTATTGTCGTGCATTTGGTATCTATTTCTGTTCCCCAGCCTCCCTCCCGGAAAAGCTTCAAATATATTGCTGGGGGGTTTTAACTCAGCATATTTCTCGGAGCGTGCTTTTGAAACCAGGCAGTAAAAAAAAAAAAAAATATTCGCGATGCTTTCAAGGATGCTTTCATGCCGTCTCTTTGTAGTGCAGTATCATCAGTTCTTGTTTAGATTAAGTTGCTGACAGTTGCCCTTCTGTATAGATCCCGTAGATAGTTTGTGGCCAGATATTCATTTGTATCTAAATCAAGAGGATAGTCGCTGCTGCAGCTTTATTGACGTGCAATTACAGGCAGATGAGGCAACCTTTTGCATTCCACAGAATTTGCCCGTCTTGTCAAAACATCGAACCCCTAATTTCGCTAATAAGTGGACTAATTGAGGTGAAGTGCTGACTCGCCCGGGCCTTGCATTACCCGCAGCCATAATGGCACTGCTCTTTCAAAGGCCTGAGTATCCCACAGAGTGCTGAATAGCTGTGATTACACACCGCTGATGACTAAAACACCCTGGCATCACGCTCCCGCTCCCATACCACCGCCACCTCCACTCCCGCTAAAGTGACACATCAGAACTATGTGGACCAAAACGGGTTAGCGCCCCGGCACGAGCGTCAATCTCACATCGCATATCAACACGTACGCCGAGAAAGGCCAGACATGGTCATCATCCGTGCGGGGAAAAGTCCATAGATCCCCCCCCCCCCCCCCCCCGCCTTTTTTTTTTTTTGCTGGCCGATGATCCGCCATGCTTCCTGTGTGGATCAATCAGAGCACTAATGGCTTGGCAGGCGGGGCTCAGACAGCACTGGAGCAGGTGTGCTTCGGGGCTAATTGAAAAATGTGTCAATATGGATGTGTGTGTGTGTGTGTGTGCATCCATCTTTGCATTTACCCCATGTGAAAGCGATTCTATATGTGTGTATGTGCGTCCTGTATCCCGGCGTGCTCCCAGCTAATCCATCCCTCTGCCAGCGTGACGTCTCCCGGTAAATCGTTTATATCCGTTCGGGCTTTGCCTGCATGAATTATTTGTTTGCCTTATAAATATTTGACTGTACACCGTTCATTAACATGCACAGACACAGCCTGTCTCTAAAGCACTGCTTCGCGTACTCACACACACACACTAAACCCCTGCCACTCCTACAATAAATTATTACCAGTGTAGCTGCAACCGTGAGATCATTTACAATCGCTAATCCACAAACATTTCAAAACAACTGGACACGGTTAGATCCTCATAACGCTCCTCATAACGCGTGGGACGAGTAAATCACCGCGCCGCGGTAAAGCACGAGGAGAGAGAGAGGAGACAACGGCGCCCTAATAGAAGTCAGCTAAGGTCGGCGCGGGAGCATTACTGGCGACGGTGATGAAGTTGCGAAGCCTGGCTCGGGGACGAAAAGCTCGCTCGCGGCACAGATGCACAGAGACAGCAGGCCCCGCCGCGCTGCCAGCAGAGCGGACTTCCGCTGCGTCCAAACCCACGCCGAGACGCCCCGTCGGTCAGTTGGCTGACCTTCCCTCGGACAGCAGATGCAGGGAGAGGTAGAGGGGGGAAACGCCAAGTCCTGCCGCTGAGCGCTCGGTCAGCAATACGCACGAACTGGGCAACCGTCGGCGTTGTGTGTTTTTTTTAACAAGCGCAGAGGGTCCCCGCGAGGATAGAAAAACCATTTTGCGAGGGCCGCTTGCCAGGCCTCACTTGGGGAAAAAGGGTTATTTTTTTATGGTCAGGGGTTATTTCTACGGGTCAGGATTAATGTAAGGATTTAATGGAACCTAATGGAACCGTTTTTCACGAGTCTAGTAACACAAGCGCCTGTGTGTGTGTGTCTTTCCAGGTAACAGCATCCATCAGTGTGTGAAACAGGAAGTGTCGTCCGCGAGCAGCCATGGGCCTGAGAGCTGTGCTTGTGCTCAGCGAGCTGCCGCCGCTGCTGCTGCTGCTGCTGACGGCCTCGCACACGCTCCTCGCCGTCAGCTTCCCCGAGGACAGCACGCCCCTCGATGTCGTCGACGCACACTGTGAGTACACGGGCGCGCAAATCAGCTCGGCGGGTAGATCGCAACCATCACAGCTTCATTTCATAACAACAAACCTCTCATCCCAAGTTCGTAGACGTGTTCATGTCTAAGTCACGTCCAGGCCTATGGTGTTGTGTATAGTAGAAGGAGAGAGTGGTAGAAGTGAAGGAAAGCACCGGCAGCCCTCCTTCTGGTCCAATCAGCAGCTCAGATCCTAGCTTGGCACACCCACGGCCATAAAATCAAACTGTTCTGTGGTCAGTTGTTACATTAAGTGGATGCTATTTTCCTCTCTGTGATATACTGGGAGGACATAGAGATGTGCTGACATAGGCAGCTAACACCTGCACACACACACACACACACACACACACTGATACACATAGTACAAATATAAAAATGTGTACTCTAGCAGTAATTATATTACTGAAGGATTTTTATAAAGCTGCACTGCATTATCAGTACATTTGAGTATGTTAAGTACTACTACTGTATGTTAATACTACCTATACTACTACTACTACTACTACTACTACTAGTAATAATACTTTATTATAAAGCTGTGTGTGTGTGTGTGTGTGCTTTCCAGATTCGCGGCAGTACCCCGTGTTCAGAGGCAGGCCCTCTGGCAACGAGTCACAGCATCGCCTTGACTTTCAGCTGATGACCAAAATACAGGACACTCTGTTCATCGCTGGCAGGTAAAGTCAACACCCACCCCCACACACACACACACAGCACTCTCTCGCTCTCTATCTGGCTGCGCTCTCTCTCTCTCTCTTTCTCTCTCACGCATCCCCCACACCCGTACACTCGCTCACTCACTCACTTGGCAGGTAAACAGTGGTGTAAGGGGGGAAAAAAAGCTCTTAGTGTTATTGGATCTGTGGCTTCTCGGCCTGCGTCTGATGTATATGGCCGGTATTGATCCGGGGATGACGTCTATCATCCCAGCCTGATGCTCTGTCAGGGATTTCTTGGCATCTTTACATGTCTTCTCGGTATTTATGGGTGCTGGGATTAATCTGACCGCTAGCACTAATACTGTAGCAGGAAATCACCCCGACATCCACGGTATAAAACTACCACCGCCGGAGCCGATGCAATCACCACCACATGCATCAATGTTGTCAGGTGAAACCTCCCAGCATCAATCGGGGCCCTTCTTGTGTTTGTACTGGAGTTTGAAGCAATGGGTTGATCACCACTTGGCTTCAAACGTCCTGCGTTTAATCTCAAAAATGAGCGCTTGTCAATGTAATTCTGTTTTTCTGAAAAGGGTTTCTATTTTGGAAACCGAATATCTGGGGTTTCGTGTAACAGCGGCGAGATTTCAGATGCTGCTGCTGCTGCTGGCGTTGCGTCCCTGTCACTGAGCTGTGTGTTTGTTGTGTCTGCCCACAGAGACCAGGTGTACCTAGTGAGTCTGAGAGAATCCTACAGGAATGAGATCATCCCGTACAGGGTAAGATTCTCGCCAGGAGCTGCTCTCTCTCTCTCTCTCTCTCTCTCTCCACCCACCAACACTCAAAGGGCTCCATAGAAAATACTGAGCCATTCATCACACACTGGACATGCTGTGAAATGAGAGAGTGGAAACCTGTGTGTGTGTGTGTGTGTGTGTGTGTGTGTGTGTGTGTGTGTGTGTGTGTGTGTGTGTGTGTGTGTGTGTGTGTGTGCGGTGGCATCGCATGGTGTCTAATGCTCTTTGTGTTGCTATTTACAGAAGCTAACGTGGCGATCGGGCCAGGCAGACAGAGAGATGTGTGCTGTCAAGGGAAAACACAGAGTAAGTAGAAATCTCCCCGGCGCTGCTCTCCTGTATATTCAGCCGTGAGCGATGAAACCCCCATCATCGCGTCTTTTTCTGTCTTCTCAGGATGAGTGCCACAACTTCATCAAAGTGCTGGTTCCCAGAAATGACGACCTGGTCTTCATCTGCGGGACCAACGGCTTCAACCCCATGTGCAGATATTACAGGGTCAGTAGCCGGAGACCGGTCGGCACTTTCAGAGCAAACTCGCAAAAACATCGATAAGATTTGGGTGACTTTACCAGGAGTCACCGAAGAGAAAGAAGAGAAAATACCTGCATACTAGAATGGCGCTCCCTCAGTGTAATGTGCACATGAGCACACGCACACACACAAGATCTGGCCTTGTAGTTGATAACGGTGATGTTGTTCTCTCCTGTTTTTAATCTGGTTTTATTGCCGTTGCTGCACTGTACAGCACTTGACACACCCCTTTCATTAAAATCCCTTCATAAAAACATTTTACTTGACTGTGTGTCTGAGTGTGTTTGTGTCCTATTGCCCCCCTGTATCTAACATGGGGGTGTTTGGGTGTTCCCTTCAGCTGGATAACCTGGAGTTTGATGGGGAGGAGATCAGCGGACTGGCACGGTGCCCGTTCGACTCCAAGCAGACCAACGTTGCCCTTTTTGCAGGTAAGGTGGTCAAACACACACACACGCGCACACACACACACGCACTATCTTCCCGAAGAACAACTAATGTGTTCCTGCTTACACCCTCATTATCACCTCTGTGCCTTTGACCCCAGTGCAACTGAGCCTCCAGCGATAACAACTCAAGCCAATTTACGGCTGATAAACACATAGCAATAACGAAAAAGCAGAATAACAGTTTGGGATTGAGCACGCTCCTCGTTGTCCCGTTTTCAGATGGGAAGCTGTACTCCGCCACGGTGGCCGACTTCCAGGCCAGCGACGCCGTCATCTATCGCAGTATGGGTGACGGATCAGCCCTGAGGACCATCAAGTATGACTCCAAATGGCTGAAAGGTGAACAAATGACTCTCCACGTTGAACCGTTAAACCGACCCACTTCTCTCTCTCTCTCTCGCTCTCTCTCTCTCTCTCTCTCTCTCTCTCTCTCTCGCTGCACCATCCTAGAGATACACATGTCTACCTGTCAAGCTAACTAAATGGCCACGGTGTGTGTGCACGCTGTGTATACGTGGGAGTCGGAGCTGTTTGCCGAGTGATAGAGAGCTCTCCTCCCTGGGAATATGTCCTTTTTCTCTCCCAGGCAATCTAGGTCACCCCCAGTCATACACAGCAGCCTTGTCCAAAATCCCTGAAATATTCAGCGTGCACAGTGGTGGTGACGGTGCAAAAAAGCAAAACACGTTTCAACTCTCGCTCTCTCTCTCTCTCTCTCTCTCAGAACCTCATTTCCTGCATGCAGTGGAGTATGGGAGTTATGTGTACTTCTTCTACCGAGAGATCGCGGTGGAGCACAACAATCTGGGGAAGGTAAGACAGCCCGCCTGCTGTGTCTAATGCATCACATAGTCCACACAAGAATGCATGTGCTAAGGGTGGGCGATATGACTAAAAATCAATATTGTGATTATTTCAAACTTTTACCTCGATTACGATTAATGAACGATTATTTTATTTGTTTTGTTTTATTTTGAAATCGAGCGGATTCTCTATGCCGTTCCTGTGTCTGACTTCCTGCCCGGCTTGACACGTTCGCTCGCAGCTCGCAAAAAAAACAAACCTGTCTGAACACGGCATTACTGGACGGGGCGGAGGGACGTGACTGAATACCACGTAGTATTTTTTTAAGGGGACAGTTCATGAACGCAGTATTGGGGAAAGTATTTGGCCCGTTCATTCACGGGAAAGTGATGTTACGTCTGATGCGCTTCTAGACGTTCCTCGTTCTTGTAGCCTAAATAACAATCGAAATGAACGATTTTTGAAAATTTGCCACGATTACGTAATTAAAATGACGATTACGATTATAAACACGATTATCGCCCACCCCGAGCATGTGCCTTTATCCAAAGATGGCTTCCGCTTCCACAAGCACAGACGGGGTTTTTTTTTTCAGCACGCAATCAGGCAACTACATGAGAATACATGAGAAATGTTGACAGGCAACGTTCGCTGGGAATGTTCTACTAGTGTAAGACCATTACGCCGTGAGAGGATTTGTCTGCCTCTTAACACGCGTACATCCAGGGCATCAGGATGTTTGGGGCCAACGTCAGATTTGACCGTGTCTCATCCAAAGGAAAATAGCTGGCCGGGCTACAGGAAGCCAGCATCCTCCATCCGCCACCAGCTAATAAATATTTCAGCCCCACTAATGCTGGGGGGTGACACCTGGCCTCTGATGGAGGTTTGCACTGGTGAATTATTAAAACTGTCTTAGCCAACGGCTTCACGCACTTAATTTACACCCTGAGCCTTGGCAACACGTACAATCGAGCACGCAGTCACACTCAACGCGGCGCCGGTTAAAGCCGGCCGTGACCTTTTGGCTGTTCTTATTTTATATGTTTGCTGCAATCATGGTAGATACTCAAAGTACAAAGTTGAAGTGTGTGTGTGTGTGTGCATGTTTTAGGTCGTGTGTGCCGAGCTGCTTCAGAATGGATGCATTATTCACAACGTTGGAAGTGTTTTTAGTGACGTTCATTCCGTCGCTTTTTTTTCTTCTTCTTCTGCTTTCCCTGTCCTCTCTCAACCCCCCCCCCTCCCTCGCAGGCGGTGTATTCTCGCGTGGCGCGGATCTGCAAGAACGACGTCGGCGGCTCTCAGCGCGTCTTGGAGAAACACTGGACGTCGTTCGTGAAGGCCAGGCTCAACTGCTCCGTCCCGGGGGAGTCCTTCTTCTACTTCGACGTGCTCCAGTCCGTCACCGACATCATCGCCATCGACGGCGTCCCCTCGGTGGTGGGCGTGTTCACCACGCAGATGAACAGGTGAGGCAGCCGAGTGATAAACCGATCTTGAAGATAGACGTGAGAGATTAAGAAGTCAAGCATCAGATTTAAACATCGACATCCCAACAGCATCCCGGGGTCTGCAGTATGTGCCTTCTCCATGGCCGACATCGAGAAAGTCTTCAGGGGCCGATTCAAGGAGCAGAAGACCCCTGACTCCGTGTGGACCCCGTTCCCGGAGGAGAAGCTGCCCAAGCCCCGGTAAGGATTCGCTATCCAAGGAGGCAGAATAAAGAGGCAACATTGAAAAATATCTCTGTCGACTTTAAGCAAGAGTTCCCGTTTTAGACCAATTTAGGCGACGCTTGACACAGCGTCTGTTTCACCGCCTGTCATTTTGGCCTTTCCTTAACCTTTCCTTATCCAGGTTAATCCCGATGAAATCAAATCTTTTTCGCCAGAGGGACCTAGTTATTAGCTATGACCCAGCACACACATTCACCATCTGCTGATGATTAAATAATTAATCTGGCATCATTAGACGCGTTGCATATTTAACCTGTGTACAGTCAGCACATACATCGGTAGCCCGGCCCTGCGTCCAAAACACAAAGTCCGCGAGCCACCTCATTACCCCAGTAAATCATTGATGGAGGATAACCGTGCCTATGTATATTTTATGTTTCCATTTGGGGCCTTTTTGTGATCTAAGAAGCACCTGCTCCTCTCCCCCACCCTCTTCCTTTTCTTCCATCCATTTCAATACCCCTTTTACCACTCCCCAGTGGGTCATAGTATACGCTGCTCTTTGACCTTTTGCTCTCTGCGTGTGCCCTCCGACCTAGGCCTGGATGCTGCGCGGGTCACAGTCCAGCTGAGTCCTTTAAGAGCTCCATCGAGTTCCCCGATGACACCCTGCAGTTCATCAAGTCCCACCCTCTCATGGACACGGCGGTGCCTTCCATCGGGGACGAGCCGTGGTTCACCAAGACACGCGTCAGGTAAATGGAGGAATCCATTTAGGCAACAATTAATCTTGTATAACTATATTAATATAATGTATAATTATAAATTAGTTTTCATAATTAATGAACATAGAATATTGATATATTGTTTTATTTTATTATTATATTTATAATTATTATTATTATTGTTATATGTGTTATTACTAATATATTTGTTATTATATGTATTATTATTATTTTATTATATTTGTTATTATTAATATATGTAATATTAT